>CM031242.1:642162088-642644380 GCA_018340775.1 Taxus wallichiana var. yunnanensis | reverse complement strand
ACAATCCGAATGGCATTTTATCAGTAGGCATATGTGCCCCACTTGGTAGGAAAGCCGTTTTGAATTGGTCGGATTCTTGGACTAAGATTTGATTGTAACCTGAATATCCATCGAGCAAAGAAAATCTTTGAGCTCCTGCCACCGTTTGAAGGATCTGCTCCATCGAGGGAAGAGGATAATGATCTTTTAATGATGCACGATTCAAATCCCTGAAATCTACGCATAACCGGATCTCTCCGTTCTTCTTCCTCACGGGCACCAAATTGGCTACCCATGAGGAATGCTTGATGGGAAAAATTATACAAGCCTCGATGAGCTTGGTTAGCTCCTTTCTCATTAGTGGCTCAATTTTGGGATTAATTGGTCTTTGTTTCTGACGAACTGGCTTAGCATTAGGATCCAGTTCGATGGTATGTTGCGCAAGACCTGGATCAAAACCACGCAGATCTTTATAGCTCCATGCAAAGATGTCATGATACTCTTGACAAAGTTTGATGAAAGCTTCTTTCTCCTCAGAAGTACACACTTTTCCGATCTTGAGAAATTTTTCATTTGATACTTCGACTTCCTCAAAATATTCTTCTTTGACCACCATGTTAGGGCTTTGTCTTTTGGCTTGGTCATCTGAATTGAAAATGGATTCCAAAGTGACTAAACCTTTTGGTAACTTGTTGCTTTTCAATTGGATAATTTGTTCACCATATGACTCTTGTAACTTATCTTGATTTCTTGCAAGCAAACTCCGCCTCTTCTTGTAGGAAGAGGACAATTTGGTTGTCACTATCGAACACTTGCCAACTACTCACATTATCAGGGACTGCTGGTCGAACCACCATTTTAACAAATTGCTGCCCTTCTTTCATGATATCAACTGGTATGTTGTATTGTGAACCAATTGTAGCAAGCCTATCTGCATCTTGATTTTGATCTCTAGGGATTGCATGGATCCCAAAAGCTTTGAAATCTTCAATCAGGTCCCAGACTCGGTTCTTGTATGATCTTAAAAGATCATTTTGGATGCACTACGTGCCTGAAACTTGATGAACAACTAACTCACTATCTCCAAAAATAGTTAGGGCCTTGATTCCCTTCTTTGAGCTAGCTGAATTCCTTGCACAAGAGCCTCGTATTCAGCAACATTGTTAGTGCAACTGAACTGCAACCGGAAAGATGAGAAGTACTTATCTCCCTCTGGAGAAATTAACATAACACCAGCACCGGATCCATTCTTACTTCTTGAGCCATCGAAGAACAATTTCCATAGTCCTTTAGAATCACTTGGTGTTTTGACAAGTTGTGGTATGATTGTATCTTCTTCATGGATACAGTAGGTACCTAATCCTGTTTCTTCCAAGACCAACAAACCAGCTTCTTCTTCTGCCAATACATCAGCGTAGGGATCGTACTGATGATCTCTACTTACTTCATCCAGCAAAGTATCAGGGACTTCTTCAACAAGGGTGGTTGGTTCATGATCGGCACCTTCCTCTTCTGGATCGCCGATGGTGTAATTTCCATTTATGGGACTAGAAGTGTAGGGTTCTACATGATTATGGCAGATTGGTTCTGCCCTTATAGTTACTTTGGTTCCGTATCGAGTCCTGAGAATCATATGTGACCAATCGGCTGATAGGTAACCGCCCATCTTGGTAGTGAAATCCCGTGATAGGCAGATGGCAAAGAGGGGAGGGAGATCAATGACCGATATGTCTTGGGTGAATGACAAACTTGGGCATGCATGAATGGTAAGTTGAAGTCCTTTGATAACCCCAACAGTCTTAATAACTGTGCCATCCAGTTGAACAACCCCTCTTGCAACTGGCGCATATTGTATGCCTAGTACATCTGCAATTTGTTTCGGCATGACAGAGCTACTGGCACCAGAATCGATCATGCAATTATGTACCAGGTGGTCTCCAATGATCAGGGAAATGTAGAATGGCGGTGGTTTGTTTGCTGTAGGAATGATTTTCCCTTCGGTTGACACAAATTTGTAGCATTTGTCACTCCATGGCTTGGTGATCCGTTGGTTGTACTAAAACTGTTCAGAGCTTCTCGCAACAGGTTTCTTTGGGAAGGGATCGAGAGTGCGTCCCACATGGTAACGCTCAGATTGGTTTTCTTCATTTGTTCTACTATGCTGAAGGGAATCGCTCCAACTTTATTGACACTTTTTTGGGCATTGGGGTCCTCCTTTGGAAAATGTTTGTTGGGTACCGTGATGCCTGGAGAACCATCTTTCCCTGCGGCGTGGCTAGCCGATGTTTCTGGTGATTTCTTTCCCGCATTTCTATCAACCGCCATTTGTAACCCATGTTGAGAAGTGGATGCTAGATCAGATTCGGGAGCTTGAGGCTCCATTGCTCTCTTTTTGGAACGAGTGTTTGCTGCCACTGATGAAGAATCGGTATTCAACCCACAAAAATCTTCTTCTTGCCAGTTTAGCAAAGCGGATTCTTCAGGTGCCTGTGGTTGATCTGCTGCTTCTTGTGTAGATGAATTGTTTGTTAACTCTGAAGGGGAAGATACACTTTGAACCATAAGGGCCTGGCTAAGAACCCCATTGGGACAAAGATTTTGATTGTGAGGTTGAGAGCAAGGATAGCACCATTCGTAGTCTTGAACTAGATTATTTTGAACAGGTACTATAGCTCTAGATGAGCTAGCTGCAAGAGGGTTCCGGAAGTTCAAGGGCCTGACATTTGCAACTTGACTCGTAGTTTGATTTTGAGGCTGATTGTTTCCTTGAAAAGGAGGACGGTTAGCCTGATACTGCTGATTTTGTGGCTGATACGGATGATTGTATTGAAATTGTTGCCTTTTGAGTGCAACGAGCTCATTTCCAAAATTTTGCAGTAGTGACTTGACTTCAAATAGGTCATTTGAAGAGGCAGGGGAAGATTGAGATGGTTGCTTGGAGTCCACTGGAAGAGGAGCAATGATAGGCTGATGATTCGTAAGATCTGGAGAAAAGGGCATTGGTGGTCGTGGAGCTATCTTTCCAGCCTGAATCAAAGAATTCTCTGCACTTATGGCAACTTCGTAAGCATCAGGAAGTGTAGTCCCTCCCATGGACTGGATCATAACTGCTACATCGCTATTCAAGGCTCGCAAATAGTACAAGAATGCATTATGTGCAGAAGGCTTTATGAGCGCCGGAATCCTATTCCAAGTCCTGTGGAATCGGAAGTTGAAATCACTCATGTATTCTTGGGAAGCTCTCTTTATGGTAGTAAGTTGTTCCAAAAGTGATAGGTGATCACTTTTGTCTTCAAATTGTTTACATAGCTTTTCTCCCAACTCGTCCCAAGTGGTTATAGTGCCAACACCTAACCCGCGAAACCATCAAGTGCTTTTCCTCGAAAGAGGTAGCAAGAAGTCTAACCGCAACATTGTCTTCGGTGATATTATGTACGCGCAGATGTGGCTACATCAAAGATATGCTCCATCGAGTAACGTGAGTTTCCCCGTGTAGAAGGGTACCGGGCGTGCTAAAATGTTGTCGCCAAATCACTGCACCCCCGAATATCCAGGGATGTGAATAGGACGTTCGGTGTGATTGGGACACATGGGATCACCTCTCAAGCTGTGGGACTTGGGCTCGAGGTGAACCTCCGGAGAAGGCCGGCTTCCTCTTCCTAAACTAAGTGTCAGACTACTCCTAGTGTAAAATGATTATCTAGTCCTAGGCTAACATTTTCATGGGGTTTTAGGGAAAGAGATTTACAGAAATGAAACTATACTAGGGATGGTGATGCACCGAATAAAGGGTGTCTTCAGATTCAGGAAGGGTTAATTTGAAGAGGGTGTGTGCACCACAGGTCAACTTCACCTACTGCAACTTAGAGAGGGTACATGATACCACAGGCTAAGAGACACGCGTTCCTTTTGTTAAACTTTATCAGACCGAGAAATATACCAGTTTCCCAGTGAAGAAGGATGAACTCAAGAAGGGTGAACAGACACCACAACTCAACTGCATGCAATACTTCACCACTCGATAAACACAGAACTCCAAGAACCTGCAATAGAAACTTAAACTGCACAAAGTTGTACCCGCAAGTATGAGAAAGGCACAAAGAAGCATGAAGGATGAAAGGACCGAGATTAGTCACAAAACACACACTTTTATTGCTTCAATAACATGCACAATGCATCATACATTCGTAAGAGGCAATAGTTGCCATTACATAGCCTTGAAGAGGAGGCTTGAAAGTTCTCTCAACACACAAGAACAACTTGTAAGAGAGAGGACCCTTGAAAAGTATACACTCGCCCGAGATATCTAACTCGTCCAACTTGTCCGAACTGCTGGAACCCTTTCAAATGAGCTTCCAACTTACATTTATAGAAGAATATGTGAGAAAGAAGAGGAAATGGTCATAATTACATTCCTAAAATGAAGGCCCATGATGTATTTATGCAGCTTAGTCAACTACCCGAGAAGGTTCCATCATGGGTCATTAATCGCCCGATGACCAAGTCTTCTCAATTAATTAAAAGAATATTTAAATAAAATATTTAAATAATAATAATAAATATTATTATTAAAATATTTAAATAAAAATATTAATTTAATTAACATAATGTCGGGACCCCCGCTGACCCGCTTTGACTTCAAGAGGAGGGGGTCCATGGATAGAGTCCGCACAAATCTCAAATTGATGAGCTTCAATCCTCTAACTCGGTGATTGCACTCGATTTTTGACCCCGCACCAACTCTTTCCTTGCTTGGCAATCGGGCTCTTTTGCATTGAGTCCTCCGAATGGTGGCTATCAAACTTGATTCTTATCATTTCGCTCGTTAACTCGAGGCCATTCTCGAATCGAAAGCCAACCATATATGCATCGCTGAACAAAGCTTTAAGCTCGAAATTGAAAACAAATACATTAAACCACACCCGTGAGCTTATTCTTTATCTTGATTCGTACCCGCTTTTTCCACAATATGAAAACCCGAGCTCTAAATCATACTTAGTGGATTTGACCCTGATACATTGCTTGTACTCACAGAGGTTAAACAATTTAATGAATTTAAATTATTTACCATCCCGCCATTTAGAAATGATTTTCAAGCTATGAAAATTGTTAGGATCACTTACGTGGCCCGAACAACACTCAATCGATTGATTTCTCTGTGATAACTCTAGTTTGACAGATAGAGTTATTTCTTCTTGTTTTGGACCACATATTCACATGCATTCCACGTTCAAACTCCATGAAACAACACCACGAGCTCTTCAAGCCGATTCGACCGGCTTTGATCTCAATGGGAAATATTAAGATTTGTTCGATCATGTTCACATTTTCACGCCTCTAAGAATGGTTTTACCACAATGCTCACGGTTCTTCCTTATCATATAACACTTGTAGTAAGAATGTTTAGCTTTGCCATAATAAGCACAATTGTACCCTCCAAACAATGAGAAAATGCCATTACCAATAAAGACCTAATGCTGCCATGATGATGACACAGGCTCATGCCCATAACATGTCGATAGACACCCTTAAGACTGATTTTTTGGCCAAAGAGCCCTTGGTATTTTGGCAAAGGCACCCGAAATCTCAGCTCCAATCAATAATTATGCCACTATTGGGATTATGGCATAGGTAGCCGTGAGCTATACAATATACTCATTTTTTCAGAAACTAAAAAGATCTTTTATGTTACAATTTGCAACACGTGAAATAAGCTCTTCAAAAAATACATTGAACAACTGGGGCAGCCAAGAGGACCTTAAAAAAAATGTACAGTAACAACCATATGAATTCTTCCTTAGTCGCGGATCAAAGCTAATAGAAATAAAGCTAGATAAAACTAGCTTGAAACTGCAGTATATCGTCCATTGTTTAAAAACAAGCTTCTCTGAATCTGGTAAAAGAATACTTTTATTGTCTGATTGGACGTATCTAATGGAAGGGTATAAATATTGCCTGCTGCACACAGAGTTTCTCAAAGAGACCATTTACGAGTGACAGAGATGTGAGTCGTGACATACAAAACGGCCGACCAGGTATTTCAGAGTTGACCTTCGCATTCGTTTCGTTTCTAGGAGAAGGAATGCTGAGCAATATGAATCGTTTCATTCTGCACCGTTTCAAAACTTCATCTCCTGGTTCGGGCAAACTTTATGAAGCCTTGAATGGCGTGACTCCAATCTATCATACACGGCAGTGAATGTTTGTTTCCTGCAACTGCCCGCTGGAGGCGCTGAAAACGGCTTCTACTGTATTGCAACATGCATGCTGCCTGTGATCTCCATGCACTCGCCGCTCCACTCGGCATTTGACTCGTTCCTCCTGGCGACCCGCACAAAGACTCGGACCTGTTTAAACGGCCTGTGCGGAAATCTCATGACGGATTGCCATTGTAATATTTCCGCTTGGCAATTGATCCGATTTCTCCCCTACGTGGAGGTTTGATCATGGTTTGCCAAACCAATATTTCCACGCTTGGCAGTTTGACCGGATTTCTCCCCTTTTTTGGCAGTTTGATCCAATTTCTCCCCTACGCGGAGTGAACAGCATGGCTCTCCATCCCGAAATTTCCACTTGGCGGTGCTGCTCCTTATTTCCCACGTCCGGAATCGGCCAAATTACTTCACGGGCCCCGGCCTTAGCTTTGCCACGCAACCTTGGCAAGATAGTAAAATATTTCCCATTTGCGGGATTACCTACTCAGTCTGCCATGATCGTGCTCCCGATTTTTCCTCCTGCCGAGTTTTGATTCATCAGATTTGAGGATAACATTAACTCTCACTGCAAACATTTAAGCTGTAGCTTGTAAGGTGTGATAATTTCAACAGAATCATTTATGCCTGCCAACTTAGTGACTTGTTGAAGATGCTCATATAATTGCAAAGCAAATTGTGCCTCATGAATATTCTGATATGAAACAGTTATACCTCTATGAGATCCGCTTCCATGAACTACATCGTAAAACGAGTAAGATCTCGATAGAGAATTTTTGTAATAAATTTCCTCAGGTTTCCTGGTAACACTCTCACTGTCACTTAATCGATTTTCATAAAAATATCTTGAAGGAAAATCCCGAATTTGAGGATGCATTCGATGCTGATCAGATAAATACATAGTTGGATGACCCGCTTGTTGGAAGCGCTCAAAAAGGCTTCTGCTATACTGCAACATGTCAACTGCCTGTGCACCAAATGCTTGGCCGAGGAAGGTCTGAACACCATTATAATTCACAGCTCTTTTTAAGATGTCGGTTTGACTCAATTTTACATTGGTATTCGATGGTGCTTATACTTTCTTCCTGGGTTGATAGAAGTCCTTCCATTATGTAATTACAAACCCGAGATTCAATGATGTTGAACCTCCCATATCTGCATAATTTCATATCATCTCGGTCAAACAAGATAATTCTCCCAAGTGGTTGGTCGAGCACTGTCTCAATGGATTAAACCTGGCATCATGTTGACTTTGACTCTCCCTGACTTGGCCTTCAGAGCTTTTTGCATCGATCTCCACCGAGATCCTTGTACAGTTCCTTTCATTCGTCAATTTTCAACGAGCTATATTTTGCATTAACAAGACCATCGTCGAGCTCTTACAACTGAGAGTCTCCACTGAGATGATTTCTGAGATGACTATCAATTTGACACCGGGTTCTTTATCAACTCGACCCTGAACTCTTCACTGAGTCGAGATCAACTGGGTGCCTTTCGATGCTAGGTGATCTCTTCATATGCAATTTAGGAATTATTTTTTAATTATTGCATCTCGATAATAACCGAAGGTGGGTTCCTGGGACTATTATTTTATTTTGAACGTGATAGGACCCCGTTGTCCAATCTTGCCATGTGTGCAAAATTGGATAACATTTTTGGCGACCTCTCGGGATGATTGCCTGCTAAGCATGATTCCAGTAGCCTTAAGTCATCCATTGGGCATGGAGTCTATGTTGGAATCTTGAAAGTAGTATGATTTTCTTTGACACATCCCGAAATCTCCTTGAGTATTGTTGATATCCTGGATCTCCCTGGAATGCTAAGCATGAAGTATACTGAATCTGTTGAACGCTTGACATCCATGGAACACTGCAAAAAATTTAATGAAGCAGATTTTGAACTGTTATGGAAACCTTGAACCTTCTTCTCCTTGACACCTTCCAATGATGAAACAAAGTGCAGAACGACACAAAACACAACAACAAGGAAAGCAAAACAACAACACACAACAATGTGCATAAGCACTTGGAGGAAAACACCTAATTTAACTCAGACATGGGGTGGAACGCTTCTCAAAACAAGCTTTGAGATGTATCCCATTCACATGAATGGGCGCTTCTTCTCCATTGAGCCTAGATAGATGAAATGAATTTGCCTCTTTCGCAACTTGTGATGATGTATGGTCCACTCCAGAGCGCCAAACTTGGCATGCTTGCCTGGTTTGGCCCTGTCTTCATCCCATTTGAGAACTAAATCTCCCTCTTGAAAATGTCTGTCGGATGCCTTCTTGTCAAAAGATTTCTTAACTTGAGCCTGATGCTGCTCCAAAGTTTTCATAGCCTTGTCTCGTACTTCCTCTAACTCCATGAGTTCAAGAAAACCCTTACCGCCGAGGATCACTCTCTATAACTTCAAGTTGATGAGCTAACTCCAAAGAAGGTAACTCCAATGAGAGTGGGAGTTTTGCCTCTCTTCCATATACAAGAACAAAAGGAGAATTTCCGATGGCCCTTTTAGGTGTGATTCGATCTGCCCATAAGGCGGTCTTAAGCTGTGTATGCCAAGTCCTCTTGTTAGTCTCCATTGTGCGCTTAATAATCCTTATGAGGTTTTTTGTTGCTAGACTCACCAATCCGCTTTCTCATGGATAGTAATTGGATGAAGTTTTGAGGTATACCCCATTTTTAACAGCCCATTCACTCAATTTCATACCAAGAAAAGCTAGCGCGTTGTCTGAAATGATTGTAAATGGAACACCAAACCTCGTCATTATACCCTCCAAAAATCTAGAATCGCTTTTCATTGCTTCTCTTTAATGCTACCGCCTCTGTCCATCGAGTAAAATAGTCTGTTGCGGTAAGGACCCACTTATGTCCGTCACTGGATGGAGGATTAATCATTCCGATGAAGTCCAACCCCCATTGAACAAAGGGTTGATCCACTTGAACTGGATGCAGTGGAAGAGCTGCCAGCTTCTGCTTACCTGTGAAAAAGGCACATTCCTTGCATTTCCTTACCCAGAGATGGGCATCCTTGAATAAACCGCCAATAGTAGCCGGCTCGCATGATCTTGGTAGCTGTTGTTCATGCGGAATAATGTCCTCCAGATAGGCCATTATGAAATTCTTCTAGTATCTTACTTACCTGTTCCGGTCCTATGCACCGAAGGAGAACACCGTTCAAATCTTTTCGAAAGAGAACGCTATCTACCAAAACATATGGGATAGATTGAAGACGAAAAGTTCGTCTTTGGTTTTTATCCATGTTTGTTGGGTATGCTCCTGAGAAGATGAAATTCTTCATTTTGGATAACCAGTCAGCTTGATCAACATCCTCATCAGTATTTAGGAGTGTCACGTCCTCATTACCTTTTGATTCCATGTCTGCAGCAAGTTGCTCACATAAACCCTTACCTCTGACAAGTTTAGTGACTTTGATATGCACGTCATACTCCATTACCTTCGTGATCCATCCAAAGACGCTTTTGCTCATTTCTTTGTTCAAAAAAACTCCTCGACACCGGATGAGACACCATCAGATGAATCTTGTTGTTGGACAACATGTGCTTGAATTTCTTCAAAGCTCGAATAACCGCAAAGACTTGCTTTTCAATGAATGAGTATTTGAACTCGTAGTCTTTGAGGGATTGACTGAAGAAAGCGATTGGTTGCTCCATCAGGTTGTCGTTTTGTTGGGTGAGGATCCCTGAAATGCTCTCTTGACCTGCAAAAGCATAAAGGATAAAATCTTTGTCAAACCTGGGGTTCACAAGCGTGGGAGCTTGGGAAATGGCTGTTTTGATGGCTTCGAAGCTTTCTCGTCCTTCCTTTGTCCATGAGAATGGCATGTTTTTCCTTAGCATGGATGTCAGTGGTTTAGCCAATGTCGCAAATTGAGGGATGAATCTCCGCACAAAATTTATGGTTCCCAAAAAGCTCTGGAGGCCCTTCTTGTGACTTGGGAGAGATAAGGACATAATCGAATGAATCCTGGCTAGATCGATTGATAATCCTTCTGCTGAAACAACATGCCCCAACAATTTTCCCTCGTGCACTGCGAAAATACATTTCTTGGGGTTAAGTGAAACCCCAAATTCCCTACACCTTTGGAAAACTTTCTTTAGATGTGTGATGTGATCTTCTGCATGCTTAGAGTATACAGTTATATCATCAAGGTAAACCAAAATAATATCGTTGATCAGTCCCTTAAATGCCATGTCCATGGCTCTTTGGAAAGTAGCCCCGGCGTTGGACAATCCGAATGGCATTTTATTGTAGGCATATGTGCCCCACTGGTAGTGAAAGCCGCTTTGAATTGGTCGATTCTGGACTAAGATTTGATCAGAACTCAATATCCATCGAGCAAAGAAAATCTTTGAGCCCCGCCACCGCTTCAAGGATCTCGCTCCATCGAGGGAAGAGGATAATGATCTTTTAATGACGCACGATTCAAACTCGAAATCTACGCATAACCGATCTCTCCGTTTCTTCTTCCTCACGGCACCAAATTGGCTACCCATGAGGAATGCTTGATGGGAAAATTATACAAGCCTCGATGAGCTTGGTTAGCTCCTTTCTCATTAGTGGCTCAATTTTGGGATTAATTGGTCTCTGTTTTCGATTTAATCGGCTTAGCATTAGGATCCGGGCTTCGATGGTATGTTGCGCAAGACCTCGGATCAAAACCACGCAGATCTTTATAGCTCCATGCAAAGATGTCATGATACTTGACAAAGTTTGATGAAAGCTTCTTTCTCCTCAGAAGTACACACTTTTCCAATCTTAAGAAATTTTTCATTCGATACTTCGACTTCCTCAAAATATTCTTCTTTGACCACCATGTTAGGGCTTTGTCTTTTGGCTTGGTCATCCGAATTGAAAATGGATTCCAAAGTGACTAAACCTTTGGTAACTTGTTGCTTTTCAATTGGATAATTTGTTCACCATATGACTCTTGTAACTTATCTTGATTTTTTCAGAAGAAACTCCGCCTCTTCGTAGGAAGAGGACAATTTGGTTGTCACTATCGAACACTTGCCAACTACTCACATTATCGTGGATCGCTGGTCGAACCACCATTTTAACAAATTGCTGCCCTTCTTTCATGATATCAACTCGGTATGTTGTATTGTGAACCAATTGAAGCAAGCCTATCTCGCATCTTGATTTTGATCTCTAGAATCGTGCATGGATCCCAAAAGCTTCAAATCTTCAATCGTGTCCTGACTCGGTTCTTGTATGATCTTAAAAGATCATTTTGGATGCACTACGTGCTGAAACTTGATGAACAACTAACTCACTATCTCCAAAACAGCTTAGGGCCTTGATTCCTTCCTTTGGGCTAGCTGAATTCTCGCACAAGAGCCTCGTATTCAAGAACATTGTTAGTGCAATCGATCGAACCGCAACCGAAAGATGAGAAGTACTTATCTCCTCTCGAGAAATTAACATAACACCAAAGACCGGATCCATTCTTACTTCTTGAGCCATCAAGAACAATTGCCATAGTCCTTTAGAATCACTTGGTGTTTTGACAAGTTGTGGTATGATCGTATCTTCTTCATGGATACAAAGAGGTACCTAATCCTCGTTTCTTCCAAGACCAACAAACCAGCTTCTTCTTCTCGCCAATACATCGGCGTAGGGATCGATCGATGATCTCTACTTGCTTCATCTCCAAGAAAGTATCGTGGACTTCTTCAACAAGGGTGGTTGGTTCATGATCGCACCTTCCTCTTCTCGGATCACCGATGGTGTAATTTCCATTTATGGGATTAGAAGTGTAGGGTTCTACATGATTATGGCAGATTGGTTCGCCCTTATAGTTACTTTGGTTCCATATCGAGTCCCGAGAATCATATATGACCAATCGGCCGATAGGTAACCACCCATCTTGGCGAAGTGAAATCCCGTGATAGGCAGATGGCAAAGAGGGGAGGGAGATCAATGACCGATATATCTTGGGTGAATGACAACTTGGGCATGCATGATGGTAAGTCAAGTCCTTTGATAACCCCAACAGCCTTAACTTAATAAACTGTGCCATCTAATTGAACAACCCCCTCTCAGAATCGGGCGCATATTGTATGCCTAGTACATCTGCAATTTGTTTAGGCATGACAGAGCTACTGGCACCAGAATCGATCATACAATTATGTACCAGGTGGTCGCCAATGATCAGGGAAATGTAGAATGGTGGTGGTTTGTTTGCCGTAGGAATGATTTTCCTTCCTATTGACACAAATTTGTAGCATTTGTCACCCATGGCTTGGTGATCCGTTGGTTTTACTAAAACTGTTCAGAGCTTCTCGCAACAGGTTTCTTTGAGAAGGAATCGAGAGTGCATCCCACATGGTAACGCTTAGATTGGTTTTCTTCATTTGTTCTACTATGCTGAAGGGAATCGCTCCAACTTTATTGACACTTTTTGGGCATTGGGGTCCTCCTTTGGAAAATGTTTGTTGGGTACCGTGATGCCTGGAGAACCATCTTTCCCTGCGGTGTGGCTAGTCGATGTTTCTGGTGATTTCTTTCCCTCATTTCTATCAACCGCCATTTGTAATCCATGTTGAGAAGTGGATGCTAGATCAGATTCGGGAGCTTGAGGCTCCATTGCTCTCTTCTTGGAACGAGTGTTTGCTGCCACTGATGAAGAATCGGTATTCAACCCACAAAAATCTTCTTCTTGCCAGTTTAGTAAAGTGGATTCTTCAGTGCCGTGGTTGATCTCCGCTTCTTGTGTAGATGAATTATTTGTTAAATCTGAAGGGGAAGATACACTTTGAACCATAAGGGCCTGGCTAAGAACCCCATTGGGACAAAGATTTTGATTGTGAGGTTGAGAGCAAGGATAGCACCATTCGTAGTCTTGAACTAGATTATTCTCGAAACAGTACTATAGCTCTAGATGAGCTAGCCGCAAGAGGGTTCTCAAAGTTCAAGGGCCTGACATTTGCAACTTGACTTGTAGTTTGATTTCGAGGCTGATTGTTTCCTTGAAAAGGAGGACGGTTAGCCTGATACTGCTGATTTTGTGGCTGATATGGACGATTGTATTGAAATTGTTGCCTTTTGAGTGCAACAAGCTCATTTCCAAAATTTTGCAGTAGTGATTTGACTTCAAATAGGTCATTTGAAGAGGCAGGGAAGATTGAGATGGTTGCTTGGAGTCCACTGGAATAGGAGCAATGATAGGCTGATGATTCGTAAGATCTGGAGAAAAGGGCATTGGTGGTCGTGGAGCTATCTTTCCAGCCTGAATCAAAGAATTCTCTGCACTTATGGCAACTTCGTAAGCATCAGGAAGTGTAGTCCCTCCCATAGACTGGATCATAACCGCTACATCGCTATTCAAGGCTCGCAAATAGTACAAGAATGCATTATGTGCAGAAGGTTTTACGAGCGCCGGAATCCTATTCCAAGTCCTGTGGAATCGGAAGTTGAAATCACTCATGTATTCTTGGGAAGCTCTCTTTATGGTAGTAAGTTGTTCCAAAAGTGATAGGTGATCACTTTTGTCTTCAAATTGTTTACATAGCTTTTCTCCCAACTCGTCCCAAGTGGTTATAGTGCCAACACCTAACCCGAAACCATCAAGTGCTTTTCCTTAAAAGAGGTAGCAAGAAGTCTAACTGCAACATTGTCTTCGGTGATATTATGTACTGCGCAGATGCTGGCTACATCAAAGATATGCTCCACTAGAGTAACGTGAGTTTCCCCCGTGTAGAAGGGTAAACTTTTGAGTGCCGCAACAGGTATCGGGTCACGTTGAGCCAACATAAGAGGACTGCTTGCATTGAAAGGGGGAAAAACTTGGTTCCTCGCCATAGCAACGAAAGGTTGATTGTTCCTGGGTGGAGGAAATCTTCCGTAAGGAGGAGTTGAATGACCCCTACTAGGTAAATCTGCAACTGGGGATGTGGAAATGCCTCTTCTTCTTCTCTTTGGAGGAGACAAGGAAAGTTCGATATGCTGATAATTTCCTTTCTTTGAAGAAGCTCTTGTTTGAATTCTTCGCATAAGTTATCGCACTGAGATTTGGAATCCAGAGATATGGAGTCGCCAGGTACTTTGACTTGTGTAAGTGAGAAGAGAAGTACCAACTCTCTCCCACCGGGCGTGCCAAAAACTGTTGTGTGTGGTCGCACGGTGGCTTAAGATTTACTGTTTGATAATGAGACACCTCTGAAAGATGAAACTCTAACTGTGATGTCCCACCGGGCGTGCCAAAAACTGTTGTGTGTGGTCGCACGGTGGCTTAAGATTTACTGTTTGATAATGAGACACCTCTGAAAAGATGAAACTCTCGTGATGTCCCACCGGCGTGCTAAAAATCAAAAGTTGTCGCAAATCACCGCACCCCGAATGGCCGTGATGTGAATAGGACGCTCGGTGTGATTGACACATGGGATCACCTCTCGCCGTGGGACTTGGGCTCGAGGTGAACCTCCGGAGAAGGCCGGCTTCCTCTTCCTAAACTAAGTGCAGACTACTCCTAGTGTAACAAAAATGATTATCTAGTCCTATGCTAACATTTTCATGGGGTTTTAGGGAAAGAGATTTACGTAAATGAAACTATACTAGGGATGGTGATGCACCGAATAAAGGGTGTCTTCAGATTTAGTGAAGGGTTAATTTGAAGAGGGTGTGTGCACCACAGTCAACTTCACCTACCGCAACTTAGAGAGGGTACATGATACCACAAAGCTAAGAGACACGCGTGCCTTTTGTTAAACTTTATCGACCGAGAAATATACCAGCTTCCCAAAGCTGAAGAAGGATGAACTCAAGAAGGGTGAACAGACACCACAACTCAACCGCATGCAATACTTCACCACTCGATAAGCACGTAACTCCAAGAACTCGCAATAGAAACTTAAACTCGCACAAAGTTGTACCGCAAGTATGAGAAAGGCACAAAGAAGCATGAAGGATGAAAGGACCGAGATTAGTCACAAAACACACACTTTTATTGCTTCAATAACATGCACAATGCATCATACATTCGTAAGAGGCAATAGTTGCCATTACAGGCCTTCAAGAGGAGGCTTGAAAGTTCTCTCAACACACAAGAACAACTTGCGTAAGAGAGAGGACCCTTGAAAAGTATACACTCGCCCGAGATATCTAACTGTCCAACTTGTCCGAATGGCTGGAACCCTTTGAAATGAGCTTCCAACTTACATTTATAGAAGAATATGTGAGAAAGAAGAGGAAATGGTCATAATTACATTCCTAAATGAAGGCCCATGATGTATTTATTGCAGCTTAGTCAACTACCCGAGAAGGTTCCATCATGGGTCATTAATCGCTCGATGACCAAGTCTTCTCAATTAATTAAAAGAATATTTAAATAAAATATTTAAATAATAATAATAAATATTATTATTAAAATATTTAAATAAAAATATTAATTTAATTAACATAATGTCGGGACCCCCGCTGACCCGCATTTGACTTGAAGAGGAGGGGGTCCATGTGGATAGAGTCTCGCACAAATCTCAACTTGATGAGCTTCAATCCATCCTCTAACTCGGTGTTGCACTCGATTTTGACCCCGCACCAACTCTTTCCTTGCTTGGCAATCGCGCTCTTTTGCATTGAGTCCTCCGAATGGTGGGCTATCAAACTTGATTCTTATCATTTTGCCTCGTTAACTCGAGGCCATTTTGAATTACCAAGCCAAACTATATGCATCATGAACATCAGCTTTAAGCTCGAAATTGAAAGCCTCTACAAATACATTAAACTTCGACACCCGTGAGCTTATTCTTTATCTTGACTTGGTCAACCACAATATGAAAAGTTTGACTCTAAATCATACTTAGTGGATTTGACCCATGATCACATTGCTTGTACTCACAGAGGTTAAACAATTTAATGAATTTAAATTATTTCACTCCCGCATGTCATGCGCCATTTAGAAATGATTTTCAAGCTATGAAAATTGTTAGGGATCACGCACGTGGCCTATCAACACTCAATCGATTGATTTCTTTGTGATAACTCTAGTTTGACAGATAGAGTTATTTCTTCTTGTTTTGGACCACATATTCACATGCATTCCACGTTCAAAACTCCATGAAACAACACCACGAGCTCTTCAACCGATTCGACCTCGGCTTTGTATCTCATGGGAAATATTAAGATTTGTTCGATCATGTTCACATTTTCACGCTCTAAGAATGGTTTTACCACAATGCTCACTGCTTCTTCCTTATCATATAACACTTGTAGTAAGAATGTTTAGCTTTGCCATAATAAGCGCAATTGTACCTCCAAACAATGAGAAAATGCCATTACCAATAAAGACCTAATGCTGCCATGATGATGACACAGCTCATGCCCATAACATGTCCGATAGACACCCTAAGATCGATTTTTTGGCCAAAGAGCCCTTGGTATTTCGGGCAAAGGCACCCGAAATCTCGGCTCCAATCAATAATTATGCCACTATTGGGATTATGGCATAGGTAGCCGTGAGCTATACAATATACTCATTTTTTCGTAAACTAAAAAGATCCTTTATGTTACAATTTGCAACACATAAAATAAGCCCTTCAAAAAATACATTGAACAACTGGGGCAGCCAAGAGGACCTTAAAAAAAATGTACAGTAACAACCATATGAATTCTTCCTTAGTCGCGGATCAAAGCTAATAGAAATAAAGCTAGATAAAACTAGCTTGAAACTGCAGTATATCGTCCATTGTTTAAAAACAAGCTTCTCTGAATCTGGTAAAAGAATACTTTTATTGTCTGATTGGACGTATCTAATGGAAGGGTATAAATATTGCCTGCTGCACACAGAGTTTCTCAAAGAGACCATTTACGAGTGACAGAGATGTGAGTCGTGACATACAAAACGGCCGACCAGGTATTTCAGAGTTGACCTTCGCATTCGTTTCGTTTCTAGGAGAAGGAATGCTGAGCAATATGAATCGTTTCATTCTGCACCGTTTCAAAACTTCATCTCCTGGTTCGGGCAAACTTTATGAAGCCTTGAATGGCGTGACTCCAATCTATCATACACGGCAGTGAATGTTTGTTTCCTGCAACTGCCCGCTGGAGGCGCTGAAAACGGCTTCTACTGTATTGCAACATGCATGCTGCCTGTGATCTCCATGCACTCGCCGCTCCACTCGGCATTTGACTCGTTCCTCCTGGCGACCCGCACAAAGACTCGGACCTGTTTAAACGGCCTATGCGGAAATCTCATGACGGATTGCCATTGTAATATTTCCGCTTGGCAATTGATCCGATTTCTCCCCTACGTGGAGGTTTGATCATGGTTTGCCAAACCAATATTTCCACGCTTGGCAGTTTGACCGGATTTCTCCCCTTTTTTGGCAGTTTGATCCAATTTCTCCCCTTTTTTGGCAGTTTGATCCAATTTCTCCCTACGCGAACAAAGATGGCTCTCCATCCCGAAATTTCCACTTGGCGGTGCTGCTCCTTATTTCCCACGTCCGGAATCGGCCAAATTACTTCACGGGCCCCGGCCTTAGCTTTGCCACGCAACCTTGGCAAGATAGTAAAATATTTCCCATTTGCGGGATTACCTACTCAGTCTGCCATGATCGTGCTCCCGATTTTTCCTCCTGCCGAGTTTTGATTCATCAGATTTGAGGATAACATTAACTCTCACTGCAAACATTTAAGCTGTAGCTTGTAAGGTGTGATAATTTCAACAGAATCATTTATGCCTGCCAACTTAGTGACTTGTTGAAGATGCTCATATAATTGCAAAGCAAATTGTGCCTCATGAATATTCTGATATGAAACAGTTATACCTCTATGAGATCCGCTTCCATGAACTACATCGTAAAACGAGTAAGATCTCGATAGAGAATTTTTGTAATAAATTTCCTCAGGTTTCCTGGTAACACTCTCACTGTCACTTAATCGATTTTCATAAAAATATCTTGAAGGAAAATCCCGAATTTGAGGATGCATTCGATGCTGATCAGATAAATACATAGTTGGATGACCTGCTTGCTGGAAGTGCTCAAAAAGGCTTCTACTATACTGCAACATGTCAACTGCCTGTGCACCAAATGCTTGGCCGAGGAAGGTCTGAACACCATTATAATTTGCAGCTCTTTTTAAGATGTCGGTTTGACTCAATTTTACATTGGTATTCGATGGTGCTTATACTTTCTTCCTGGGTTGATAGAAGTCCTTCCATTATGTAATTACAAACCCGAGATTCAATGATGTTGAACCTCCCATATCTGCATAATTTCATATCATCTCGGTCAAACAAGATAATTCTCCCAAGTGGTTGGTCGAGCACTGTCTCAATGGATTAAACCTGGCATCATGTTGACTTTGACTCTCCCTGACTTGGCCTTCAGAGCTTTTTGCATCGATCTCCACCGAGATCCTCAGACAGCCTTTTCATTCGTCAATTTTCAACGAGCTATATTTTGCATTAACAAGACCATCGTCGAGCTCTTACAACTGAGAGTCTCCACTGAGATGATTTCTGAGATGACTATCAATTTGACACCGGGTTCTTTATCAACTCGACCCTGAACTCTTCACTGAGTCGAGATCAACTGGGTGCCTTTCGATGCTAGGTGATCTCTTCATATGCAATTTAGGAATTATTTTTAATTATCATCTCGATAATAACCAAGGTGGGTTCCCGGGACTATTATTTTATTTTTGATTTTATTTAAGATTGATTGATGGAGTAGTTGCTTTTTATTTTCCTTTGTCCTTTTGGGTACAACTAGAAACTTGGATCATGTTAATCTAAGGGAAAGAGGTATATGGAGAAGGTATGTCATGAGTAGTATAATGACATGATGGGAAAAAACCTAACGCAGGGTAAGAACCTTGCAAAATGAGTAGGGCACACTAGCATTTAGGTGGCGGTTAAGCCAACTCCTTGATATGGACCATGTTGATCTCAAATTTTGGAGGTGGATAAAATGGTTGTTAGGGTGAAGATGGATATTGTTGAATAAGCAAGGGATGATGGTTTGTAGTGATAGGTGAAGGTGGAACAAGGTCCTCATCAAGAAGATCATCATCGTTGAAATTGTTTTCGAGGAGGATATAGTTAGAGGAGAATGGTTTTGAGAGCCTTACAACATTCTACATCATGTCCTGGCAAACGATGGTAGGCACAAATTTTAGTTTCATAAAACACTTTTAGTTTGGGTTTGAGGGGGCGTAAGGTCGAAAGCAGCGAGTAATGTGATGACCGAGGTCTCTAAGAGGTTGGCTAAAATGTTGGTGTAGGACCCTGCGAATGGATCGAAGTGGGAAGTGAGTGTGGGTTTTAGTAAAGGTGAGGATGATTATCGGGGGAAGATTATAGGAGGGGGAATGGGTTGGAACACATGTTTGGTAGGTGGTCCCTGAATTAGGTTTTGATGGTATCTCGCTTAGGTATAGGTGTGGTAGAAGAACCAATAATGGTATGTGTTGTTGACTTAACTACCCTATTGGAGGGTAATGGATTCTTGTCTTTGGATTGCACCTTCTTGTGTAAATGTGATACAAGAGTACATAATGCGAAGGAAAGCACATGGTGGAAGAGGACGGGTTACCCATGAGGAAATAGAGTTGCGGTGGAAGTGGTTAGTAGAGGTCGAGTGGATGGTATGGGTTGAAGTTGTATAGGAAAATTTGGGTATAGGTGGTAAGAAATGTATGGGTGAGGGTGAGGGTGTTTGTTGTGTAGGTACATTGGATGTAACAAAATATCACAATGACAAGGCGGGTTGCTTGGCTTTTGATTGGTCTTGGGTAGGGGGTTGTTTGGCCAATCAATGGGTGAGGTCCTAGGATGGATGGAAGGGGTGAAGGTTACAAAGGTGTGGTAGGTGAAACTGGTGTATGTGGCCTAGAAGGTTGGGTCTTTCTTTTAGTCGGAGGGATGATTTTGGTGTAGATTTGGGAAGACATGGCTAAATCCAATTTGACAAGTGGATGGGTAAGGCTTGACATTGGCATGACACCCAAGGTATTGATGGGTCTAGATATGGATGACCATATAGGTGTGGGTAGGTTCTTAGGCATAGGAATGGTTTTAGTCATGGGTAAAGGTTTCGATGTAGGTAAAGGTGACAAAGAAGAGGTTGTTTCGACATTCATTTTCGGGGTCAATGTAGTTGTTGGAAATACCTTTGGATAGATCATGGAGATATCTGTAGGTGACATTTTCATTTGATTTGAAAAGGGGAGTCAAAGATGTCCCCCCCAAAGAGTGTAATTATCAATGTATTTCAAGTGATTGGTCATTCGTGAAAAGGAGCTTGTTGTAAGAGGAGATGCAGTTGGTTTAGTGGCAATACCTATAAAATATGTCTGTGAGATAGGTAATTGGTTAGCCTCGGACTCTGTGGGTAGAAGATCCAAGACCAGATCAATGGGATCCTAGAATGTTAATGGATAATTGTCCCCAAAAGGTAGTGGTGTGTCGATGTATCTCCCATGGGTAGGAGAGATTGTAGGTTAGGTGAGATAGATTTCTCTTTTGGTGGAGGAGAAGGCAATGATGATTCTCCTACGGGTAAGAGAGTTAATATTGTTGATTTTTCAAAGTAGGTTGTGAGGTGGACAGCGAAATGACATCGGGAGAAATTGTGGAATCCTCCATAAGTGAAGGGGAGATAAAGGGGACTCCTCCGAGGGTGAAGGAGTGGAAGACGTATGCTCCTTTTTGGGTATAGAAGCTCATGCTAGATTTTCCTTGATAGACGGAATAGGTTGAAATTGAGGAATGACCGTACGATATTGAAAACAAGTATGGACTTCACAAAAATTGTTATCGTTGGTAAAAGGTTCACCGTTTTGATTAGATGATGTTATATGATTAGGGAATGAATTCTTAAAGATATACAAGTTTCAATTTTCTAGTGCATTCGGGTTGTCCAGGATGAGATCTCCATTATCTAACATTTCATGGACAATGTTCTTAAAAGTTATGCAATTAGCATCACTATGTCCTTTGACGTGATGATAGTTACAATAGTCATGTTCCTTATACCATGTGGGCATAGGAAGAGTGGGATGGAAACCAATATGAGGTTTTATGGGGGTAGTGTAATGGCTCGACTTTAAGAATATTTTCCAAGACTGAAGAATAGGGATCTCCAATTGGAGTGTCCTTCCGTTGTTCCCACCGGAACTAAAATATTTGAACAGGGAAAGATTGGAGGAAGGTTTGGCTTGATTAGATGTATGAGATGGACCAGATTTGATAACTACCATGTTGGAAGATCCTTTGGCTTTTGAATAATTATTTTGGGGTTTTGAAGATGAAGAAGAATCATTTTATTTAAACATGGCATTCTTGTTTAGTAATTTTATTTTCTTCTCTTCAATGGCACAAATTTCCAGCTTTCGTGCCTTAGTAAACACTTCATTTAAGGTATGGAATGTTTGTACCTATAGAGTTGGTGTCTCGGCACAAGCTCTAGTGAACAACTCTATAAGCTCAGCTTGAGGTAACTAGAATGTTAATTGGTTGATAAGACTTCACCAAAGAAGAAATGAAATCTATGATAGATTCATCGTCATACTATCATATCGAATATAGGTTAGTTATGGTGACTTTTTTTACTACATTGATTTAGAAGTGGTCTAGGAACACTTAAGCCACTTGGTTAAAGGAGTAGATGGAATTTCTAGGTAAACTATTGTACCAATCTAAGGCAGGTCTTGTTAGGGACATGGGAAATGTTCATAGGAGTAAAGCATCATCATGGGCAATTAGATAGCACCCATTTTTGAATGACCACAAGTTTTGTTGCATGTCTTCTTTACTTCAGAATTTCCCAATGCACAAGGTATGGACAAATAGGAATAGATGTATGAATAGGCTCATTATAGATTTTGTCATAAGTTAAGGAGTTGTGAGAGCTAGAAACTGGTCATTCTAGTGTCTACATCTTTTCCATCATCATCCTAATGAGGTCATCGGTGGCTTGTGAGGAATGGGAACCTCCTACAATAAAGGGAGGTTTAATATTGGTGTATGATGTGGATGACATCTTGGTACATGGGGGTGTTGAACATGAAAAATATGAAAGGGGATAGATACAAGTGGAAGATACCCCGAATAAGTGATAGACAAGATTGGGGGTTGCTAGTGATGCGTGAAAATAGGTGGGGTAGTCATAACGACTCTTGCGGTAATTGGTAGTATAGGCGTATCTTGGAAAGGACTAGATTTTTAAATGGGGTGTGGATTGCCAACCCTAGGGCGATTACAATTTAATTGGTATATACGAGGAAAAGGGGGTAGATGGGGCCATGATAAAGGCAGTTGGTGAAGAAATGGTCATCACCACGGGTGTAATAGACATCATTGGTGTAGCAGCTTATAGTGGATGTGGGCCCCAATTGAGATACCACATGGGGGTAAGGTGGATGAAGGAAACATTGAGCTAGTGGTATCGATGCAAAAGTGGGGAAAGGGTAAGAGGAATAGATATGGGCATGTGGTATACTAGTTTTTGAGGAGTCTCGGGTAGATAAGTGGGCAAGATAGTATTGTAAGGCCATGGAATTTTTCTCAAGGAGTCTTATGAACTCCTCGTCACCGGTAGAAATGGTGATGGGCTGAGATGGATCCATATGTGATAGGATGGAAGGCGGTGATAGGATAGGTATGAGTGGCTAAAGACTAGCATAAAATATAAGGGCATTGGCTTGGTTGCGAGTCAACACCATGTGAATTAGTGTGTATCAGGTTAACTATATTCTGTAAATGACACAGAGAACAACAAAAATGGAAAAGAATAAATACTGGTAGGTGGACTTAGAAACCAATGCCGGTTAAGGTGACCGGTGATGGTTAAAGGGGAATGATGAGGGTTACATTAAGCGATACCGGTTAATGTGATAACACATCATTTTAAGAAAATGAAGTAGAACTGATGAAAATTAAATGGGGAAAGCGTGCTTGATAGTGATATCAGAATGTTGGGAATATGATGATGTCCTAAGGACTACAAATAGAAAATAGAAGGTGATGAAAGTTGTTTTGGGTAAACTAACCAAAATAGCTAAGTAACCGACACCAGTCAGGTAAATCGATGACTCTCGGATGGGAATCGTGACAGTTGCTAAAGCAACACCGATTACCGTGAAATCTGAAGAAATGAAAAAAATGATTTTGTGAATTAAATCGGGTGAAGGATCAAACTAGAAGATATGAGAATCATAATTTGAGGACATGAAACACTCGAAATAGTCAGAATACTCCAACTATGATGGTGGAGTTTGAAAGGAAGAATAAAATGAAGAAACATAATCCTCACAACTCAAAATGAAATTCAGGAAGAAAGTTAGTAAAAAAATGTAATCTTATGAGTGAATTTTATGTTACTTTAGCTTATGCTATTTGAGAGTGACTTATGAATTTAGAACATATTTTTTTGTTGGGAAGGCATCCTACAAAGAGGAAAATTCTAAAGGGCAGGTTTCAAGTTATGTTTTGGTAAGGGTGGTCCTTTCTCTAAGATAATGAATCGACAATGAAACAAGTTGGGAGTCCACTATCAATCCTTTGATTGTGTGATCATTAACAACTTCTTCCGGGTAAGGTACTATTTAAGAATAATGTATTTGTGCAATTTGGCAAAGAGAGGGAGAATATAAAGTGATTTCTACGGTTTAATTATATCAACCATCCATTTGGGCATGAATTCCATCATTTAGGTTGCCCTCAGTTTTAAATGTGATCTAATAATGCAACATACAAGGATGAAATGCAAAAAAAATTATAACCCAAATCGAAAATTATATTTGATGTAGAAAATGATGAATTGGAGAGAGGATGATTTTTACTAATGTAGAAAGAAAGAAGAATGATTCTTTTTAAATGCACCAAAATAAATGTTTCATTTAGAGAAATTATAAAGGAGTAGATTACCAGAGAAGAATATTTAGTGAACAATGATTTAGAAAGGAAACACACAAGATGTAACCTATATGAATAGAAAGGAACCCACAAATGAGGGTCCTACAGGGTGTGCCAAAATGTTTCACCAATAAATTGCGTACGTATGAGCAAAACAGATAAGGTAAAGGTGAGGAGGAATACCTGTGAAATGAAGGTGGAAGGTAGAATGCGCGTGTTCTGATTTCCTGATCTAGTGTTGATTGCAAGAACTTCATTTTTCTTTAGGGAACTCCTATGAATGTGAAACAAGACCACAAGAATAATATTAAACAATATATGTTAGTGGACTACCTAGCGTGTGCTAGATACGATAACTATAATACTCCCTAGATGGATTTCAATCTACTATTTAATACAATTTAATGCGAGAAGTAACGTAAACAAATAACGTCCTATTGTAGTTGATATGATTTAGGTATCTCATTCAAATATAATAAGAAAATATAATCTAATCAGATAAGGTTATGATCAGATCTGGTGGTTAGGCAAGTAGCCAAGGTAACTAGAATAGGTCAGGATTAAGTTTTGTGTGGTTTAGGGTTATTTGAGTGAAGGTTATGAGGTTTTTGTTACAAGAAAGATTACAGATACGAGAGACCAACGTCGGTTGGGTATGACCAATGATGTTTGAGATGGAAACCAATGACGGTTTAGGTAAACTGACATCGGTAGAGGCGGAATGGTAAAAACTCAATAAAATTTGGTTTTGGGAGATTCTTTGTGATTGCACAGGGAATAAATGGAGAAGGGTGAGGTTGGTAACAGTGTTGGGAATACTCGAGAGATATCTAGAGTTGGGTATGGAGAGCTGGGAGGTTATAGGTAGTTAGGTGGATGGATTGACAGGAATGTGGGAAATGATGGGATGCAAAGGAGAATAGGATTTAAAAGAGAAAGCTAAAGAAATGATGATCTAAGTATGGAATGATGCAGATCAAAATGCACTTAATTGTATTTTCAAACCTGATGGTTGGATGAAGGTGATGGATGATTTGTGGCGGTGGTCATTGTCACAATAGTTCTTCCCGAGAATGCTACTATGAATGCCAATGTCTTTAGATCAGTCTTGGTGTCGGTTAGGGTGTGTTTGGTTGTGCGAGAAGGCTCTGGTTCATGCTTGCATGCAAATCTCTCTCCAAACTTGAATAATTATTCCAACCTATGGAACAAGGTTACTCAAGTTAATATATGGTAACCGATGATGGTTAGGGTGACTGGCATCGGTTTAGGGTTAACCGGCATCGGTTAAGGTGGGAAATCCTAGGTTGCCAAAATGGCAGATCTTGACTATCTTTTTGGCCAATTCTATCTGTTGTTTCGGGTCTAAAATGGTATTTTCTGCATAAGTAAGTGGGTATGTTTTTAGAGAAATAATAGGCATCTAGTGTTAGGGTTAGAATAAGTCTGATTTAGTTATGGTAAGTAGATATTGAGTCCTAGTTAGAATGCACATGCTAAGAATAGGTCTATGATGAGGTGTCTAGGTGATGTGGCTTGGTGAGGTGGTCAAGTGAGGGAATTAATTAAATAAATTAAAGTAAATAATTCAATTAATCATGTGCACTATGAGATATGACTATGTAAGGTATGGTTTATTTAATTAACGAGTTTATAAGAGTGGTACGACCTAATTTTGGTGTTGACACGTAAAATTGATGCTCATGCCCTTAAGCAAGGATAACTTAAACTTAAATCAAACAAGCCAAAAAACTAAGTTTACTAAGCCATATACACACAATGAAAAATCTAAGAGCATGACCGATGTTATGGTGGTTAAATCTTCTTTCGCACCCACCTTTAACAAATGGCGTCAATAAATAGCTCCTAGACCAACACTTAACTACACTCCTCTTGGAGAGACATATAGTTCAATATTTGATAATTTTATGGTGATCTATATTATCATGTTTCCCCCATTCAACCATTCAATGAATTAAGACCCAAACCCGCTTGGTACCGTGAGGATAACTATTGTAAATATCACCAAGTTTATGGGCATGATATAGAAAAGTATCAAACCTTGAAGGATCTTGTCCAAAAACAAGAAGGCGCGTGGGTACACGGGACCTAGTTGAAGAAGGGTGCATTGGTAGAATGCACATAAGGAAGGGTTCTAGAAGTGGTTTGCAGAACACATGGCATGCGCACAAGGAAAGATAGGTTTTGGAGTTAGCCATATTTGGTGTCTGAAGAAGCACATAGGAAAAGCATGACCCATCTAGCATGATGGAAGGTTATAGAATAAAATCATTACATAGAGTGGAGATCTCAGATCAAAGGAGGCATGCTCCATTAGAGGACCACTTGGACACTTGGCAACCAATTTGTTACCTCAAAAGGCATGGTGGTGGAGGTAGGAAAGCTATATATTGAGGTGCGTGGATGGTAGAAAGGGTGATGGGTATTTTTCTAAGAGAGGATAGATAGTGATTAGTGTGGTAGATTGGTGGAAGAGAGGTGAAGCTCTATAAATATACATGGAGTCTTCTATAGAGAGCAGAGGTACTAGAAAGGGGATAAAGCTCTGCTGAGAGAGATCTTATGGAGGATTCTATGGGTTAGGATTAGAGAAAATAGGATTGATGGCATATTTAGAGGGATGGGTTTGTATTCTTCTTTGTAATGTGAAGGACATAGGGTAGTTCGATGCATGACTTTGATCTCGCATTATTAAATGGGTTTTTTATGACATCAAGGAATGTAAGGTGGATATTCAACTCATCAATGAATATAATACTCTATTTTTAATCATGCATGTGTTCATGAGTATAACCCTTGTTTATTTCCTTTATGTATGAACCATATCCATGTGTTTGTCATTTCTCTTCTATGGATGCATTGATGTGATAACTCATCCTAGGTTCTCGAGCATTGCATGGTTATTTTATATTCATTTACACTTGATTATATTTCATAACATGATGTATTCTCATAAAAATCACATAAAGGAGGGGTTCGATGCCCACGCATGCCTCGAGTGAGTGCCTAGTACCCATTGGGTGATAGGCATACGTTAGGGATTTTCTTTGTTAATCTAAGGGTATACAAGTGACTAAATCTTTGTTCCATTGCAGGACATCTTTTCAAATTTGTTGTGATAAATGGCATACATCTTGGTCCCGTGATGCGTGATGACAAAATGTTTGACTTTGGAAAGTGTTGAGGCATGGTTTAAGAGCATGGAGGATGAGTTTTCTCAAAGATTTGGCATTGGACCTGATTTTGATGCACGTAGATGGGTAGAAGAGCACATGTACCATGAGTTGTATGAGACATTATTCTATTGTTTCCTAGTAGAAATATGTGAATGGTTGTCATCATATGCATCTAGATCGAGTTGGTACTACGAGATCATGTGTATAGACCCAAGATTATTATCGAGAGGTTGTAGGTTGCAAATCTGACTTGGACGCATGTTGTTGACCATTGGTGGAAAGGAGTACTGACCAGTTATACTCTAGAATATT
The DNA here is from genome assembly GCA_018340775.1 of Taxus wallichiana var. yunnanensis. NCBI lineage: Eukaryota > Viridiplantae > Streptophyta > Pinopsida > Cupressales > Taxaceae > Taxus > Taxus wallichiana. The sequence goes on along the minus strand of CM031242.1, from coordinate 642,616,797 downwards.
CCATTTCTACATATTCTTTCCCAAAATTTGTTGATTTTAGGTTTCGAGGGAACCCAGAGGATCTTTTTGCATGTTATTCCTCCACCTATGAAGATCTTGGTCATTACCTTGAGTTTAGAGGAATTTCCCATTACCGACTAAGCTTCTTTGAGCATTGGGAGAGGAAGATAGGGTAGGGTGGAGGAAGATGGTAGAAATTGCATTTGAGAAGGAAAGGGAGGATAGACAACTCAAGTATAGAAAATCTCATGAAAGGGATGACTAGAAAACATGAGGTAGCAAGTGTTATGGATCTATGGAGGTAGACATTGCCGGAGGAGTTGATGTTCACACAAAGGATGTGGAACCCACGCAGTCTATGCTAGCCCATCTTAGAAAGTGCAGGAGAGAATCCTTGATTCGATGAGATTTCATTGCATCGATAAAGTGGAGCTGTTGGCGTGCATCGAACCCACCTAAAGAACTAACCCATGGTGCTTGGTTTTTCAAATCAAGGGAGAAGTATTATTAATCTAATTAGTATTGGTGGGATTAACCGATCTAGTCCCGGGAGATATAATTTATCATTTAGAACATCCATGGTTATGCAAACCATTCCAAAGTATTTGGAGGAATTTTTGGAAAAGGTGCAAGTATGTAAGGTTTGGGTATTACGTGTGGGAATGGCGTGGGACACACAACTAGTAGTGGGACATTATCACAAACCATTAGTGGGAAGTTCATTCGATGCTAGGAACACTTGGCATGACCACTTGGGCTATTTCTTGTCGATGTAGGAGGTGGATCTGGTAGATCAAGAGGAATAAGACCTAGTGAATCTAGTGGATCTAGTGGAGGAGGAAACACGAGAGGGAACCAAGGCTTTGGATTAGGAGGACAAGGTCCTCAACCACCTCCACAAGTATTCTTTGAGATGTCTTTGTACTTTACCGGACTATAGGGGTATTGAATATTTTGCAGAGCATGTTCATAAGTGTGAATTACTATGGTGTGCAAAAGGGATTACTACCCGGAGCGGAAGGCATGTCAGTTTCAAAAACATTGCAAGGACATGCACATAGTTGGTATAGGAAGTATGAATCTCATTAGATGGTGGTAGACTATAGTACGTTCAAGAACATCTTCCTAGTAGAGTTCCATATCCTTGAGTTTGAGCAAAAGAGAATCAGTGCTATGAAGGAGATCCAATAGGGAATGGTAGAGAGTGTGCAAGAGTATGATGCGTGTTTCAAGACTCTCTTATCTAAACTATCCTATGAAATTCATCCTTCTCAACATGCTTAATGGTTTTTTGGAGGATTGATAACACTATTTAGAAGGGCTCTGTCACACAAAACTTTCATAGACCCATGTGAGGCATTAGAAGCTACCTTACGCAATGAGGTTTGTTGGGTGCATGGATCTTGGTGTTAGTCCTTTTGAGAGGATCAAATTGCTAATAATGGCCAAGAAGTCAAAAAATTGTCTGCAAACTCAGCACATGAGGTTCGTAGTGGGATTTTTTTTATAAAATGTGAAGTGGAAGGGCATGTGAAGGATAGTTACCCTCGAAAGTTGGTATGCATTGTGGTGGTAGATTGTCATATTTGTCATGGGGTTGATGATGCAAGTAGATTACCTCAAATCTAGCACGCAATCCATAAGAATGTTCCTTACTATTGTAATATTTGTACCTCTATGACATATGATACCAAAGATTACAAACCAATTGATCGAGATCCATGATGCTATTGATCTTAGTGTGTGCCAGACTAGTCTTGCAAGCAGTTCCAAGGATGATGATCGTCACTATGATGGGTACACACATGGAGGAGTGTATGGAAGGGGTTTTCATGGTCACGATAAATGTGGTGGAGGAAAAAGTGAGTTCTCATGAGGAACTTGTTATAATTGTGGATCTACAGAGCATTAAAAACATGAGTTTCTTGATCTGTTATAATGCTCATGGTGTGGAAAGAAACATAAGTACAAAGAGTGTCTAGAGCTTTATGAGCATATAAACTAGCAACACCAGAATGAAAAAGATGATGGGATGGTGAGCATCAAGAAAGCCAATTCACATTGGATGCAAGAGTGGTGCATGAGTCGGGACTAAAACTGTAGTAGTGATGACGCGAGTAGAGGCTGATCACACTAGGGAGATGCCAAGATAAAGGACACTAGTTTCAAGAGAGGAAGTGGTATGTGGAAAGTATTTTGACCCTACTCATCATAAGGAGGTATGTCAAAATAATATCTAAAGGAGAAATCAAAGCATTTTAGTGAAATAAGAATTTTGAGGCTCCACGGGATGTTAAGGAAAGATAATATTATTCCTTGCTAGGAGAATGGCTAAGGAGAAGGTACCATATCTTTGGAGCAGAGCATGAAAGGTAGGTTTTGCTATCCAAAATTCCCCCAAGGTAATTTTGATAACATGCATCAGATTGTCAGTCCCGAGCAAGTAGAATGATTCAAGGCAAAAAATCATGTTTTTGGGATACCCTCAGTTTCTTTCTAACCCTCCTGTCCAAGAAGAAAACCCTACGTTTTAAAATTATGTGAAAAAGTTGCAAAGAGCCAGGCTTGAGGCCGAAATACAGAGAAAATCGACTAAGGCAGCACTAGGGACAGTTGGGACGTCGAGGCGGACCCGAATCGGCCGAAAAACCGTCGAGCGGTCCACGTAGCAAAGGACATCCGGCAGCGGGACGCGAGGGACATGAAGGGGCGAACCAGCCGAAGGTGAAAAAATTGACTAACTATTGTGCAGGCAGTCTGGGACATCTGGGCCATGAGTACGCGAAGGACGCGAAGGACATGAAAAGGTGAAGCGGCCGAGAGCAAACAGTCAGCCCATTTCGGGCGGTTCGGAGAAATTTGTCCCAGACAGTCCAGGACAGTTGGGACAAAGGTACGTGAAGGATACGTACCATCCAGAATCAGCTGAAATAGGGAACTTTCATCTGGGACACCCGGGACAAAAGTACACGCGGGACGTGAAAAGCTGAAAGAGCCGAGAGCCAATCAAATCTCGCCACGTGTCTTCACCGCAAAGAGGGACAAAGAAGCCCGAATCGGGTGGTTTGGATATTTTTGTCCCAGGTGCAGTTTGGGACAGCTGGGCCAAAAGTACGTGAGGGATGTGTGGGACGTGAAAAGCCGAAAGAGCCACCAATGAATCAGAACGTGCCACGTGTCAGAAGGTTGAAAAGTTGCCAAGTGCGCCCCTCAGGCCCGAACCAATAAAATAGTGCCATGTGTCCAAGTTTAAAGGCCCAAAAGGAATTTTCAGAGAATGAACCCGTGGATGAATCAGAGTCGACACATGTCATCCAAGTGGCAGAGCATGGGAAAAACTCAAATATTTTCCCACCGATCCGTTTTGGCCTGTTTTGCCCTAAATCTTTAGATCACCATAACTTTCGATCCAGAGCTTGGATTTTCACGTTCTTTATATCAATGGAAAGCTAGAAAAATCTCTGCACGATTCCAAGGTCAATATTGCATTTTGGTTCAGTTTGGAGTGAGAAAATTGAGAAACACCTCTAGCACGTAATAATAGACAGAAGTGACGTTTCAACAACTAGCTTTAATACAACAGACAGTTCACCGTTTCTGCTAGACAGTCTGCCATTTTGCCAGGATTCACCACTTCTACCATAATGAGATGAGTTAAATGCAACCTAGAAGTGGTTGGGGTAGATCTGGATTTCCTCTCTCTTCCCTCTCTCATTCTTCCTATAAATTGTAAGGAGGGGCTTCTTTCTAAAGGTCGAACTTTCTGTTTTGCCCCTCCCTTCTTCTCTTCGGTAGGTGAATTTGTGGAGTTCAAACCTCCCATTTGAAACTATAATGTGATTCTACCTCTTGGCATTTTGTAGTGTATTGTTTGTGGATGATTGTGGATGATTCTCAACCCTCTCTGTGTTCATTTGCATCCTCCTGGTCTTTCACTACAAATTTTGTTATCTGTGCATGATCTTGCATCACATTTGAATGGTCTGTGTTTATTGGAAAGATAGGTGTTCTTCATTCCTCGGTGCATCACCTCGTCAAGGAAGCTTAGGTTTATTTTTGTGCATCTTCTTACCTTGTGTCCTGGCAAGTTAGATTAGGTTTTGAGTAAACCCTCTGCATTTTTCGTGTGCATCCGAGCAGAGGAATAGGAATTGAGCCTTCTTCGGAGATTCCTTTCTCATTTTTGCAAGTCCCACACTTGGAGAAAGGATTGATGTTGTGTAATCACACTGGATGCTAGAGTGATCAAACTAGAAATTTGATCAACATCCGGGAGTGTTGTGTGGTTTTACATCAACAGTTTTACATGCAAACCTTCTTCCTCATAGTGTTGACTATGATAAGGAGATTACTTTGAATGCAGTTGTTGATGGATGGATTTTGAGTAATACCCTCATCGACACGGGAGTAAGGGTCAATGTTCTTACCTTAGACATGACATCAAATGGGAAGGCCCACATTACAACCATCTTTGAATGTGTTGTATATGGAAAATAAGACTAAGGAAATGCCCATTAGAGTCTTAAAGGATGCGGTTATCACCATTCAAGGGGCCAAGTTCACTAGAGACTTTGAAGTCTTGGTGCTCGCCAAGGCAGAAAACTTTCCAACATTACTTAGGTGCACATGGTGTTACAAAAACAATGTTGATCTGTGGTTTAACAAGGGGTATATAATCTTTTAGAACAAGGAAGAAAGGGTGATTATCCCTTTTGAGATGGAAATTTAGTGCCCTATACTAAGCCCTTAGGAGAGGAAGTCCTTGATAGAATCTATGTGTGCTCCATCAGATATCCAAAGGTAATTCATCCCACGGAGGGAGTTATCTAGTTTGAAGATGCTCATTCCATAAGTGATACCATTAGTATGGGATGTGACAATTGGGTGCATGGGAATTATGAGTTGATTGGATGATAATTGAGAGGATATATTACAAGGGTAAGAAAGGTGTGCTTAGTTAAGCACCTAGGAAGAAAGAAGCTGCCAAGTTCTTCTGGAGGAGCATACCCTAAAATTTTCTTGCATGATGTTGGTATCTAATTTTACTCTCCTTCACAACTTGAACAACAACATAAATTTGCACAAGACACTCAAGGATAGATAGATGTTTTATATGTTATTTGTAGGTGGGAAGTACACCTATCTTCTTGTTTGCATTCAAGAATTAAAGGAGTAGATAGCACATGGTATATGTTATTCAAAATTCACCCCGGGGTAATTTTGATAACATGCATTAAATTCTTCGGTCGAGCAAGATAGATTGATTCAAGGAAAAAAATCATGTTTCTGGGGTCCCCTCAGCTTTTTTCTAACTCTCTTGTCTAAGAAGAAAAGAGAAAGTTCTAAAAAAGGGTGAAAAAGTTATAAAAACCAAGCTTGGGGTAGAAAAAATCATGAAAATCGGCTAAGTCCTAGTCAGGTAGTTTGGGGACAGTTGGGACGTCGGGATGTGTGGGGCGCGATCGGGTGGACGCCGGCCAAAAGTGGAAAAAATCACCAAGTTTTATGCAGGGATAAGTTGGGCCAAGAGTACGCGGCGGACGCGAACCAGCCGAATCGGGTGAATCAAAAGAATTTGTCCCGGAGCATGGGCCAAAGGGACAAGTGGGACAAGAGTACGTGGCAGACATGAACCGGCCGAATCGGGTGAAACAGAGGACTTTAGTTTGGGACATCCAGGCCAGAAGTACGCGGCGGACGCGGGGAGCCAAAAGAGCTGCCGACAAATCAGAACGTGCCACGTGTCTTTGTGGATTAGAGTGGTGGAGGAAGGGTGAGATTTTTACTTAATGTTTTGCCGAGTTTCCAAAGGTGAAGTTTGGAGCGTTGGCCCGAGCCAATAAAAAGAGGACGCGTGTCCTAAGGAGAAGGGGAGTGTGGAGCTCGGGGAGGACTTGGAGAATTTGGCAAAAGTTTTGGCTAAAAAACTAAAAGGTAAAAGATGCCCCCGCACCCCTGTCAACCAACCAAAGTGTGCCACGTGTCCCAAGTGGCGGGGCACGGGGAAAAATGGAAAATTTTCCAAAGAGTTAAAAAGGTTGAAATTTCAAGAGAAAGCCCGCAGAAAGGTGGAGAGAGAGAATTTCTCAAAGCAACCAAAGACTGACACATGCCATCCGATTGGTGGAGTGCGGAAATTTTTCAAAAAAATTCCAAAATGTAAAAAGGTCAAAATTTAAAACTTTTTGCCCGACATCCGTTTTTTGGGCCGTTTTGCCCTAAAACTTCAGACCTTCATATCTTTTGATCCAGAGCTCAGATTTTCATGTTCTTCATATCATTGGAAATCTTATGAAATTATCTATAAGATTTTTGGTCAATTTTGAATTTTGGTTTAGTTTCAAGAGATAAAATTCAAAAACGGCTCTAATACGTGTCCATGGGCAGAAATGACCTTTCAACGACCAAATTTAATGCCGATGGGTCGCATTCTCCTCCAATTCGGTCAAAAATGATAGGGTATGGGTTTGTAAGGTCCCCATGCTATTTTAATGTATTTTTAGTCAATGAGGAATGGGCTCCCACATTTTGTACATTTTCTCTCTCTTAGGCTCGACCCATGGAATGTAAAAGCCGATTTGGCTCATTTCTTCGTGGTGGAACACTTTTTGTCATAGCAAACTTCTTCTTGTCACCTCCAGCAAGTGATTGTTGCAAGAATCAGACCTCTTCAAAGATTGTAACCATTTTTCTACCTCTCTGAGGTTGTAATGTAGTGGTTTTGACATTGGAAATGATAATGCAAGCTTTGTGAATGGGTTTCAGTCCTTTGTTTGTATTATTTGCTTCATTTCAGATCTTAAATTATATCTTATCAGCTTGTGTATGTTTTATGTTGCAATCTTTGGTTTGTGTCTATTTGCATGAAAAAAATATTCACCACTCCTTTTGGTGCATCACCATCTTTAGTTAGTTTCAATTTTTGCATTTCTATCCCTATCTCCTTGCAATTTAGAGTAGGATTAGGATCTGAACCTCTGTAGTTGTGTAAATATAGATCTAAATCAGAGGAGTTTGAGGAACCAGCCTCTAATCTGGAGATTCCTCTCTTAGTTTCACAAGTCCCACACTTGGAGAGAGGTTTCCATGTTGTGCAATCACACTGGATGCCTAAGACATCATTTAGAACCTTGATTTGCATCCAGGGGTGCTGTGATTTTGCACTAACAGTTTTGGCACGCCTGGTGGGACACTAGAGGTCTCATTTTTATTGCAACAAAGTTGATGTGCATTTGCTGCAATTTTCTTGCTTGAAAAGAGCTATTATTTGCATATCTGGCGACTCCAAGGGGAAGAATCAACTGGTTTCAGCAGTGCAGGCCTGAAAACTCATGAGAAGAGTCACCACAAGGTCAAGAGTTGGAGAAGAAGAAGTGTTGTTTGAATACCTGCAATTATCTCCAAGAAGAAGGTAAAGAGGAAGAAGGACTCAAAGGTCTCCATCTCCACCAAATAGAACTCTCTCAACTCCTCCACCTGGTAGGCCTTTCATTCAGTATACAAGGGTTTTAAGACCAATTAGAATGGCACAAAACAACCCCTATGTCAACTTCACAGGCAGCAGCCCACTTGCCCTCAATGCACAACATCCAATTCCTATTGCAGCCTTGAAGAATATTCCATACTTCACTGGAGAAAATCAGACTACTCCAGGTGATCATGTTAAAGATATTGCTAACCTTTGTGCAATTCATGAAATCAATGAGATGCAAGTGGCTGTCAAGTTACTGGCATCTTCATTCAAGGGTAAAGCATTGCAATGGTTTAGGAGCCTTGGAGCTGGTTCTATCACAAATTGGAATCAGTTGTGTATAGCACTTCATGAGTAATTTAGAGAAAAGGGAGACAACTTGTCTCTTTTGGAGCAGCTGACAACCATCAAGAGAGCTCCCAATGAGCAGCTGACCGATTTCAACTTCAAATTTCAAAAGACTTGGGAGAGAATTCCAGTGGCAGTCAGGCCAACAAAGAGAAGGTGCTTTTCTCTACTATCTCAAAGCTCTAAATTCTGATATTTCTATGTTAATTCAGTCCATGGGAGGCATAACTATCCCTATGGCTTATAGCATTGCCATTAGGGCTGAAAATTATTTGATCCAAGCTGGAAAACTTGCCCCTAGACCTCCCATGCCATTGTTTCCAAGTTTAGAGAGTCTAAACACCAATCAAGCACCTAATTTGGCTCCTTCTCCCACTCATAGAAATCAGAGTTCAAATGAAGCTTCCACTTCATCTCCAAGTGCCCCAAATGAGCTTCAAGAAGTCATGAAGCAATTGCAAAACCTAGGCAATGAGCTGGTTACTCTCAAGAGGCAACAAGCCCAAGGTTTTAGACCTTCTTATCAACCCCAAGCTTAGCCTAATAGGCAGCCATACCAACCACAAAGGCCACCTAATCTAGCTGCAAATATGAATCAAACAAGGCCTCCTGCCAATAGACCATTTCAGCCTTATAACCCAAATGCCATATCTGCCTCTAAGGCATTGGTGCCAACACAAAACAACATTGCCCAGGAGTATGATTGGTGTTTTCCATGCAATGAGCCTCATAATCAATCCATGTGCTTCAATGGTGCTTTGACTCAAGCATTAATGGTGACAACTACTTTTGGTGTGGAGGGTGAGAGAAGTCAAGAAAAGTACCAACAACAAGAAACATTCCAACAAAGCAATCAGCCCCAAATGACACCACATTGGTAAATTGGCAAGCAGAGGATTTTTGTGGCATGAACCAGGCAGTGTCTCAAGGTGTTGCAACCAACACAAGGTCAAAAAGGAGGAATTTGGGTGAAGAACAGCCATTAGCCCCAACCAATCCACAACCTTCCATGGCTCCACAAATGATTGGCAAGCAAAATCCAATTTCAAATGCACAAGGGCAGCCAAGAACAGCTCCTAGACCAACTCAAATACCAGTTATTGCTGCCCATGTGCAAGGAGTGAATGTGCAAACCAAGGGACAGCAAAGAGATCCTTCATCACCATTCAATATCATTGATCAGATGAAGAAGACAAACGTTAATATATCAATGTGGGAATCCCTATCTATCCTAGGCCAAAGAGATCTACTGCAAGCTACCATGAAGGACTGGCCAACTTCGAATCAGCAAGTTCAGATGCAAGACAAAGTGCTTACAAATGCTTCCCAGCCTGAGGGAAATAATGGAGGACAGCAAGGTAAAATGTTGAAGCCCCCTCCTTTCTATGTTTCATTGATCATTGGAAATCAGCTAGTGCACAATTGCATGATAGACTCCGGGGCAAGTAGCTCGGTAATGCCTAAACAGATAGCTGATCAGCTAGGGCTTCAATATGAAACCATATCCAAAGGGGTAGTGCAGCTGGATGGGACAGCAGTAGCAACAGTTGGGGTGATTAGAAACTTGAGTCTTACCTTGCACGCATGTCCAAATGTTGTTGTTTTACAAGATGTATCAGTCATAAACCTTCCACCACTCTTTGCCCTATGCTTGTCAAGGGACTTCACAAACCAAGATTGGGGATATTTGTCATTGATTGGTCACACATGCTATTCAGAACAAGGTATGGAACTAAGGCTACAATCAGGTCAGAACCTATTGCAAACTTCCACATTGAGCCTTACACTCAAAGTCATATCAATGCCAATTGTTCAGCATTTGATCAAGAAGACCACCCAAGCACTGATGAGGCTAACACCAAGGTTGGAAGCATCCCGGATCTAACTCTTGATGAATGGGCAAACAAGATACATGCATTTGATCCTTATCAAGAAGTGGAAGAATCTGAGCTAGGGGTCTATTACATACATGAAGAAAATCAGCCTATTCCTAGCATCACCAAGCCAAACCACAAAGATGACAATGAGGTATGGCAGCTATTTTTTGATGGATCAAGGAGTAGACAAGGTGCAGGAGGTGGAGCTATGCTTGTTTCACCTCAAGGAATAAAGTACTATTCCGCTTTTAGATTTCAGTTTGCATGCTCCAATAACACTGCTGAATATGAAGCCTTAGTGCAAGGGATGCATTGGGCAATCAAGAAGAAAATAAAGAACTTGCAAGTCTTTTGGGATAGTGAATTGATTGTAAATCAGGTCAAGGGACAGCATACTGCCAAGAATGATCTACTCGGGTGCTACAAGAACAGGTGTGGGACCTCATGGAAGATTTTGAGGGTTTTGACATCAAATCCATTCCTAGGAAAGAGAATCAAGTGGCCGATAAGCTTGCAGCAGTAGTAGGGGCATCCTTTGACATTGTGGAAAGCATTCAACAAGACAAGGTATAGCCAAACATCCACGTGATTGTGAGGCCTTCAGTGCCGGATAACAATGTTAGTTGGAAAGTGTTTGAGAATGACCAGAAAATCATCCATTTCTTGCAAGAAGAAGCTAAGTTCTCACCAAGAATCAAGAAAGATTGGAACAGCAAAGTATGGTGACCAAGTGGTACAAATTGAGAACTAACAAGCTGCCTAAGGGCCTTATCACTTTGGAGTCCATTTTTAACCCAATGATCAGTTTAGAAAGGAGAAAGCAAACATTCAAGTCAAGAGAGAGGATTCAGTATCCATCTTGGTAGAAGAGAACAAACCATTGCAAATTTGAAGGATGACAATTGAACAAGAAAGGTATGAGTTCATACAGCTATGTCAAGAGTTCCCTGACGTGTTTGCTTGGAGCTATGAAGACTTGAAAGGTTTCAATCCCAACTTAGCTCAGCATACCATCGAATTGGATCTAAATACTAAGCCTATCAGGTAGAAACAAAGACCAGTCAATCCACACATGGAGCCTCTCATGAGGAAAGAATTGGACAAGCTGATTGAGTCAAGGATCATATTCCCAATCAAGCATTCTAGTTGGGTTGCCAACTTAGTTCTAGTCAGAAAGAAGAGTGGAGAGATCAGATTGTGTGTTGACTTCAGAGACTTGAATAGAGCCTCTCTCAAGGACCATTACCCACTCCCTTCCATGGAGAAAATCTTGCAAGTTGTGGCTGGCTCTGAGAGGTTTTCACTACTTGATGGCTACTCAGGCTATAATCAGATTATGGTGAAGGAAGAAGACCAGTTCAAGACAACCTTCACAACCAAATGGGGAACTTTTGCATACAGGAAAATGCCATTTGGGCTGTCCAACGCTGGTGCTACCTTCCAAAGGGCAATGGACATGGCATTCAAAGGTTTGATTAACAACGTGGTGCTGATTTACCTTGATGATATCACTATTTTTTCCAAAATGTAGCAGACCACCTCTCTCATTTGAGACAAGTCTTCACAAGGTGTAGGAGATTTGGAGTGTCTTTGAATCCTAAGAAGTGTATCTTTCTTGCACATGAAGGAAAGCTCCTTGGCCATATTGTCTCCAAAGAAGGATTAGCAATTGATCCAGAGAGGGTTGAAGCCATAAGAGCACTACCATTGCCAAGCCACAAGAAAGCCCTTCAGAGTTTCTTGGGAAGGATAAACTTTGTTCGGAGGTTTGTCCCAGATTTTGTAGCCCTTGTCAAGCCCATCACCAAAATGTTAAAGAAGAGCATGGCTTTCAAGTGGATAGCAGAAGGCAAGGAGAGTTTTGAAGCAATCAAAGAAGCTATCTCTCAAGCACCAACTCTCATCAACCCGGACTTCTCCAAGGATTTCATCCTCTATGCATTTGGAGGTAATGACACTATTTCTACCATTTTGGTACAAGCAAAACAAGGATAATGATGAGAAGCCAATTGCCTTCTTCAGCCGAAGCCTAGATGACTATGAGGTGAGGTACTCTTTTATTGAGAATCATGTGCTTGCCAGTAATTAGAAGCTTGAAGAAATTCAAGCATTTAATCTCAAACAACAAGGTCCAATGCTGGTCTCACATGCTGGGGTTAAGCACTTCCTCCTCAACAAGGATTTGAATGAGAAAAGGGCAGGTTGGATCACCCATGTCATGGAGTATGACATTGAGATCAAGACCACCAAGCTGGTAAGAGGGAAAGGATTGTGTGAGCAGCTAGTTTTGGGGAAGCAAAAAGAAGTATGCAATGAAGAAGAGGCTGCTTTCACAATCCAGGACAGCCATGAGCCAAGTAGCAATCAAGAAGAAGACAATGCTGCCCCCACTCCTTGCTGGACCCAAGGCATTATACACTTCCTAGGCATAGGCCTATGCCCTCCGGAGATGAGCAAGACCCAAAGAAGACACTTCAGATTGCAGGCAGGATGTCCCGTATGCCTTTGTTGATGGAGTTTTGTACAAGAAAGATGTGAATGGAGAGATGCATTAGCACAAATCAGATTCAAAAGGTGTTGGAAGAGTTCCATGGTGGACCAATGGTGGTCATTTTGCACCAAGAGTGATAGCTCTAAAAATCATGAAGGTTGGTTATTATTGGCCTAAAATCTTCTATATTGCTATGCATGGATCAAGAGGTGCAAGAATTGTGCATTCTTCATAGAAAAAGAGACTTGCTGCCCTTCCATTGTAACATCCTCATTTTATACATTAGAACAAGTAAATTTTTTTTATAAATGCTTCCTGGTTCTAAATACATAATTTAGAACTCACAAATCAAAGCAACCATTCTTATAACAGATAACCATATGCAGCTGTAATGACTCGGAGTACCTCCGATCTATTCATTCCATGACTCGGTAATCTACCGATCTATTCATGTGTATTAAGAGTTAGTGTTTTTATTTAACACATCCCTCTTGCGGCTCTCTTCCCTAATCTAGGATTCAGAATGCTCTGTCTAAGGAACCTATCTGAATAATTGTTACCATTATTCATCGGCATCTCATCCCTTAGACTAGGTGACTTAGGACAACGCAATCAGCAGCTTGCGATACTTTGGCCAAAGATTTGAAACATATGCTTATGTCTCGTATTCCTTGATGGCATACTCATCAATCTGGAATACATCCTTCACCCCATTCCTATGTTATGTAGAATGTCTTATACTGACTTCTGTCAGTCTCTCCTATCCCAAGTTATTCACTCGGAAACGGATTAGTAAGGTGACAATGTTATATGGATGCTCCCGAGGACTAGGGATACGCTGACATACTGGGTCAACCCTAGTTAAACCAGTGTGTCAAGATACCCCGAGTCTCCTAGGCAGCCTTATAACGTGACCACATTCCTAATCAGTCCCAGAGTAACTTGTTCATGATTAAGGTGTAAATCTTAACGATCAATGCAAAGGGTGTCATCATAAGTCACCTGCATTGTTGTATCTTCGAGAAGATCCTAATCTTCTCGAAGGTACAACCCTGCAGTTGACTTGTGCCGTCAACCTTTAAATCCACCTCAAAAAGATCTACTTATTAATAAGTGTTATGCACGTTGAGTTTAAATTATACTAAAAGACGTTCCCCTAAGGTTAGCCTTTCCCGATCCCTGGGTTCCTCACCTTAGAATGACCTTTCTTAATAAAACCCAATACACAAGAGAAGTTATTAAGACTAGAGGTCCCATCAAGGAGTTCATAGAATATACATAATTCTATATCAACGAAATTGGACAATTACTCTCATCCTTCACATGAGATTGCTAACCAAACCCTTTTTAGGTTTATATTAGTTCTCATAACTGAATTTATATCTTACTTATTAATATCGAGATATAGTGATTAAGAATCCAATTAAACGTTGTCTTGACTTAGGTCAAGACTAGGAAGTAATAATTTATTCAGCTTGTTTAACTTCCTGCTCAGGTTTATTTTAACCCTAGCTTCAAGAAAGACAATGATCTAAATTCCAATTTTAGCTTTAGATAGAACATACTAGAACTACTAAACAATCATAAGTATTCAGTCACTTATTCTTGCAAGCTTACATTGATAATCACAAAAGTCTCCAAATTATACAATAATAACAATGCTCTCAAAATCTTTGAACCGAAGAAGGTCAAACTATCAAGATAAGAATACAAACACATAAGTAACAAATATCTCTCTTTATTCCCTTCAGGCTAATCAAATACATTTTATGCATTCAACATACTTGATACAATATTTCTACAGAAAAAGAACATCTTTCCTCATATAGTACATTTAGAGAATCAAGTTGTAATTCATCATAAAACCAAATTAAACAATCTGAACATCCTATCAGATCTGCGTGCTTTTACCACTTACGGCAACCATCTGCAAAAATTTTCAACATGGGTCAGTTCGATGAACTGAGCATGATAAGCACTAACTCTTAAAACAATTGCAATCCACCAACTATTTTCATTAAACAACCTGTTTAAATGAGATCATTTCACCAAACAAGTAAACATATTTCAGACTATGCTTTTGTAATACAACATGACTATAAACGCGTAACTCAAATTATCGTTACAGAATAGTCCTAGATACTTCTCAAATATTTCATCAAAATATTAGGGATCAAGAAGAACGAAAGTATCCAAAACAACTATCCATCTGAATCCCAAGGACAACAAACATCGATGATCATTACATTCAACATAGTAAAATGAATATCATAACAAATCATGATTCCATCAATATGTTAAAAATAGTTCTAACGGTTAGATAAAAATATCAACATATACTTTACAAGTAAGAGAAATAAAACAAGTCATTCATTTTTCCCTTCAAACAAGCTCATGACTATACCGTCTCCTCGAGAGTAAAGCATTCACCTTATACGCATACGAATAAGTCAGACGAGCCACAAGAAGAACCACAGTTTTGTTAAAATTAAATATAACAAACTCCTGTAGCTTACTAGCAGTACAGTAGCTCTCACGCCAAAACAGTGATGAATATCTATCAAATAGACTCCACATAACCTTCCATACGAAGCGACAAACAAGAAGATATTCAATGCCATCGCCTGTCGAGGTGCAGTCGATAGCTCCTTAGTTCAGTCAAGCTCAAGACTAGATATTCATGCTAACAGAAGACGTAATCATGTTCAAACACAAGAACAATCCCACTGAGTCGAAACTCACATCAACATTCAGTTCAATTTAATCCCTACTAAAACACAGCAAGGACAAAAATCGAGAATCGAACCAACATACAACATAACATGGCCTCGAACAGTGCCAAATTCAACCAATACTTAAATTAAAGGTTTCATTTGAAGTTGAATTCGTATGTCAACAAATCAAGAATACCAAAAGTACTCACAGCAAGAACTCCTACAGATGTTACAACATAAATTACTTTTCAGTGTCTCCACCAAAGTTGATAACATTTAGTATTCATAATATCAACAACATTCATAACCCAACTTTGAATGAAACTAAAAATACTAGATACCTGTCAAGGACTCTCACTGAGTCAGTATCGACCGAAATCATAACAGGACTTACACAGAAGTAGAAACACCAGTCACATATCAAGGATTCCAACCATGTGGTACTCTTCAAATAAACTTCTACAGAAGTAGAAAGATACATGATACATATCAATCCAAAAATTCCAATCAAAACAATATCATACCGTGTTCACATCTGAACTCCTTCAGAAGTAGAAACGTATGGCATTCACGACTAACTTCTACAGAAGCCCAAATACAAGATATATATATATATATATAATATATAATATTAAGGGTTCCAACAGAGCGAATAGCAATAAGTGTTCATATCCAGGCTTATACAGAAGCAGAAACACTGGTTTCCTATCAAGGACTTCAACTGAATCCAAACAACAGTATTCATTTTAAGCTTAAGCAGAAGACAAAATATAAAAAGTACACCAACTGAGTCTGTACCAAGAAATTCTTTGCTAAGTGAAAGTATTCATATTAAGACAACTGAAGTCGTATTACCAATTACCCCTCCAGGACTCCGACTGAATCAAACTACCAGTATTCACATATATGACTTCTACAGAAGACCATAATATACGAACCATTCCAAGAACTCCACAGAGTCATTTTGTATATAAATAAATATATTGCAAACTATCAACGGGTTAAATCCCATAATTGCAACACAAGGGGGGAAAACAACTTCTACAAGGTCGCATTAAAATACTATAAACACAGCAAGTTATCCGTTCAAAATAACCTAAGTATATATAGCGAAACCCAACAAGATTCAGTAACCACCACTTATATATTAACACTCACGTGAAAAACTTACAAAGAAGTCGAATTATACCGAACATTCAAAAAAAATCCAACAAGATCCTTTTAACAAGAATCAACAGCGAAGTAAGATAAGTCCGAACCCAACAAGAAAACAATTCTTAAACTCCTACAGAGCCAAATTCATATATTTTCCTTGCAACATTTCTTCAAAATCCAACCGGAATGCAAAACACAGCAAGGTAATACATCCGTTCGAAACAAAATGCACACCCATCAAGGGTTTACTCGAAAAATCGAGCCGGTTAAGAAAATACAACAACTAAATCACACAAGGCTACCATAAAAACCAACTGAACCCAAAAATCATTTGAACAGAGTTGTTCTAATGAAATCATTTGAAAGAAAGCAAGATCTTTAAAAGTTAGAGCCTAACATGCCTGGTTATTTGCTTAAAAATCCGAAGAAGACCACTGAAAGAGCTCGTGCCTTCTCCTCTTTTTCCACGTTAGATTCAACAACAATAACTTGTTATTTCCATGCCTTATAAACTTTCCTTGACAGAGAAAAGAGCTAGTTACGCTCATATTTGCCATGCAACACCAAGTAGACTGGTGCAAAGAACCAGTGATCAGACAGAGGGAAAACCGGAGCGCATGAAAAACCAAACAAACTACCAGTTTTCCATTTTGCATGCCTTCCCGTGAAACCCGAGCTCGAAGACCGAGTTCATTAATTGCATTTACTCCAAATTTCCCGCTCAATTTCCATTGCCACCGACCGCCATAGTTGGTGATGGACAAATGAAATTCAAAGACCATATCTAACTTTGGCGACTCTGCCACGTCGGCTCTTGCTAGCCATTTAAACTTCTACCAAATTACCTGTCCTTCATGCTTATCCATCTATTTAATGCCATAGAAACTACCGCCCATGGCTCGCACCCTTTCATAGGTCCCCTTTCTTCCTTGTTCATTAGTTAGGTTAGTAACTTAGGTTAGGATTTAAGATAACACTTAGTCTAACCTCCATAGCACAAAGTTACTAACTTAGAACATTTAGCTTATAGCTTAGGCCTAGGTTAGATTAACACTAATCTAACCCATAGATCATAGTTTAGTTTTAGGTTACTAACCTTAATAAATCCAGTTTAGGTCTAACATTTCAAATGCTCAGAAAAAGAACCTACAAACATACATTCACGAACAGGATTCACTCCTGCACTGCCAATAGGCTAGTGGAATAAATGTATCTGAATTTATTACCTGGCCCACGATCAAGACCTTCCTGATATTACGATATCGGGAACCAATTCATTTAACACGATCAGCCTGAGTTAGACTCCGGAATAGCTTATTCAACGCATTCAGACCTTGCAACCTGCGTAAGGTCTATAATTTTAGTTCATCCCGAATAAACTTAAAGCATCACTTGGATCAATGCCACTGATCCAAGGCTGGGTCTTATAGATGGATAACTCCATAATTCATTCCGAGATCAGATTAAACTCAGGTGTAAAATGAAAGAAATAAAAGAGTCCAATCATATTCGACTCAGTCAAAGATCTGTAATTTCAAAGAAGATACAGTCCATATCAAGCATGACTTCACAATCAAAGGAACACATCCTTTTACAAAAGAAATCACATATCAACACTTGAATGCTCAGGAGGAAGTAACAACAGTTCAGGGTGTTACATGCTTCCCTCCTAAAAGATTCATCATCCCGATGATTACATATTCGATTAACCTTCAGGTCAACCAATTTATTAGTTCACAAAACAATGCGACTATTTTCCAACTTAAATAGTTCCAGAAATCAATGTCACAACACATTTTATTCAACCTGAATAATGTTTGCCTCCATCTGGCTTTCATATAAACTTGAAAAAGATAAGTTCATAAAAGAAATGTTTTGTCAACAGATTTCATTCTGTTGAAAAAGAAAAGGAAAAGCAATTTTCATCTCTTCCAGATTTTCCCAAGTTGCACTTTCTTCGTTAAACTGGTCCCACTGGACCTTACATTGCTGTATTTCACGATTTCTCAAATGCAATTGGTGAGTTTCCAGCACTCGTGTGGGTTTAACCACGATTATTCCTGGGTCTTGGACCTGCAAGGAATTCCAATTTAAAACATGTGACAGATCTGAAACGTATTTCTTAAGCAAAGAAATATGGAAAACATCATGCATGCGAGATAAAGTAGGTGGTAATGCTAAACGATAAGCTACAGGATTGATTATTTCGACAATTTCGAAAGGTCCCACGAAACGAGGTGACAACTTGGCAGCCTTGCCAAAAGTTATAGAACTCTTTCTGGGTTTAACACGAAGAAAAACCTTCTCACCAAGCTCAAACCTTCGATCAACCCGCTTAAGGTCAGCATAGCTCTTCTGCCTATCCGTTGCTTCCTTTAATCATTCACGAATCAGCTTAACTTGCTGTTCCATTTCTGTGAGAATCTTTGGTCCAATTACCACTCTATCCTCAACACTATCCCAGCTAACAGGAGTTCTGCACTTTCTTCCATAAAGTGCTTCAAATGGTGCCATTTTAAGAGATGAATGATAAGTGTTGTTGTATGCGAATTCAACTAATGGAAGATACTCTTCCCATTTATACTATTGATCCATGCAATACATTCGCAACATGTCTTCCAACACTTGATTTACCCTCTCAGTTTGTCCATCCGTTTCCGGATGATATGCAGAACTGAAGTTTAGTTTCATTCCAAGAGTTGTATTAAGCGTTTGCCAAAATCTTGACGTCATTCTTGGATCCCTGTCAGATATAATCAATTCTGGTACACCATGCAATCTGAAAATTTCGTGTACGAATCTTTTGGCCAGCACTGGTGAATCATCCTTTAGATTTCCAGCGATGAAATGAGCTACCTTAGTTAGTTTATCTACAACTACCAGGATAACATCATGTTTATTCCTAGACATGGGTAATCCTTGTACAAAGTCCATGGTTATTACTTGCCATTTGTACTGCGGTATGCTATGAGGATATAACAGTCCAGCAGGGTGCATATGTTCTACCTTAACCCGCTGACATTCCAAACAATGAGTCACAAAATTAATGACATCCTTTTTCATACCTTTCCAAAAGTATTGTTGTTTCAGATCAGCAAGCATTTTTGTGATACCCGGGTGTCCAGAGAAAGGTGAATTATGAAATTCAACTAACAACTTCTTCCTCAAATCATTCAGCATAGGTACGTATACCCTATTTTCATAACGCAAGATTCCTTCATTATCAAAATGAAAACCTTTATACCTTTCATCATTAGGTTCTGCAGCAAGCGCTGCTTTTACTTGCTGAAAGTAAATATCAGATTCTGAGGCACTTTTTACCTCATCCTTAAACTGAGTTCTTAATGTTATAAGAGCAGAAATGTGCCTCCTACGACTTAGAGCATCTGCTACTCTATTCTCCTTCCCTTTGATATAGCTAATATCAAAATCATATTGTGATAAAAATTCTAACCACCTTCTCTGTCTGGCATTAAGATTAGGCTGAGTGAAAATATATTTCAGCCCTAAGTGATCAGTTTTCAACTCAAAAGGTTTCCCAAGTAAATAGTGTCTCCAGACTTGAAGTGCATGAACAATGGCAGCAAGCTCCAAATCATGAGGAGCATAATTCAGCTCATGTAACTTAAGTTTTCTACTTTCATATGCTATGACTTGATCACTTTGTAACAAAACACCTCCAAGACCTTCCCCAGAAGCATCCGTTACAACAGTAAAGCTCCCATTAGGGTCTGGTACAGCTAATATAGGTGCGGAAGTCAACTGGCTTTTCAGACTTTTGAAAGCCGCTTCACACTTATCATTCCAAATAAATTTCTTATCCTTCTTCTGTAATGAAGTTATTGGTGCAGCTACTTTAGAAAAATCCTTAACAAATTTTCTATAGTAACCAGCAAGACCCATGAAGCTTCTTACTTCGTGCACATTCTTTGGTGCAGGCCACTCAGTTATTGCCACTATTTTTGAAGGATCTACTGCAATTCCTTCTTTGCTAATGACATGACCCAAATAGTGAACTTCTGAATCAAAGAAAGAACATTTGGATAACTTACCATACAACTTTCTTTTTCTCAAAATTCCCAAAACTATCTTCAAATGCTCATTGTGCTCCTCAACGCTTTTAGAATAAATGAGAATATCGTCCAAGAATACAAGTACAAACTTGTCCAGATATTCTTGAAAAATATTGTTCATTAAGTTCATAAAGGCTATGGGTGCATTAGTTAATCCAAAGGGTAGAACCGTGAATTCATAATGTCCGTACCTTGTTTGGAAAGTTGTTTTATGAATATCTTCTTCTCTAATCCTTAACTGATGATAACCAGATCGAAGATCTATCTTAGAATAAACCGCTGCCCCACGCATCTGATCAAATAAATCGTCGATCCTTGGAAGTGGATATCTGTTCTTGATTGTTGCTTTATTCAACATCCGATAATCAATACACAGCCTAAGTGTTCCATCCTTCTTTTTCACAAATATTACAGGCGCTCCCCAAGGTGAAACACTTGGTCTAATCAAACCTTTAGACAAAAGTTCTTGCAATTGTGCCTTAAGCTCTACTAACTCTGTAGTAGTCATCCGATAAGGTGCTTTGGAAATAGGTTTTGTTCCTGGTTTGATTTCGATGGTGAAGTCAAATTCCCTCTTAGGTGGTAACCCTGGTAATTCCTCAGGAAAAACATCCCTGAAACTTTGTAGCAGAGGAAATCGTTTCATGTAATCACCATCTTCTTCTGAAAATTCAGATATCTTTACTGCATAAAGGGTACATCCTTTATTTTTAGCCTTTTTAAGCTGCATAGCTGACAGTTTTCTAACTGAAATTTCCCGTTTCACACCTTGAATCTCTGTTGTTTCCAGCTGATCATCTAAACATTTTATGTTCTTTTCATAGCAGTCTACCTTTGCTTTATGGTCAGCTAACCAATTGACACCGATGACAATGTCATACGATCCCAAAGGTGTAACATAGAGGTCAACTTCCGTGGAGAAATTAGGTAAGTCAAGGACTGCCCCAAAAAGACACATACTCACTGTATGAACAGAGTTATTACCATACCTGAATACCCAAGATTTATCCATTTTTCCAGCTTTTCTCTTAAGTTTAGAAGCAAGTTTATTAGAAATGAAACATTCAGTAGCTCCTGTATCAAAAAGAATAGTGACAGGTATGCCAAATAACTTACCCGGAACTTCTATAGGTGTCACTTGCTTTTCAGCTTGCTTGTCTGCTACTGCAGCATGTATCTTATGCTACTGATTATGATCATCCTTCTTCAAAGGGCACTGATTTGCGTAGTGGTCTTTGCCACAATTGTAGCAGCCTCCTACAGGTCCCTTTTTAGGCTCAAAATTGCCTCCAGCCTTGTAATTGTCACGTTGTCCTCCATAGGGCTTCTGCCCATTGTTATAATTTTTGGCAAAATTATCCCTTACATTTCCAAAGCAGGCTTATTTGCTACCGCTTTTCTTATTATCCCCTGGAAACTTACTTTTGTTTCCAAACTTTTTCCATGGTCCCTTTTTGGGTGCAAGAGAGGTTGAAGAAGGGTTTGCAGTCTTCTTCCGCACTTCCTCCTTATGAGTAGAAATAGCCTTTAATTTATGTTCTTGTCTTATGGCCTTTTCAACAACTCCTTCCATAGTGGTTGGACTGTGAACATCGACCTCTCCCCCTATCACGGGATTCAATCCCATGATGAATTTCCGTATTCTGAACTTCTCGTCAGTTTGATACTACGGTACATACTTGAGGAGTTTTGTAAACCGCTCCCAGTATTCAGTTACCATTAGCTTCCCTTGAGCTAAGTTCTGGAATTTTGTCATTTTCTGATCATAGAAAAGTTGTGGCAGCCAACGTTGCCTAAAATAGCCTTTAAATTGATCCCAAGTAACGTTGGTCTCATCAATATTTAGCTCTGCTTTATGGCTATCCCACCACGAAGATGCTTCGTGGGAAAGTTGATAGGCTCCCCAAATAGCTTTGGTTTCCTCTGAGAAGTTTCTTATTGCAAAGTACTTCTCCATTTCACTGAGCCAGTTCTCAGCTCCATCTCCTAATGTGGTGCCATCATACTTAGGTGGACTTATCCTTTTTATATCATTAGTGAGTTCTGCTGCCAACCTGGCCTTTTTGTTTTCTGGTTGGACAGGTGCATTCCTAGCATTAACATCAACACCCATATCGGGGTTGTCCTCAGGAGGTTGCTGATTGTTATTACCAGCTTCTTCATCCTCCTCATTTCCCATCACCTGCTGTTCAAGTACAGCTAAACGATCTCTTGTGTCCAACAGGGCAGCAAGGATCTCATCAAGTTTTTGGGTTGTTGCCGCCCCTCCTTCAGGTGGAGCATTATTCGCAACGTTCCCCCTTGTTCTAACCATTTTCTGTTACAAGAAAATTCAGGTTTTCATCAGATTATGGACACAATAGGTCCAAGAGCTGCAACCTTCAGCTCTGATACCAAGATGTAACATCCTCATTTTATACATTAGAACAAGTAAATTTTTTTTTTGATAAATGCTTCCTGGTTCTAAATACATAATTTAGAACTCACAAATCAAAGCAACCATTCTTATAACAGATAACCATATGCAGCTATAATGACTCGGAGTACCTCCGATCTATTCATTCCATGACTCGGTAATCTACCGATCTATTCATGTGTATTAAGAGTTAGCATTTTTATTTAACACATCCCTCTTGCGGCTCTCTTCCCTAATCTGGGATTCAGAATGCTCTGTCTAAGGAACCTATCTGAATAATTGTTACCATTATTCATCGGCATCTCATCCCTTAGACTAGGTGACTTAGGACAACGCAATCAGTAGCTTGCGATACTTTGGCCAAAGATTTGAAACATAATGCTTATGTCTCGTATTCCTTGACGGCATACTCATCAATCTGGAATACGTCCTTCACCCCATTCCTATGTTATGTAGAATGTCTTATACTGACTTCTGTCAGTCTCTCCTATCCCAAGTTATTCACTCGGAAATGGATTAGTAAGGTGACAACGTTATATGGATGCTCCCGAGGACTAGGGATACGCTGACATACTGGGTCAACCCTAGTTAAACCAGTGTGTCAAGATACCCCGAGTCTCCTAGGCAGCCTTATAACGTGACCACATTCCTAATCAGTCCCAGAGTAACTTGTTCGAGTTAAAGGTGTAAATCTTAACGATCAATGCAAAGGGTGTCATCATAAGTCACCTGCATTGTTGTATCTTCGAGAAGATCCTAATCTTCTCGAAGGTACAACCCTGCAGTTGACTTGTGCCGTCAACCTTTAAATCCGCCTCAAAAAGATCTACTTATTAATAAGTGTTACGCACGTTGAGTTTAAATTATACTAAAAGATGTTCCCCTAAGGTTAGCCTTTCCCGATCCCTGGGTTCCTCACCTTAGAATGACCTTTCTTAATAAAACCCAATACACAAGAGAAGTTATTAAGACTAGAGGTCCCATCAAGGAGTTCATAGAATATACATAATTCTATATCAACGAAATTGGACAATTACTCTCATCCTTCACATGAGATTGCTAACCAAACCCTTTTTAGGTTTATATTAGTTCTCATAACTGAATTTATATCTTACTTATTAATATCGAGATATAGTGATTAAGAATCCAATTAAACGTTGTCTTGACTTAGGTCAAGACTAGGAAGTAATAATTTATTCAGCTTGTTTAACTTCCTGCTCAGGTTTATTTTAACCCTAGCTTCCAGAAAGACAGTGATCTAAATTCCAATTTTAGCTTTAGATAGAACATACTAGAACTACTAAACAATCATAAGTATTCAGTCACTTATTCTTGCAAGCTTACATTGATAATCACAAAAGTCTCCAAATTATACAATAATAACAATGCTCTCAAGATCTTTGAACCGAAGAAGGTCAAACTATCAAGATAAGAATACAAACACATAAGTAACAAATATCTCTCTTTATTCCCTTCAGGCTAATCAAATACATTTTATGCATTCAGCATACTTGATACAATATTTCAATAGAAAAAGAACATCTTTCCTCATATAGTACATTTAGAGAATCAAGCTGTAATTCATCATAAAACCAAATTAAACAATCTGAACATCCTATCAGATCTGCATGCTTTTACCACTTACGGCAACCATCTGCAAAAATTGTCAACATGGGTCAGTTCGATGAACTGAGCATGATAAGCACTAACTCTTAAAACAATTGCAATCCACCAACTGTTTTCATTAAACAACCTGTTTAAATGAGATCATTTCACCAAACAAGTAAACATATTTCAGACTATGCTTTTGTAATACAAACATGACTATAAACGCGTAACTCAAATTATCGTTACTGAATAGTCCTAGATACTTTTCAAATATTTCATCAAAATATTAGGGATCAAGAAGAACGAAAGTATCCAAAACAACTATCCATCTGAATCCCAAGGACAACAAACATCAGACAGATCATTACATTCAACATAGTAAAATGAATATCATAACAAATCATGATTCCATCAATATGTTAAAAACAGTTCTAATGGTTAGATAAAAATATCAACATATACTTTACAACAGAAGAGAAAGAAAACAAGTCATTCATTTTTCCCTTCAAACAAGCTCATGACTGTACCGTCTCCTCGAGAGTAAAGCATTCACCTTATACGCATACGAATAAGTCAGACGAGCCACAAGAAGAACCACAGTTTTGTTAAAATTAAATATAACAAACTCCTGTAGCTTACTAGCAGTACAGTAGCTCTCACGCCAAAACAGTGATGAATATCTATCAAATAGACTCCACATAACCTTCCATACGAAGCGACAAACAAGAAGATATTCAATGCCATCACGCCTGTCGAGGTGCAATGAACTCCTTAGTTCAGCCAAGCTGAGACTAGATATTCATGCTAACAGAAGACGTAATCATGTTCAAACACAAGAACAATCCCACTGAGTCGAAACTCACATCAACATTCAATTCAATTTAATCCCTACTAAAACACAACAAGGACAAAAATCAAGAATCGAACCAACATACAACATAACATGGGCTCGAACAGTGCCAAATTCAACCAATACTTAAATTAAAGGTTTCATTTGAAGTTGAATTCGTATGTCAACAAATCAAGAATACCAAAAGTACTCACAGCAAGAACTCCTACAGATGTTACAACATAAATTACTTTTCAGTGTCTCCACCAAAGTTGATAACATTTAGTATTCATAATAACAACAACATTCATAACCCAGCTTTGAATGAAATTAAAAATACTAGATACCTGTCAAGGACTCTCACTGAGTCAGTATCGACCGAAATCATAACAGGACTTACACAGAAGTAGAAACACCAGTCACATATCAAGGATTCCAACCATGTGGTACTCTTCAAATAAACTTCTACAGAAGTAGAAAGATACATGATACATATCAATCCAAAAATTCCAATCAAAACAATATCATACCATGTTCACATCTGAACTCCTTCAGAAGTAGAAATGTATGGCATTCACGACTAACTTCTACAGAAGCCCAAATATATAATATATATATATAAATATTAAGGGTTCCAACAGAGCGAATAGCAATAAGTGTTCATATCCAGGCTTATACAGAAGCAGAAACACTGGTTTCCTATCAAGGACTTCAACTGAATCCAAACAACAGTATTCATTTTAAGCTTAAGCAGAAGACAAAATATAAAAAGTACACCAACTGAGTCTGTACCAAGAAATTCTTTGCTAAGCGAAAGTATTCATATTAAGACAACTGAAGTCGTATTACCAATTACCCCTCCAGGACTCCGACTGAATCAAACTACCAGTATTCACATATATGACTTCTACAGAAGACCATAATATACGAACCATTCCAAGAACTCCACAGAGTCATTTTGTATATAAATAAATATATTGCAAACTATCAACGGGTTAAATCCCATAATTGCAACACAAGGGGGAAAACAACTTCTACAAGGTCGCATTAAAATACTATAAACACAGCAAGTTATCGTTCAAAATAACCTAAGTATATAGCGAAACCCAACAAGATTCAGTAACCACCACTTATATTAACACGACAGAACTTACAAAGAAGTCGAATTATACTGAACATTCAAACAAAAATCCAACAGTATCCTTTTCGACAAGAATCAACAGCAAGTATCGACTGTAGCCTGAACCCAACAAGAAAACAATTCATAAACTCCTACAGAGCCAAATTCAAATATTTTCCTTGTAACATTTCTTCAAAATCCAACCGGAATGCAAAACACAGCAAGGTAATACATCCGTTCGAAACAAAATGCACACCCATCAAGGGTTTACTCGAAAAATCGAGCCGGTTAAGAAAATACAGCAACTAAATCACACAAGGCTACC
Organism: Taxus wallichiana var. yunnanensis; assembly: GCA_018340775.1. Classification (NCBI taxonomy): domain Eukaryota; kingdom Viridiplantae; phylum Streptophyta; class Pinopsida; order Cupressales; family Taxaceae; genus Taxus; species Taxus wallichiana. The sequence continues at coordinate 642,590,370 of CM031242.1, read as the reverse complement.
ATAAAAACCAACTGAACCCGAAAATCATTTGAACAGAGTTGTTCTAATGAAATCATTTGAAAGAAAGCAAGATCTTTAAAAGTTAGAGCCTAACATGCCTGGTTATTTGCTTAAAAATCGAAGAAGACCACTGAAGAGCTCGTGCCTTCTCCTCTTTTTCCACGTTAGATTCAACAACAATAACTTGTTATTTCCATGCCTTATAAACTTTCCTTGACAGAGAAAAGAGCTAGTTACGCTCATATTTTCCATGCAACACCAAGTAGACTGGTGCGAAGAACCAGTGATCAGACAGAGGGAAAACCGGAGCGCATGAAAAACCAAACAAACTACCAGTTTTCCATTTTGCATGCCTTCCCGTGAAACCCGAGCTCGAAGACCGAGTTCATTAATTGCATTTACTCCAAATTTCCCGCTCAATCTCCATTGCCACCGACCGCCATAGTTGGCGATGGACAAATGAAATTCAAAGACCATATCTAACTTTGGCGACTCTGCCACGTCGGCTCTTGCTAGCCGTTTAAACTTCTACCAAATTACCTGTCCTTCATGCTTATCCATCTATTTAATGCCATAGAAACTGCCGCCCATGGCTCGCACCCTTTCATAGGTCCCCTTTCTTCCTTGTTCATTAGTTAGGTTAGTAACATAGGTTAGGATTTAAGATGCAACTTAGTCTAACCTCCATAGCACAAAGTTACTAACTTAGAACATTTAGCTTATAGCTTAGGCCTAGGTTAGATTAACACTAATCTAACCCATAGATCATAGTTTAGTTTTAGGTTACTAACCTTAATAAATCCAGTTTAGGTCTAACATTTCAAATGCTCAGAAAAAGAACCTACAAACATACATTCACGAACAGGATTCACTCCTGCACTGCCAATAGGCTAGTGGAATAAATGTATCTGAATTTATTACCTGGCCCACGATCAAGACCTTCCTGATATTACGATATCGGGAACCAATTCATTTAACACGATCAGCCTGAGTTAGACTCTGGAATAGCTTATTCAACGCATTCAGACCTTGCAACCTGCGTAAGGTCTATAATTTTAGTTCATCCCGAATAAACTTAAAGCATCACTTGGATCAATGCCACTGATCCAAGGCTGGGTCTTATAGATGGATAACTCCATAATTCATTCCGAGATCAGATTAAACTCAGGTGTAAAATGAAAGAAATAAAAGAGTCCAATCATATTCGACTCAGTCAAAGATCTGTAATTTCAAAGAAGATACAGTCCATATCAAGCATGACTTCACAATCAAAGGAACACATCCTTTTACAAAAGAAATCACATATCAACACTTGAATGCTCAGGAGGAAGTAACAACAGTTCAGGTGTTACATCCATTACAACCAATCTCGGTTGACCATGACCATTCATGCAATGGGGTTTGGACTTCATTGGAGTCATTAATCCCAATTCAAGCCAAGGGCACAAATGGATTTTGATAACCCACGGACTACTTCACCGGATGGATGGAGAAGAGCACTCAAAGAGGCAAATGAGTCTAGCATCAGGTGACCGAGTGGGCTGTCAAGAATGGTATCTACCTAAGCACTTCATCAAACTATTACCCTCAAGGTAATGGCTGTGCCAAGTCTACAAACAAGAACTTGTTGAGGATCATTAGGAGGACTCTTGATGAGAATCGAGGTCTTGGCATACCAAATCGAAATCAGCCTTATGGGCTGATAGGATAACTCCCAAAAGATCCATGGTAACTCTTCATTCAAACTTGTCTATGGAAGAGAGGTAATCTTGCCCAAGTCACTTGAGTTGCCAACATTAGAACTCATGAAGCAGCTGGAGTTGCTAGAGTTTGAGCCCATGGAGGTGAGATATGTAGAGTTGATGGAGCTGCAGGAGGTCGAAATCAGCATCCCAAGTAATGGAAAAGGATCAAGCTTTGATCAAAAAGACCTTTGATAGGAAGGCCAAGGATAGATCTTTTTAGGTTGGAGATCTAGTGTTGAAATGGGATGTGGATAGAGAAAACTAGGAAGGAATTCAAAATTTGATGCCATTTGGAGTGGCCCATACATGGTCACGAAGTGAAAGAACAAGCAATGCTTTCCAATTGGCCTCATTAGATGGTGAAGAACCTGCAGATTCCAGTCAATGGAATCTATCTCAAGCGTTGCTTCTAGAGGAAATTTACCACCTTGTAAATATTAGATTAGATTTTCATTCCTCCAAGTGCTTGTGCACATTTTTTTTTGTAGGTTAGTTTTGTTTTCCTAAGTGCTTGGGTTTGACTTGCTGTCCATAGAGATGTTTTGCAGTCCTTGCTTCCATCAGGTGATATTCCATCTTCCTCCTTGCACATTCTAAGTCAGTTAGGGGTTCTAAATAGAATATCTCATGACTCCATGCCCAATGGATGCTTCAGGCAACTGGTAACTTCATCTAGCAGGCAGATGACCCCGCTGAGTCACCAAATTGTTATCCAAAATTCACCCCCAGGGTAATTTTGATAACATGCATTAAATTCTTCGGTCCCGAGCAAGATAGATTGATTCAAGGCAAAAAATCATGTTTCTAGGGTCCCCTCGGATTTTTTCTAACTCTCTTGTCCAAGAAGAAAAGAGCAAGTTCTAAAAAAGGGTGAAAAAGTTGCAAAAACCAAGCTTGGGGCAGAAAAAATCATGAAAATCAGCTAAGTCCTAGTCTAGGCAACTGGGAGAGTTGGGACGTCGGGGTGCGAACCGGGCCGTGAAAAGCCGCTGAGTAGTCCACGCAGCAAGCAATTAGGACGTCGGGACGCGTGGGACGTGATCGGATGAACCGGCCGAAAGTGGAAAAAATCACCAAGTTTTGTCTCGGGACAGTTGGGCCAAGAGTACGCGGTGGACGCGAACCGGCCGAATCGGGTGAATCGGAAGAATTTGTCCCAGACAGTCCGGGACAAGTGGGACAAGAGTACGCGGCAGACGTGAACCACCAATCAAAGCAGAGGACTTTAGTTTGGGACATCCAGCGTGAAGTACGTGGTGGACGTGGGGATCCGAAAGAGCGTGATGAATCAGAACATGCCACATGTCTTCGTGGATCAGAGTGGTGGAGGAAAGGGTGAGATTTTTACTTAATGTTTTGCCGAGTTTCCAAAGGTGAAGTTTGGAGCGTTGGCCCGAGCCAATAAAAAGAGGACACGTGTCCTAAGGAGAAGGGGAGTGCGGAGCTCGGGAGGACTTGGAGAATTTGGTAAAAGTTTTGGCCAAGAAACTAAAAGGTAAAAGGTGACCCCCCCCACCTGTCAACCAACCAAAGCGTGCCACATGTCCCAAGTGGCGGGGCACGGGGGAAAAAATGGAAAATTTTCCAAAGAGTTAAAAAGGTCAAAATTTCAAGAGAAAGCCCGCGGAAAGGTGGAGGAGAGAGAATTGCTCAGTGAACTAGCACCTGACACGTGCCATCCGACCGGCAGAGCGTGGAATTTTTCAAAAAATTTCCAAAATGCAAAAAGGTCAAAATTTAAAATTTTTTGCCCGACATCCGTTTTTGGGCCATTTTGCCCTAAAACTTCAGACCTTCATATCTTTTGATCCAGAGCTCAGATTTGCACGTTCTTCATATCATTGGAAAGCTTATGAAATTATCTACAGGATTTCCTAGTCAATTTTGAATTTTTGTTTAGTTTTAAGAGAGAAAATTCAAAAATGGATTTGGTACGTGTCCATGGGCAGAAATGACCTTTCAGTGACCAAATTTAATGCAGGATGGGTCGCATTCTCCTCCAATTCAGTCAAAAATGACAGGGTATGGGTTTGTAAGGTCCCCATGCTGTTTTAATACATTTGCAGTTAATGAGGAATGGGCTCCCATGTTTTGTATGTTTTCTCTCTCCTGGGCTCGACCCATGGAATGTAAAAGCCAGATTTGGCTCATTTCTTCAGGTGGAACACTTTTTGTCATATAAGAAACTTCTTGTCACCTCCAGCAAGTGATTTTTGCAAGAATCAGACCTCTTCAAATATTGTAACAGTTTTTCTACCTCTCTGAGGTTGTAATGCAGTGGTTTTGACATTGGAAATGATAATGCAAGCTTTGTGAATGGGTTTCAGTCCTTTGTTTGTATTATTTTCTTCATTTCAGATCCTAAATTATATCTTATTAGCCTGTGTATGTTTTATGTTGCAATCTTTGGTTTGTGTCTATTTGCATGAAAAAATATTCACCACTCCTTTTGGTGCATCACCATCTTTAGTTAGTTTCAATTTTTGCATTTCTATCCATGTCTCCTTGCAATTTAGAGTAGGATTAGGATCTGAACCTCTGTAGTTGTGCAAATATAGATCTAAATCAGAGGAGTTTGAGGAACCACCTCTAATTTGGAGATTCCTCTCTCGTTTCACAAGTCCCACACTTGGAGAGAAGTTTCCATGTTGTGCAATCACATTGGATGCCTAAGACATCATTTAGAACCTTGATTTGCATCCAGGGGTGATGTGATTTTGCACTAACAAGCACCTTCAAGAGGGTTCCGATCTAACCCTCACTATTTTAGGTTGTTCCTATCAACCAAGGCAAGAGAACCTATATTGCAGCCCTTATGTGGTAAGGAAATGGAGATATCCTTGTGTTTTGCATATGATATAGAAGAGTCTTTGTGAAAACATGATCGAGTATCCATTATCCAAACTCAAAGGAGTTTTCACTACTAAATGATGGAAATGTTTTCAAAACAAAGCTAGAGCTGCTAAAGACATGATAAAACCCCGATCAACCTTGTGCATTTTAGTGAAAGGATTGAATTATTTTGTGGACACACAATGCAAATGTAGGGGTAGTGTAGGTAGTATGAGTTAGCTTAAGATGAAATTTTGATGAGAGATGTTGGGACAGAGTAGCTAGAAATTATCACCTTCTTTGGGAAACTTTGCAAATGAATAACAACACCTAAATAGTAGAGATGTTTCAATAAATTTGAAGTGCTATTTCAACCAGGATGTGTGCACACATGGATGCCCAAATCTACACTATTCCACACAAACTTTGATAACCTACCAAAAAATCTTGAAGAAAAATATCGGTGAAGCATCTAGAAACCCTTATTTGATCATAAACCGAGGTACACCCAAAGCTTTACAAACACCCTCAATATTCAAGGAAAATAAGATGAATTTAAATCTAATTTTCTTCACTCAAATGAATTCTCTTATGAATGAATGATTGCATATGCCTTCAAACCCTCTACAAGAAATGATACCATGTATGACCCATAAATATCCCAAACACAAGATTGCAACATAATCATGAAACACAAATTGAAAACATATCTTTGAAATACAAGTGTATGCAAGCTTTGCCAAGAGATAAAACCAATTAATCCAAGAATTTGATCAAATATATCAGCAAAGGAATGTTATCTAGACAATCTCAAAGCTTTTGATGGCTTTACATCTCAAACCAACTCAACATGATGAACATTTGATGCAAACAGGAATAAAAAATGGCTCTTAGATTGTTTCTCTAAAAGAAAATGGACTTTTCCAGTTTTCCTTGTGAAAATTCTTGTCTCTTTCTCCAGAATTCTCAACATGCCCCTTACAAAATGCCTCCAAAATACATAATATACCTTATGCCAACTTGGATCCTTGTAACCCAAGCACGAGAATATGCCAAAGGGATCAAATCTATTACAAAACCCTATCCATTTGATGAAGAATGATATTAAATTGTGAAACATTTCACAAAAATGCCAGGGATGCACAAAAATAATAAGATATTACATGATCTCAGATCCTTATCCATCCCAGGGTCACATTTTTGTCATTCCACCATGCCAGCATGCTTTTGCAATCATTTTTCACCTTTTACTTCATCATTTTTAACTCTACAACTTTAATTTTTTACCTTTCACTTTTTACATGGGATGAGAAAAAAATTTCATGAAAAACACTATAGGGCACCAAAATAGCTCAAATGAATGATGCCATTGCATCCAGAAGGTTGAGGGGATGTGATTTCATATAAAATTTCATGTGATTTGGTGCAAAAATGACGATTCCAAGTTCCTTGAAGCTCTAATGGTGGCAAAACCAAAATGCACATGATTTGCCGTCAATTTTGGATAAATAAAAAAACCAACCGTCCACGTGTCGATTCAAATCGCCTTCAAAAACATAAAAATTACCCTTTTTACCATATGGATAGGGCGAGACACATGTCGCAAGATGATTGGCTCGGGTCCACACCTCTAAAATTACATTTGAAACTTTTTTGACTTTGGGAAAATTTTAAACATTTTCCCCATGAGCCCCCTAGACACGCCATGTGTCCTCCTATGGGCCCTACTAAAAACCACGGGCCAAAATGATGAATTTTTCTCCTTTTTTGAGAAAAGGAAAATTTTCTCTGAAAACCCCGCGGGCCGAACACCCACTATCTCCTCTACCATGTGGCGGTCTCCCATTCACTGCAGAGCCGACCCTTCCAATTTTGCCTTCAACCCTCCACGAGCACAAAACCTCCTGTGGCCCGTGCTCCCCTTTTGACTTTTGGAAAGTGCCACATGTCACCCCTTGATTAGCTATGGGGAGACACCTTCAAATTTTCCACGGGTTCATTTTTCACCTTGAGATTTTTCACCAAAGTTTGGAAAATTTTCCATCTTTTCTCCACACTCCAAATCTCTATCAAATGTTGGACATGTGTTCATTGTTCATTGGTGGTGGGACTTGCCCAAAAATTCTTTTACCCTTTGAAGTTAAAAAACTTCAAATTCCTTCAAACTTCTGCCCATCCATTTCAACCTTTTGCATATGTGTCGCACTGTGATTCGTTGCGGACCTTCGGGCAAAAATTTGACTTCAACATTTCAAAGTTAAAAACTTCAAACTTTTCATAAAACACACCCCGTCCATTTGGCTTTTCCTGGACACATGTCCACTTCTCAATGGGTGCGGGTCCTCGGGTCCAAATTTTCCCCTGACACCTTGAGCCCAAAAACATCAAAATTTTCTAAGTCCCACGTTGTATGCTTGATCTCCCGCCACGTGTCCACCTCCCATTAGATGCGGGCCTTCGGGCAAAAATTGGATTTTGAGAATTTTTCCAAAATGGAAGCAAAATTCCTAAGTGACTTCCGCCACCCGCCACTCCTTGACCAATAAGAGCCTGCCATATCACCAATATGTTGCAAAGATAAATTTGATGGGCGGGTAACACTTGTATAATTGTCAAAAATGAAAAAACGTAGAGGATGCCCACGAAAATTGGATTCTTTCACAAGGAATGTAGATTTCTTGTTTTTAAACCAAGTGAAGCATGATTTTACATTAATTTTGACTAAAGGAGTAGGATTTCACTTGCACATAAATGGAATTTGATCAAGCCCGAGTTTCTTGCACGATTTGACAAAGGAAAAATAACACAACCCATAAAAATGAAGAAATTAGGGCACAAATGGGGGGAAACTTGGATTTTGTTTCAATTTAGGGAAAAACAACATTGAGGGCATTTTCAAAGCATTCAACTGGAAAAGATGAACTGCAGACCACCAGCTCGAGCAAATGAACGTTTCTTGACAAATTGGGCAAAAATGGATATAGAAAATTAGGGCAAAGTGTGTAAAGTGAATATTTGCACCAACATTGGCTCTTGCTTGGGGATGGGCACTCCCAGTGAGTGCCACAAGATCACAACATAGACCAAGTGCCAAAAATCCATTGGGCAAGGAGTATAAAAATGCAGAGCAGCCCAAAAACCAGAATTTTCACCAAAAAGGACCGAGAAAACCAGACCAACAATGGTTGCCAAGGACAAAAGGGAAAACCACAAGCCAACAATAGTAAGAACAAAGCAAAGACAAAACAAAAGTAAGGGCTATACTATTTAATCTAAAGAGTGTTTTAAATGTCTATCATTAACATGCAGCTCAACAAATCCCCATCCAAATATTTTAGAAAAATATATTTTCTCTAATCTTGATATTGATGGCATAGGGCCCAACCATAGAGCATCAAACTTGCCATGCTTGCCCTTGTCTTCATGCCTACTATCCCACAAAGCAAAACCAGATCTCCAACATTGAAGGCTCTAGGGTGACCTTCTTATCAAACAAATTCTTCAATTTCTCTCTAAATCTAACATGCCTTTGGTGAGAAGCCCTTCTTTCTTCATCCAACTCAATGATTTGATTGATCCTTGATTCATATGGACCATGTTCTTGATCCTCTAACTGCTGGGAAAACTAAAATGTGGACAATTGCAAATGTAAGGGCAGCAATGTTTGTGTTCCATAGACCAATTCAAATGGAGTCCTACCAGTTGCTCTTTTTGGAGTGATCCTATCTACCCAAACTGCAAATTTCAATTTCTCTCCCCACTTCTTCTTTTGATTTCTAAATTCCTTCTAATAATCTTGAGTAAGTTCTTGTTACTTGATTCAGCTTGCCCATTCCCTTGTGGATTGTAATTTGAAGCATAAGTCAGATTTATCCCATATTCATTACACATTGCTATCAAAGGCTTGGCTCTAAAACACATGGCATTATCAGATACAATCTTAACTGGAACTCCAAATCTACAAATGATATGATTCAGCAAGAAATCCATTACCACCTAGTGTGTTGCCTTTCTAGATGGAATGGCCTTAACCCACTTTGTGAAATAATCAGTTGCAACAAGGATCCATTTGTGACCAGCACTAGAAGGATCTGAGATCTCACCTATGAAGTCCATTCCCCATTGTTTGAAAGGGGCTTCAACTGATATAGGCTGTAAAGGAAGGGATCCTGAATCTTTCAATCTTCCTGAGAAGTGTTGGCAGACTATCACATCTCCTAACTAGTTGGTTTGCATCTTTAAAAAGGGTTGGCCACCAATAACCAGCTCTCAAAATCTTGTGTGCTATCACTCTACCGAGAAAAATTCCCTCCACAAACTCCCCATGGAAATCAGCAATCAAATTGGGAGTTTGATCTTCATTTATGCATTTCAAGAGGACACCTTCGGGGTTCCTCCAAGCCACCCCAAGGTCATTGTTATGATATATTTCGAGAAGCTAGCTTGAGGGCTCTTTTCTAATTTTTATTCAAGTGACTAGGATAACATAGGTGCTTGAGGTAGAAGACCACATCCTTGTACCATTCGGAATTCATCACTTTGTCAAGTAGATCTTCCCTTCAAGAATATGATATAGATGTCCAAACAACAAAACTGAAGCAATAGTAAATTCGGATGCAAAAGAGAAGATTTAGAAAGGTCTCTTATAGTTTGGAGCTGCCAAAACAGGTGCATACTTCAAAGTGCATCCTTTATTCCTTAAAAATATTAGACTGCAGCCTCTTCCCACTTAATAACTTGATCCTTTCTTAGCATGCTTGTGATTGGTAGAGTTAGCTCAAGCAAAATTAGAAACAAACCTTCGAATGAAATTGATTTGGCCAAAGAAATATTGAATACCTTTCTTGGTTCTTGGAATAGGCACCTTGCTAATTGCTTCCACTCTCTCGTGGTCTATCATAATGCATTCCTTGGACAAAATTTGTCCCATCAACTTCACCTTTGCACACCAAAATGACACTTCTTTGGATTAAGTGAAATGCCATACTTTCTACATCCGATCAAAGCATCTTTTCTAGGTGGTGCAAATGGTCCGCTCACCGCCTTGAAAAAATAGTCACATCATCTTGGTAAACGCAATAAACTCATTGATATAACCAACAAAGGCAACATCCATTACCCTTTGAAAATTAGTACCAACATTTATTAATCCAAAAGGCGTCCTTACAAAAATATAAGTCCCCAAGGAGTAGTGAAGGTTGTCTTTAATCTTTAGATTCTTTGATAACTACTTGATTGTATCCGGAGAAACCATCCAAAGTAGAAAGCATCTCTCGACCTCGTTACACGCTAGAGCATATTCTCCATGTTTGGCAATGGGTAGTTGTCCTTCATAGATGCTTTGTTTAGATTCCTAAAATCCACACAAAGTCTAATATCACCATTCTTTTTCCTAACTGGCACAAGGTTGGCAACCCAAGAAGAATATCTAGTAGGTGAATGATGCCATCATCTCTCAATTTCTTCAATTCTTCTTGCATTTTCATGGATAGAAGTGGATTAATGGGGCTTTGTTTTTGTCTAAATGGCTTAGTCTTGGCCTCAAGGGGAATCTCATGCTGAAATAAATCCTCTCTATATGCCTTCAGCTCTGAATAAGACCAAGCAAGACAGTCTTGATATTCCTTTAAAAGTTGGGCATAGGACTGTTTTTCTTCTTTGCTGAGATGGCTGCCCAACCAGATCTTCCTTGGTTTATTCTTGGTTCCCAAGTTGTGTTGTTCCACATCCCTTGAAGCAGATATCTTTCTATTTTTGATGCAATTAGCATTGTTGAAATTGGATTCAAGTGCAACAAAACCTTTGAGAATGGTGTTTGTTTTCAATTGCATAATATCCTTGTTAAACAAAGTTTCTCTACTTTCATTCATGCATACCATTGGTTCCCAATCAATATTCTGACCAACAAACTCACCTTAACATTGTAATAATCTCAATATTTGTGCATCATCATCAAAAATCTGCCAATGTTTCACATTATCCGGGATAGATGGCCTTGTTAGTACTTCAATGCCATATTCACAAAAGGGTGAAATGGTGCAAATCAAATCTAGAACCAAAGACAGCCAGCTTATCGGTAGTAGCATTAAGACTTCTATCATGGTAAACAATGTTAAAGGAATTAAACATTTCAATCAAGTCCCAAATAACATGCTTATATTGTTTCATATGCTGATTTTTTGTAGAATACAAATTTCTTACTTGCTTCAAAACTAGCTCTGAATCTCCCTTGGCAACAATATCCTTCACTCCATATTTCCATGCAATCCTTAATCCATATAATAATGCCTCATACTCAGCAATGTTTTTAGTGAATTCAAAATTGATCTTGAAGGAAAAAGGAAACTCTTCTAAACTTGGAGAAACCAACACTATACCAGCACCATTTTCAACTTTGGAGCAAGCTCCATCAAATATTAATGTCCATGGAGAACCTATCATACTAAGGCACTCTGATTTTTCCATCTTATTCTCCTTTCTATTAGCAAAACAAATGAAGTTATCAACATCTACATCAGCAAACAACACTTCATATGAAGCATTGTTGGGATCTTCAATCAAATGCAACATCTTGTTTTCACCATAGAGTTTGACAAGGCTTCCTAAATGTGAATGGTGGTGAAAGACATGTCCATTTGAACACTACCTCCAACACTTGCAGCCCATTTTCTTGACAAAAGCATACCCCATTTGGCGGGGAAGCCAACAATTACAACATCAAGTTTTAAATTCTTACCCAGATAAGCTACAAGTTGCACTACTAACCCCTTCACACAACCAACAACTGGCACTTCCCTTGAATCCATTCTGTACACTTCCCATATGCTGTCTTTGTCACTTTGATATCCAACTCATTCATGACTTCTAGAGGCATGACATTACATGATGCACCGGAATCAAACATGCAATTGTGAAGCAACCTATCTTTTATGAGCAAAGTTGTGAAGAATGGATCAACATTCAATTGGGAATCAACCAAGGATGTCCCCAAATATACCTCAGGTGCCTCTCCAAGATTTTCCATTGGTGGTGGTGTATCAAGACCAACAAAGATTTGAAGAGGATTCTCAACAACATTTACATTTCTACTTGGTATACTCTTTTCTTCCTTCAATCCCAAGTATCCAAATGCTCTTTTCTTGTGCTTAGGTATTCTAAGCAACTCAATGATGGGAACACTCACTTTAATTTGGCTCAATACCTAGGCTATATCATATGGAACATTCTTTGGTAAACCAGCATTGGAAGAGAAACAAGAAGGTTCATCAGATGGAGAAGTGTTCTTGGCAGCCTAGGCATGAACAGGACTGATATTTTTGCATGGGACAACAGGGTTCTTGGCAATTGTTTCTTTTCTAGGATTATCTTTGGGAATTCTTGTGAGCAAGGGTGTGTTTGGTTTGGCTTGAGGACCACCCCTAACAACTTTACTTCTAGTATTGTACTCTTTCTCTTGACCAACCACAACATTCATTAATAATTGTCTATCTTCCTCTCGAAGGAATACCACCATCATAATTCTTGATCATTAAAGCCCTCAGATATTCAAAGTCATTATTAGGAATTTCAAAGGTCCGAACTACATCTACATCATGATTTTGAGGAAGAGAAAGAAATGGTACCCTCTTTATGCAATCCCAAAAGGTTGTTGTAGTCCTTGCACTTATCACATCTGTTGATGTTGCTACTTGTTGTGATCCTGAAGAGCTGCCCATCATACAAATGTCATCATCCATTTCATTCTCATTATCATCATCAATATCTTGCTGGTCCATTTCACATGGAGGATGAGGAAGAAAACATCTATCACACCAATCCATATCAGAAATTTCTTGAACAACAGTAACTCTTGCAGTCAAAGGGTCAAGCACCACTCTATTTTCACGTGCTTGGGGTTGTCTACTTGCAGATCCAACAAGCCCTTTACCTCTATCATCTTTTCCTTGATCACCCCTAGGATGATTTCCAAATATATCATGGTTTTGAGTTCTTTGCTATCCTTGTGAACTTTTCCCAATTCCTTTCTCAGCCTAGGCTAACTTGTAAGAAATTTATTTGACAACCCCTGCTAAAGTCTTGACAACATCTTCCAAATCAGCACCCTTGCCACTTGAGGCTTATCAGGGTGTTTCGTATAGAATTTCATTCCAGAATAGAGTTGCTTATATCCTTTCATTCTCTTGAGAAACAAATAAGGGTTAGGGCTAGGAGGAATACCTGTTGAATGTTGGGAAGGTGTGCGCATACCGTAGAGAGATCAGATCGATTGTGAAGAACTCCTTTTTGTCTGGGAAGGACTACCTGTAAGTAAGAATACAAGACCACCAGATCTTAGTTAGACAATAGGTGAGGGAACTACCTTGGGCCCAGGAAATATTAGACTTCCTTTCAAAGGTGGTCAGTTCCCTTTTAATACAAATTAATGCAAATGATAATAAAGAAGTTATCCTTTAATCATGATTTAGGTACCTCGTTACTAAAAGCAATAGAGACTAAACTACCAATAATAAAATGTCGTCTTTGTTTGTTTAGTCACTAGTTATTGATATGTTCAGATAAAGTTACAGAGATAGACAAGGCTGAATATGAGATTGTTTGGGGGTAAATAAGGGAAAGGTTGGTTTTGATATAAGTCACGGTGGATCGAGGCCGGTCACTAGATAACCGACTGCGGTTATAACACTGGTATCGGTAGAAGATAACCGATATCGGTAGGGGAAGTGATTTAGGGGTTTCGAATGGAAGTCAGTTGTAAGGTTATTATGGTGGTAGATCTCAGAGTGATTTTATAATTATTATGAAGTAAAAGTTTGAGAAATGGTGTTTAGAAACATACAAGATACTACTTACTAGTTCTTGATGAAGGTACAGAGTTCAAGGAATGTGGTGGCGGCAGTAAGGCTTAGTTGGGATGAACTAGTATTGGAAAGTGAGTTGATGAAGCTATCCTCAATCTTTTCCAATGCTTAAACGAGGTGATAGTGATCCATTGCTGACTTGCGTCTTCGGCTCGATGCTCTTCTCTGGAACCTCTTCCATTTGTTTCACTTCTCTTTCTCTGCCAAAATGAATTCTAGATCCTCTCTTTTTGGTTAGCGGAGGTCATTAACAGGAGCCGATGCTGGTTACGTAACCGATGGCGGTCGAGTAGGAACCGATGTCGGTTAGGTCAAAGTGGCTATTTTTAGTAAAATAGCCATCTTTCCCTCCTTTCTCCCGAGGGATCGGTTGTGGGCTTGGTCAAGTCATTATTAGGCTTGTTTTGGTACAAATGAGGGGTGATGAGTCATGGGTGTGAGTCTGGATCAAGTCATAGGTCTTAATTAGGTTGGTTTAGGGTTAGGGCTAGGTCGTGGTGAGGTGACGAGGTGAGGTGGCGGGGTTGGAGATGTGGATTTATTAATTATAAGGTAATTAATAAATAATTAAGTGTGCAAGGTTTAGGTGGTGAGGTAGGGTTTGGTTGCGGGCAGGACGAGATGCGGGTACAGGCATCGTAAGACCTAAATTTGGTGTCTAGATTTTCCCCTTGTTGTCATGTAGCTTGTCGTGTAAAGCTGCACTGACAATAATAAGAAGTGGCTGCCCCAGTTAAGGGTATAGGTAACCCCCTCAAATCTATCACAGATTGAGGTGACGTGAAATCAGGGATAGGGTTGATAAAGGGTGAAAGGTGATGAGATGATGGTAAGATGGTGGGGTAAGTTCAAGGAAGTAGATGCACGTTGAAATGCAGTAGTGTGACCAGGGTACACGAGTTGAAGAGCAAAAAAAGTAATTCATAGACAAAGGTCGATAGTTTATCCAAACAAGGTTGATATAATCCACGGTATCCAAGGCATAGAAAGTAGCTCCGGGGATATAACGGGTAAAAGGTACCGGAACGTTTAGGCATGTTCGGAAAAACCAAATGGTTGGTTTGGTTGAGATAAATGTCACGGTCTTGGTCTAAGCAAAGTTGGTTGGCTGATCAATTCAAGTATCCTAGTCAGGCTAAAACATGAACAGGTGAGCTCGATTGAAGAAACAACTACATTATGGGTGGATAGAATCGTAATTTGTGGGCTTCATTCTAGGTACTTAATTGGTGCGGCCATGGGTGGTCAATTGGTTGGTCATGGCCTTGGGTCGGGCCAAGTGATTGGGTGCGGCCTTGGGTCAGGCCGGTTGGTTTGTTGTGGCCTTGGGTCAGGCTGATTGGTTTGTTGCGGCCTTGGGTTGGGCCAAGTGATTGGGTGCGGCCTTGGGTCGGGCCGGTTGGTTTGTTGTGGCCTTGGGTTGGGCTGGTTGGTTTGTTACGGCCTTGGGTCGGGCCAAGTGATTGGGTGCGGCCTTGGGTCGGGCCGGTTGGTTTGTTGCGGCCTTGGGTCGGGCGGTTGGTTTGTTGCGGCCTTGGGTCGGGCCGATTGGTTTGTTTGCAGCCTTGGGTTGGGCCAAGTGATTGGTTACGGCCTTGGGTCAGACCGGTTGGTTTGTTGTGGCCTTGGGTCGGGCCGATTGGTTTGTTGCGGCCTTGGGTTGGGCCAAGTGATTGGTTGCGGCCTTGGGTCGGCCAATTGAGTGGTTACGGCCTTGGGTTGGGCCCATGAATTCAAAATAAGGCTATTTAGCAAAGCCGGGGAGGCGATGTGATGAGAAATGGAAATTGGTGGATAAGGGCAGGAATTAGGAAAAACTAGGCATGTAACCGATATCGGTTAGTTATGACCGGTATCGGTTAGAAGACCGATATCGGTGTTTTAGGGCGTGCTCTAACCGATATCGGTTATAGGTCAAAACCTATAAAAAGAAAAATACGGCGTGTCATTTTCACATTGTCAATTTGAGTACCAACCTTTTGCTTGTCTGAGTTTTGAATTGATTTTGTTGAGTTTGTGGGCTGAGTTGGCACTAGTTGAGTGGAGGAGGGAGTTATTGGTAGGCCCCAGTGATCAGGAGGCAGAGTTTGATTGGTTGAGGACCCTGCTGAGGAGATTTGGAGCTATGGCACAGCCTAGAGGAGCAGGAGTGCTGGAGGAGCTGGACCACCACCACTTATCCCACCACGACGACGTGTAGTTGATCGGTAGGTTCTAAATCCCTATTTGTGTGTAGTTGATGAATTTAGCTAGGATGTGGGTTTTGGGGTAGGAATTTAAAATGTGATAAAATAATGAATAAATGAAGGTAAATCATAAAATGGAGTGGGTAGATATGTTACGTAAGTCAACACGGCAGGGTGGGTAAGTTTTTAGGTAATTGGGCTGGGTAGATAGGTTAAAAATAGAAAAAGGGATTTGGGGGCCATTTTCGATCCGGCCCCAAATCCCCTGATGGACCAACATCGGTCACAACGCAAGTCACCGTTTAGATTTTGTGGGTTCAGAGACCGGCATCGGTCATGTGCCAATAGACATCGGTGCATAAAAACAGGGTATAGATAAGGGGTGGGGGACCAATGGCGGTCGAGGGTGACCAGTACCGGTTATCATGGGTAGGGGGAAAGGGTGTGAAAGTTGTGTTGGTTTGTTGTAGGCGGGTAGGATAGAACCTGTGGGGTGAAAGGGGAAAAGGTAGAGTTGGTAGGAAAGGTTATTGGGGTGGGGGTAATCGGGTGGTGTATGAGTGCGGTAGGTAGTAGGTTATGGGATAGGTAAAGGGGATATTGTAGGTGTTTTGTTGGGTGGGGTTAGTGATATTGGGGTTATTGGGTAGTTGTTTTGGAAAGAGTAGGCCTGATGTAGTGGGTTGTTTTGTAGGCACGCCCAAGCTGACGATGCGGGATCGGATGCCGCCTCTACTAGGGCGGATGTGGCCACATGTGACTGTAGCGCAGTGGTCAATAATGCCGGAGGTTGGACTCGGCAAAGTCCAGAGATATAGGGCTATGGATAGGGACCACAGCCTGATGGTTTCCCTCATCGAGAGATGGGATCCGGAACCAATGTCTTCCATCTCCCTACTAGAGAGATGACGGTCACACTAGAGGATGTGTATCGCATCCTGAGACTACCGATCATAGGTGAGGTGGTGTTCCAGGTGGATGCCGAGACAATGATGGACAACATCCTAGAGGTATTCGGGGATGCATCCCCATTGATTACATATCATAGCACGAGCATCTACTACGGCGATATGTATCGCACACACCGATAGGAGACACGGCTTGCCATGCTGATGATGATTGGTATCACCTGCTTCACCCTCCCGGACTCAGAGGGAGGTCACTTCCCATGGGCACTGATGGGAGTATTGCATGAGATGGTGGAGGAGCACACCTACTATGCATGGGCACCGGTGTATTTGGTGCAGCTATACAGAGAGCTCTGGGGCTATCGCCGTATGAGGTGATTTGGGATATGCTCGACATTCTTGCTACATTGTTGGGCCTACGAGCACATTGTGTGTTTATGACCGGTAGGGCTACCCCAGCAGCCAGGGCCGCAGGCAGTGTATAGGTATGGGTTCCAGAGGTGGTTGGGGGTCGTGGGCCAGCCACGAGTGGTTATTGCAGGGCGAGATGTCACATACTACCGGCATATGTTAGAGGGCTTGACCGCACTAGATATTATATGGAGGCCATACAGAGGCCATCAGCCCCGAGGAGGAGCCCGAGCATAGCTATGATGGATCCAGTATATCTTCTAGATAGCTGGACGGAGACCCGGGGAGCATGAGCGGATTCCCCTAGAGAGGGTACGCCGACAGTTGGGTTTACGACAGGACGAGCCACCTCCCTTCCCATAGTATTGGAGGGAGGATGTAGAGGCACCACTCCCTCTTCCATAGCCACGGGATCCAGTCTGGGTCGCGGAGAGACTCATGCGGATGATACGGTGGATGATGCCGGTGTTACAAGGGCATTTTTGGTTTGGTGGGCGAGTAGAGGAAGCCATGAACCTGCCCCACACATGACCAGATTTGGTGGCTGTTATTATAGCAGAGAGGACCGTCTCTTGGGCAGTGCGATTATTACAGGGGAAGCTTGTTGCTGCACAAGCACAGTTCAAAGTGCTACGAGGGAGTTGGCCCAAGCACAGTACAGCGTACAGCATAATTACGAGCCACGGCACAGCAACACTGTGCTCACGAGCAGCACGCCAGCACCAGTATAGCCTCGAGCACGGGCGTACGGGCGAGGCGTAAGGGGCTCAGTGATATTAGGAGTCGGGAGCAGCCCCACCAGCCATGGTGGCATGGGCCCGATATATGGAGGTGAGAGCGAGAGGCCGATATTATCAGGATGTACTAGATGCTACCGGGGCAGACTATCATCCATATGCAGCTCACAGAGCTGAGATATCCCAGTCACAGTCACCGGGGGCCGCGGCCACGGCCCGGTGGGTTAGTGACGAGGTAGTAGGAGGTGAGATCCATCACGGGGGCTAGGCGAGAGACGAGCCGAGGGAGGGGGAGAGAGTTGAGTCACCCCAGGAGCAGAGCTGGGTTTTTCTGATTTGATAGAGACACCGGTCTACGAACCGAGTGTGTATATAGAGGCCTGTGTGCCCTCATTTGATGTATTCATGTTAGTTATATATACTGGCCTGCGAGCCGAGTACATGTTGTATAGTGGATACCGGCTGCGAGCCAAGTATATTTTTGGAATGAGAGGCCGGCCTACGAGCCAAGTCGAGATTTTGACAAAGAGCGGCTGCGTGCCGACTTTGTATTTTTGGTTTGTATGATAGAGGCCCCATGCAGGGTAATTTTTATATTGTAACATTGTTTTATATATATAGATGATGAGGTTGATCCATATGGTGTGTGTAATTGTGGATTTGGTGCATATATTATAATGCTTTATGTTTTTGTGTTGATGGTATTGGAATGTTTGTGATGTATATATAAATGATGTTGATGATGTTTTAATGATATGCATATGTTTTGAAATATTGATGTTTAGTATGATGATGGATGTTGATAGTGATGTCATTATGCAGGGAAAAGAGGCGGGCGCCACTAAAATTTTGCAAAAAAAACAAATAGAAGGCCTGGATATAATCAAAAGAGGTATAGGTTGACCGATATCGGTTAGATAACTGATGTCATTTACGTTTGACCGATGTCGGTTACAAAACCGACATTAGTTATGTTAAAACAAGCTTTTCTAAAAATAGAAAAGCTGGGGAGGCAATTTTAGATTCTTATTTTTAGAGTCATGCAACATGTTAAATAGGAAGATGCGAGGCTGTTGTCGTCCATACAGGGTAGTTGCATGGGAGAATTGAGTGATAAGGAGGAAAGAGGCAGTAAAGTGATCGTAAGCTTGGAGTAAGAAGGCGTAAAGGCAAGTAATAGTGAAGAGGGTGGTGAACATGGTGAACAAGGAGAAGCATCCGGTGGGTAGAGAGGAGAGGAAGACAGGTTCCACCTCAAAGCTGCTGCATCTCGGGAGGTATATATGGTTTTTGATTTTGGAGCTAAAAAAATTGTTTGGGTAGAAAGGTGATAGGAAAAAGGTTTGGGATGGGGTGAGTGTTATAGGGTAAGTAATCAGGTGTTGGAGATATGTGCGTAGGTACAGAGAGGGGAAAACGAGCGCAGAAGTTATCATAGGTGGTGTTTTTTTTTTTTTTTTTTTGAGTGGGGTGATTGGAATTGACAGTGACCAATATCGTTTAGGATAACTCGGTTAGGGCGATGTCGGTTATAATTGATATCGGTTACTATGTAAAGTTGCGGATTGCGATAAAAAACATGTTGGAAGCTATTTGTTGATTTTTTGTTTGTTGGTTTAATGTGTGCAGGCACAGGAAGGGTTGAGGATGAATGATAGGGTGCCATCTTTGTTGTCACAGGTCAGAGCGGATGTAACATCAGCTGAGTGGGCATTAATAAACCATGTGGGGTTAAGCGGAATCCGCTATTATTCATGGATCGCACACAATCATGCTATGTTGCAGCTTGATTGAGAGATGGAATCCTGAAAAGAATACCTTTTATCTTCCAACAGGGGAGATGACAGTGACGTTAGAAGATGTGTTCGAATTTTGAGACTCCCAATTACTAGGAAGACCAGTGTATCAGGCAAGGCCTAACGTGGCGCGGGTAGCGATAATGGCAGTATTTGGTCCAGCCGCATGAGATTTGACACAACGAGGTTTGACATTCACTTATGGTATAATGTTTGCGGCACACCCTGAGGCAACAAGGTTGGCAGTGGTATTAATGATAGCGGTGGGGTATTATGCATTACCTAGAGTGGACGGGGGAAGATTTCCAAAATCATTGATGTGTATTATTCATGAGATGATAGAAGGTAGCGTTACTTTTGCATGGGCACCTGCATATCTTGCGGAGCTATATAGGGGTTTATGGGCATGTAGGTGAAATCACAGGACTACATTGGATTGTGCATACTTATTACATTGTTGGGCCTATGAGCACATTGTGTGTGTGTGACCAATAGGTTGACCAATCTAGGGAGAAGAGACAGGAATGGAGAGGTTGGGATTCAAATGATGGGTCCAGATAGAGCAAGAGGCAAGAGCGAAACCGTGATAGATGACACCGAGTATTATAGGTAGATGTGGGAGATGGTGACGATTGTGGATATTCATTGGAGACCGTACGGGAACTACATGGTGATGGTGAACATAGCCGAGGATTTGAGGGGTGTAGAGTGATTAAGGTGGATCACGGGACACAGGCCAGGTGAGTACGAGAGGATTCCTCTAGATCACGTGCGGTGACAATTTGGATTTGTTCAGGATATACCCATGGCTCATAGACCATACAGGAGGATTGATGCTGAGGCACCCCTCTCACCGCCATGACCGACACTTCCAGAAGGACCAGAGGAAGCAAGCCGATCGTAGGGTAATGGATGTAGGAGTGACAGAGTCTTATAGATTATGGTGGGTAGCAGAGCTACGAGGTACACGTGAGAGGGCCGATCATCCTGACATAGCTATGATTACAGTGGAGAGAGACCACCTACAGGGTTTAGTTCACCAGCTTCAAACATAGGTGAATGAGACAATGGGATTGTTAGAGGTTTCGCAATCACGAGTGGAGAGACTAGAGGCAAGATTCCTCCATGCGAGGGCGTATTTGTATGTTACAGGAGAGATTGGTGGATCAGTGGGAGGATCCAATAGCAGTGGCCCCTTTGAGGGTGGAGAGGCCAGGTGAGCGGCGTCGACGATCACCATCACTACCTAGTTCGGGATGAGGCGTGGGGGCCGACGTGAATTTTATAGGGGTAGAAGAATAAATGAGGAAACCGACCTGCGTGTCGATGATAGAGAAGATGTATTTGTTTAACATCTAAATAAAACTGAATATGTATGTTGATTTTGAGTTGATGATAATAATAAGAAATGGTTGTGTTTTGAATGTTTGGATTAATAAAGGACAAAAGTGAGTGTTATCAATATAAATATGTGAAAACATTTATATTTTTAAGCAAAACACAACACATGATAGGTTATGGTAGGGGATGGTCGAGCTAACCTTGGGAGACCCCATGTCTCCAAAGTGCTGCCTACATAGCCCATTGCATAAAGCAAGGAGGGGCCTCAGACCGATGTAGTTCTCCCTTAGGACCAGGGAGAGATGAATTTAGGCAATTTGGTTGTGTTTAGGCAATTTGTTGGTTGGTAAAAGTTTGATGTTGGTAGGGTAATGTTGTTGGAGTTGGTAAGGTAGGTATAGGTGAAGTGAGGGTTAGCTTACCCAAGCATAGGAAATCGTGTCTGATTAAGGTCAACACATATAATCCTAGATTCGGGTAAAAGAGGCAAAAATGTCCCATAGTTGGAAAGAGCTAAACAAATCACGTATTATCATAGGATGAGCTTGAATCTCTAGGTACCTTGCATAGGTGAGAAGTCGATAGGTGAAAAGAGTTGTATAATCACAATATATCGGATATATGTCACGTCCCTTGAGTTTTGTTATTGTGAAGAATGGTGAGGTGAGGTGGATGGTATAATTGGGGCGTAGAGGACTTGTTATAAGGTGATTATTCTGACGAAATAGATCCAAACCTAGATAGACAAGTCCATGACTCAAAAGTGCTTTTGAATACTGCTTTTATTTTTCTGGATATAGACTGATCGATGCGGGAAGTCTATATGGGATATACATTTTGTTGTTTCTTGAGGTCTTCATGAAGCTGATCAATGCGAGAAGCTTCTGATAGAGGCTGACTTTGTATAGCTTTCCTTCAAGGGAGCAGTCTACTTATAGTAGCATGATGCGGCTTTGCACATAGCTGTCCTTCGAGGGAGTAGTCTAGTGTATAATAATAGATGTGGCTTTGCACATAGTTGTCCTTCGAGGGAGCAGTCTAGTTTATAGCTTAGAGGTCTAGATGTCTATTTGACATGAAGCATCTAGTTTTGCAGGAAGTTTGACTCAAGAATATCCCAGAATTGTATAATTGAGAACTTGTTATTTTGATACTTTTAAGTCATGGACCAGACTAAAAAGGAAGGCATCTTTAAGAAGAGGTGATGATCAGACCATGTGAGCTTGATTCCATTTTGAGATGCACGAAACAAGGTGTATGAGGTGGTAAATGAGCTCAAGGGATGAGCGCAAGGTAGATAAGAAGTGATGTAACACTAAATTCAACAGTAGAATGGTTGGAGATGCAAGGCATTAAGGGGTTCAGGCTCGGGTTTACCATTAAGTGAAGCTAAACGATAAGTACCTGATCCATAGGTGTGAGTGATAATGTAAGGCCCAATCCAATTAGGAGCAAATTTTCCACGTTTGCTCTTTTCTAGTTTGGTTACATGTTGATTCTCTTTGAGGACAAGATCACCAATCTTAAAGGTACGCTCATGAATTCACTTATCATAAGCATGCTTAATGTGCTTTTGATAAATTTGCAGGTGGTCAAGAGCTGTAAGATGACACTCGTCAAGAAGCTCTAATTGGGCTAACCGCTCTTGGCGGAAGTCATCATTGGCGAGAATATCCTGAAGAGATATTCTGAGAGAAGGGATTTGTATTTCGAGAGGCAAGACAACCTCGGTACCATACACTAGAGAGAATGGTGTGGCATTAGTAGAAGTATGAATGCTGGTACGATAAGCCCAAAGGGCAAAGGGGATGTGATCATGCCAGTTTTTTCCAGAATTGTTAATGACTTTCATGAGAATTTTGATTAAGGTTTTGTTAGAAGATTTGGCTTGTCCATTTGCTTGTGGATAGTAGGGTGACGAGAAGCTAAGTTTGATACCAAAGTTGTCACAAAGGTCTTGTAACAACTTATTTTTGAAATATTTTCCATTATCTGTTATCAGGCGATGAGGAACACCAAAGCGCGGATATGATGTGATGATTGATGAACTCAATGATTTTTTTTCTTTTTGGTTGAAATGAGTGGAGCGGCTTCCACCCATTTAGTGTAATATTCGGTTTCCGTGATGATCCAACGGTGATCTTTGCGAAGAAGGCGGGTGCCTTGATAAGGTCTAAACCCCATTGTGAGAAAGGCCAAAGATCTCGTGCGACCTGTAATGGGTGGCTAGGAGTATGTTGAAGGTTGGCATGTTGTTGACACATAACACAACGCTTAACATATTCGCAGCAATCTTTATTGAGAGTAGGCCAATAATATCCTAGGCGAAGGATCCGCTTGGCCATGGTGAGGCCACTAAAGTGCCCGCCACAAAGTCGTCGTGGATTTGTTGGGTGGTATGAGTGACTTCAGCGCCGGTTAGACAGCGAAGGAGGATACCATCGAAGCCATGTTTATAGAGGAGTCCCCCCATGATGACATAATGAGAAACACTTTTAAGAAAAGCACATTTACCATTACTAGTAAGGTCAGGTGGTAGAACAGAGGTTGTAAGGTAGTCGTGAAATTGGGTTATACGGGTATCTTGAATCGGTAGATACATTATTTACCATACAAACATCTGGAACTAAGTAAGATGGGGCAAAGAGTTGTTGGACCAAGACAAATATGTCTGAGTCAGTTGGTGAGGCTAGAATTTGTGAGGCCAAGCAAGCCATAGTATCTACAAATTTATTAGTTGAGCGGGGAATGGTTTGAATAGAATAATGAGAAAATAAGGTCAAAAGTGAATCCACGTAATGTTTGTACTTTTGAAGTTCCTCATTTTTACATTGGTAGATGCCAGTAACTTGATTTACTACCAATTGAGAGTCACCAAAAATATTAATAGACTTCACACCTAAGTGTAATGCAACATGGAGACCCAAAACAAGGGCCTCGTATTCCATTGTGTTGTTAGTGCAGGGGAAATCGAGCCTGAATGAAAGAGGCATAGGTTCACCTTCAAGAGGAATGAGAACAACACCTGCCCCTCCACCGCGTTGGCATTTAGATCCATCGAAGAAGAGGGTCATTGGATACGACACATCACTGAGTGAAAGAGTTGCGATGAGCTCATCAGGGAAAGTAAAATTGGTAAATTGTTCCCCAGGTAAAGGGGCTTCCGTGAGTTGGTCTGCGATAGTTTGTCCTTTGACTGATTTTTGGTGTACAAACTCAAGGTCGAGGTTGGTGAGTAGCATAAGCCATCGGGTGATGCGTTGGTTTAGATGAGGTTTGGCGTACATATAATGTATGGGGTCAGTGTTGGTGATGACAAAAGTTTTGTGATTCAGGAGGTAATGTCGGAGTTTGGTGGCCACAAATGATAGGGCTAGGCACAACTTTTCTATGTGTGTATACCTAGTCTCGTAATCCACAAGAGTATGGCTTATGTAATAAACTTCTTGTTCTCGATGCTCAGAGTCACGATGTGCGAGCATGGCTCCTACAACATGGTCGGTGGCAAAAAGGTAAAGGTAGAAAGGGCGATCGTCCTGAGGTGGGATAAGCACGGGTGGCTGTAAGAGATAAGCTTTAAGAGCCTCAAAGGCTTGGTGGCATTCCTCGCTCCATTGAAAGACAATGTCTTTTTAAGGAGATGATGGAAAGGTTGACATCGGTCTGAGAGTTGTGAAATGAAACGCCGGATAGATTGGAGTTTGCCTTGCAAACTACGCAATTGTTTGAGGTTAGTGGGTGGGGGCATTTCTAGGATTGCTTTGACTTTAGCTGGGTCGACCTCAATGCCACGCAAAGAGACGATAAAGCCAAGGAGTTTTCCGAAAGGATGCCAAAGACACATTTCTTTGGTTGAAGACGAACACAGTATTGTAACAGGTGATCGAAAATAATGGTTAAAACATCGAGATGTTCACTGCGATGTTTGGATTTTCCAAGAAGATCATCGACATAATCCTCGAGGATAGTGTGCATAATGTCATGGAAAATATAAGTCATAGCTCGCTGATAGGTCGCACCAGCATTCTTAAGGCCGAATGGCATGACACGATAGCAGAAGGTCCCCCAGGGGGTAATGAAGGCGGTTTTATGTTGATCGGCCGGGGCTACCAAAATTTGATTGTATCCCGAGAAGCCATCCATGAGAGAAAGCATCTCATGGCCCGCAGTGAGATCAACAAGTTGATCAATGCTAGGTAAGGGGAAGTCATCCTTTGGGCAAGCGAGGTTAAGGTCTTAAAAATCCATGCATATCCAAAGTCCCCCCATCGCTTTAGTAGCAGTACGACATTAGAAATCCATTGCGGATAGTCAATAGGTAAGATGAAAGAAACAAAAAAAGGCGTTGAAGCTCTTCTTTCACCAAGAGGGCAATGCGTGGATGCATTTTCTTAGTTTATTTAAGCTTGGTTTAGAGTCTGGTTTCAGAGTGATGTTATGGACAGCAATGTCAGGATCGATTCCTGGCATGTCGGCGTAGGACCAAGCAAAAGCTTGATTGCGGGCACGGAGGAAGGTAGTGAAGGTGGCTTGTTCTAATGCGTCAAGAGATTGTCGATCTTTATAATGTGAGGATCGTCCTCTTCGTGTGGATGTTGATTTCTATAGTTGATTCATTCAACATAGTTTGGGTGTCAGATGGTAAGGCACGTTGAATATAAGAGTCATCGCACCAAGGTAGGTGAGGATGGAGTCATCATCCTGGCACTCCACAACATTAATTGAAGGTGAATCTTCTTGATCATATCTAGATACAAAAGGGGAGAGAAGATGGGTCTTCACTATCGCGTTGATAAGTGAGAGGACCCAGGAAGATAGCATTCACGAAAAAAAAAAGTTAGGAGGGATAGATTCGGTCTATCGACTCTGTGGGTGAAGATGGAAAAATGGGCGATGATGGTTCGGAAGGGGTGACTTCGTTGTTTTCCTGGATACAATTGACATGAGGTTTCTTCGGTGTAGGTGGTTCAAAAAATCCAAGACCATGACGATCTTTGTGTTTGCGGGTAGTTATGGGAATGATCGTGTGTCGGCCTTGTTCATAAAGACCAAAACCAAAACCCTTCAAGCACAAGCGCATCAGGAAGGTGAGGGAAAAATGACGGTTGGTTAGATATCAAAAATCAGATTGGAAGGGAACCACACCAAGGGGAGGTTCAGGGGTGACAGAGGATGTGTCAACACCCCCATATGTTAGGTTGGTGCGGCAATTAGGTGGTCCGTAGGAGATCACCTCCCCCACATGACGGTCGTAGGTAGGATGTGCATGTAACTGTCCATACTCTTGTGGGGTATGAAAGGTGCTAATGTTGTATAGGTGGTATTCCCCTAGCGTAAGGCGTTGAAAAACATCTACCAAGGGGTCTGAAGTTGGGATGTTGTCCACGGGGAAGGAAGTGGTATTCGCGGCAGTGGGTTCATTGGTTGAAGGTGTGAGTGTGGTTAAGGTGGATGGTGGAGGCGTGGTTGAAGTAGATGGTTGGGCTGGATCAATGGGTGCCTTGATTGGTACAAGCACATCATTAGGGTGATATAACATATTGCGAGGTTTTGAAGGGGAAGCATCGGCTTTGACGGTGTATGACTTCCCCTCATACTGAATTTGATGCATCTATGTAAGGTGGAGGAACGCATCCCATAGCCTAGATCGAGGCGGCCTAACAATATGTTGTATTGGAATTCTCCCTCAAGGACATAGAAGAGTTCGGGTAAGTACGGGCCCTACACGAATGTTAAGGATCACGGTGCCTAAGGTAGAAGTAATAGCATCGTTGAATGAATGCAACATGGTGGGGTTGGCACACATGCAGCTAGGAGGGATATTCATCTGTTGGAAGGCTTTGGAAGAGATGATGTTTAGGCTAGTGCCCCCATCGATCATAACATAACATACGTGCCGGATGTCCCGGGCGTAAGCCGAGATGAAAAAAGTAGGATCCGGATCTTCTGCACTAAAGATGACAATTTCTTCTTCAGAAAAAGCCGGCGGCAGCGGCTTGTTTATACGGGGACGAAGTGGTTGTGGAGGTAGGTTGTTTGGTGAGAGAAGCGACGTGGTTGGGTGTTAAAATGGAAGTGACGGGAAAGGTTTCGTTAGGTAGGACCTCTATCCCTTGAAGGATCTCAATTAAAGCTTGTCGATGCGATTCAGATGTTTGAATGAGATCATAGAGTGTCATTTTGACAGGAGATTGGTGAAGTTGTTTGATCATGGTGCGGTGGGAAACTCCATCAGAGACGGGATAGGTAGGTCCACGAATGACCACTTTTGGTGGTGGTGTGATCGGGATGGCAGAAGGAGAAAGAGAGGCCGCAGGTGTGCTTTCTTTAGCTTTTCCATTGTTTTTCTGACCTCGAGTAGCAATGTTAATCATGTTGATCTCATGAATACGAGAGGAGGAGGATGGCGGGGATAAGTCATTGTTCTCAAGAGGTGGGGTTGCAATGATGATAGATTTTGGCGAGGCGGGGACAGGTGGTATAGGAGAAGGAATCGAAGCTAAGGGCTTCTCTCTCTCGTAAATTGTCTTTCTTAGGCTGTCTATCGAGATAGGTGACTGGTGAAGGATGGCTTTCAAAGCTTTCATCCTTCTACATCGTGTCTGGTGTGTGATGGTTTGATTTTAGATTCATCATAACCTATAGGTGAGGTTTAGATGGATCATAGAGTCTGAGCGGGGGTAGGGAAATGGTCGCATCCCCTACCAACATATCAAGGATCTTGGAGTAAGATCCTTTGAGTGGGTCAAATTCAGATGAAGATGAGGCTATTGATTGAGTGGGTGAGATTTTTGATTGTTTTGGTAAGGGTTGGGTGTGAGTGGTTCGTACAGGTGGTGATTTAGGCAAGGGATTTTGATGAGTGGTTTTAACTAGGTGTGGTTTCTTCTGCATAGAAGTTATGTTTAGCTGGTTAGATGATGAGGCCCTAGCTGACGTGGTGGTAGGAAACAACCACGGGGAAAGAGGAGTGACAACAAACAAGTCCTTCGATGATCGAGTTTGCTTAGGGTTGGTAGGTAGGCGAGATACTTGGGGCGACGGTGTTGATATGCCCGTGAGTGTCTGTAGGGGTGCAAAAGGTATAGGTCGTGTTAAAGAAGATGTGGGAGGCAAGGTGTATTGTGGCAAGGTGGAGGGGTGAGGCCCTAATATAGAAGGTAGGTGTGATGGTGAAGGCTGAAGCTGAGCCTGTTGTATCGGTGTGATCTGGGGCGAGGGTTTTAGTTGTGGAAGAGGTATAGATTGGACTCGAGGAGATTGGGTCTGTCTCCTAGGTGGATTGATGGCAGTATTTTTGGATAAATCTAAACGTTTAGGTGGGTGTGTCAGGCTGGGAATTGGTGAAGTCCCAAGCATAAGGGAAGGCTTGGTTAGGTTGATAGAGATGGCTGAGGGATTTGATAGAGATGAGGGGGGTGAAGGTGAGGACATAGGCATTTTGAGCTTTTGTAAACACCTCGGGTATATGGTAGAGGTGTCTGGATTAGTCATCTGCATTTGAGTAGAGCAGGGTGTACTCAAGCGCTCCCATAAGGCTCATCTATCTTCTGAGGGATGACACTCTTCACGTGTAAACATGAACTTTGGTATGGAAGAGAGATGGGTTGTGATTCCGGTCCATTGTGGGTGTGATACAGGGGGTAAATGAGGGCATTGTATCAATGGGTACTAAGAGGTCAACCGGTCAGCTGGAAAGATTTAGGTGATGAAGAACTAATAGGTAGAAGGGGATGTTCGAGGGGATCCGTTATGATTGAGGAGTTTGGTGATGTAGGCTCAAGGGGTTTCTCCTCTAAGGGTGACAGAAAAAGTGGCAAGCCTTCTTCTGTTGCAGCAAGAGTGGTGGAAGGAGATGTTTGGGAAATAGATAAGTTAGATAACATCCGCTCACAATCTTGCAGGGATGTGGTGTAAGAAGGTTCATTTGTGAGAAGAGAACTCTGGGTGGTTAATTCCTTTATAGGTAAAGGAATAGCGGGACTATCCTCTTGTCCTGATGAAGGAGAAGGGGGCGAAAATCCCTGCGTTGGTGAAGAAGCTTGATTCAGAATTTCCTCAATGGAAGCCCTGGGTTGGGAGTTGAAAATCACATGGATCTCATGCACACTCTTCTCCTCGGCTGAGGTGTCTTGATTTGTGTTACTGTTAGATGCATGGTTTGGAAATGGTTTGTTGAAGATTTTTAAATTTCGATTAGCAGGGGCATTAGGATTATCGAGAGTTATATCCCCTGCATCAACCATTTCCTGCACTATGTTTTTCAACATCTTGCAATTTTTGTGATTGTGTCCCTTCACGCGATGGAAGTTACAGAAGTCATTTTCTTTATACCAAGAAGGAATAGCGTGGGTGGAATCAAACCCGGAGTGAGGTTTAATAGGAGGCAAGGTGATAGCTCCTACTTTAAGCAATTTGTCTAAGATCACACCATAAGTTTCTCCCAAGGGAGTATAATTGATGGGCTCGGCTTTATACTTATAGGTGGCTTTCGGCTGGGTATTAGACAGTGCTTGAGATTTGACTATCACAGCGTGTATGGCACCCTTTGATTTTGAAGCAGCCGATGTGTGAGAATTGGTGGTGTTGGGTTTGGTGGTAGAGTCTTGGGTCTAGAAATTTGAGCTTTTGTTGCGTAACCTCAATTTCTCTTCCTCTAAGGCTCGAATCTCTAGTTTCCGAGCCATAGTAAAGGCCTCATCAAAGGTGTGGAAAGTTTGAATTTGGAGGGTGGGAGAAATGTGTTTAGCACTAGGCCCACGTAAAGAGTTTGATGAGCTCGGCTGAGGTAAGGCATAAGTAAGTTGGTTGATGAGGCCCGCCATCATCCAACAAAATCTGCGATAGACTCGTCTTCAAATTGTCGGATGGCATAGAGGTCGGTAATGGATACTTTCTTGGAAATATTGATGGAGAAGTGATCCAAGAAAGATTGGGCTAGCTGGTTAAAGGAGAAGATTGAATGCTGGGTTAAAGCATTGTACCACTCCAAGGTAGGTCCTGATAAGGACATGGGAAAGGTATGGAGTAGTAAGGCATCGTCATGAGAAATCAGATAGCAGGCATGCCTGAACGATCGCAAGTGTTGTTGAGGGTCCTCCTTACTATTAAAGTGAGTAAATTTTGGTAATTCCCATTGAGGAGGATATGTATGAAGGGGGACAGAAGGATGAATAGGCTCCGACAAACTTGCTGTATGTCAGGGTGTTACGACTTCCTGAAAGAGAAGCCTCAAGATTTTGCATCTTGTCCATCATCTGTTTGATTAAATCATTGGTTGGGTTAGATGATGGTGTTGTCATTGTAAAAAGAGGAGGATTGGTCCAAGAGCCGCTACTAGAAAATGGTGGGATTGAATGTTGATAAGATAATGGTGATGAATGTTTTGGGGCAGTCGAATAAGGGTGTCCTATATAAGAGGTTGAGGCCACCGGATGAATTTGTGGAAATGAAAAGGTGGGCGGAACTTGTGAGGGAAAGCTCGTGTGTATAGGTGGCAGAGAGCAAGTGATGAAAGAGGCAACCTACAAGAGAGATGAGGTAGGGGCAGTGGATGGTAGTGATATGTGGGGTCCCAGATTAACCAGAGGAAAACCAATCGGTGTAGTATGAACCACCGAAGCTACTGAGCTGGGAGATGGGGCTAAGGATGAAGATGGTGAGGCGGAGTTATTAGGTGGGGAAGGGGCTAAGTGAGTGGCGATACTAATAGGCATACCAATGAGGAGCTGACCGTCGGGTGCACGGTCAGGGGTATGAGACAAATAATATTGTACGGTGCTAGGATTAGCATCCAAAAATTTGGCAAATTCCTTATCTCCTACAAGGATCTTGGGAAAATTGCTTTGGTATCCGTAGGATTCCCATAGGATGCGAAGGGGTGACTCGAGGCAAAGGCACGGAACAGGCATGTGAAACCATGGCTGCTACTTGTTTCCAGGTGATAACAACCATGGAAAAGAGGACACAACAGGGATTTAATCAATCGGAATGAAAACAACAACAAAATGTTGGAATTGATAGGTTGCTGGTGTGTCAAGCTGTTAAACACGATGGCGATATCGGTCAGATAACCGATGTCGGTCAGAATGTAACCGGCGTCGGTCAGTTAACCGATGTCGGTAGTATGGGACCGGTGTCGGTCACTGTGAAAAACAAAGAGAGGATGTAAGAAGCTGCTGGTTTGGGGATAACAATGCTTAATATACCTACCAAACTATCTTGAAGTGATCACTTGAGAGTGTATGATGAGAAAACAGAACTAAAAACAAGCAAGATGCACAAGCAAATCAATAGACTAACCCTAGGATTAGTTTTAATCACTTTGGGCTTATGCCTTAGATGCCAGATGATGTCAATCCTAAACAAGAGACCTAAGGGAGATGTCAAGTTTGTTTTGGCTCATAAGGCTACCTCAATCGGGTGGAGGAATACCGCGGGAAGGGGGGATGTTTGAGCTGTTGTGTTGATTATGATGTGATTTGGTATGTGTTGTGCAGTGAGAGTAAGATTAATTTCTCGTCAATACCGTGGATATCACCCCCATGTGTATGACCTGTTACTTAATCTACGTTCACTAGAATTAAAAACAGCAAGCAAGAATGTGATGCACGTGTTTTAAACCCAAATCGAAAATGATATTCGATGAAGCAAAGAAGATGACTTTCACTAATGCAAAGACGTGAAAGAAAAACAAATTCTTTTACCAAAATGACAAAATATTTTGTGAATATTAGAGAAGAAAGAAACAACAAGTATGCTCCTATATGAAAGCAAGCAAGAAAGAAAGAAACCGAAATGGGTCCCCCAGTAGTGTGCAAAAATGTTTCACATGAGAATTTCGTTCGGAATAGAGTTACTTCTATCCTTTCATTCTCTTGAGAAATAGATAAGGGTTAGGGCTAGGAGGAATACCTGTTGAATGTTGGGAAGGTGTGCGCGTACCGTAGAGAGATCAGATCGATTGTGAAGAACTCCTTTTTGTGCAGGAAGGACTACTATAAGTAAGAATACAAGACCACAGATCTTAGTTAAACAATAGGTGAGGAGGCTGCCTTAGGCCCAAGAAATATTAGACTTCCTTTTGAAGGTGGTGAGTTCCCTTTTAATACAAATTAATGCAAATGATAATAAAGAAGTTATCCTTTAATCACGATTTAGGTACCTCGTTATAAAAGCAATAGAGACTAAACTACTAATAATAAAATGTCGTGTTGTTTGTTTAGTCACCGGTTGATAATGATACGTTGAGATCAAGTTAGAGATAGACAAGGCTGGATATGAGATTGTTTAGGGGTAAATAAGGGAAAGGTTGGTTTTGGTATAAGTCACGATGGCCGAGGCGGTCATTGGATAACCGATGCGTTATAACACCGATATCGGTAGAAGATAAGCCTCGATATCGTAGGGGAAGTGATTTAGGGGTTTGAATGGAAGTTAGTTGTAAGGTTCTTATGGTGGTAGATCTAGGAGTGAGTTTATAATTATTATGAATTAAAAGTTTGAGAAATGGTGTTTAGAAACATAAAGATATACTACTTACTAGTTCTTGATTCGAGTCCAAGGAATGTTGTAAGGCTTAGTTGGGATGAGCCATTATTGGAAAGTGAGGTGATGAAGCTATCCTCGGTATTTTCCAATGCTTGAATGAGGGTGATAGTGATCCAGTTGCTCGAGTTGTAGTCTTCGGCTCGATGCTCTTCTCTGCAACCTCTTCAACTTGTTTCACTTCTCTTTCTCCTGCCAAAATGAATTCTAGATCCTCTCTTTTTGGTTGGGGGAGGTCATTAACAGGGAACCAATGGTGGTTATGTAACCGACGGCGGTCGAGTAGTAACCGATGTCGGTTAGGTCAAAGTGGCTATTTTTAGTAAAATAGCCATCTTTCCCCCCTTTTCTCCCGAGGGATCAGTTGTGGGCTTGGTCAAGTCATTATTAGGCTTGTTTTGGTGCGGGTGAGGGGTGATGAGTCATGGGTGTGAGTCTGGACCAAGTCATAGGTCTTAATTAGGTTGGTTTAGGGTTAGGACTAGGTCATGGTGAGGTGGCGAGGTGAGGTAGTAGGGTTGGAGATGTGGATTTATTAATTATAAGGTAATTAATAAATAATTAAGTGTGTAAGGTTTAAGTAGTGAGGTAGGGTTAGTTAAATCTTGTATTAAAATCATGAACGGTCTCGTTAGGGTTCTTCTTGATGTTCTCAAACTTGGATATTTGAAGGAACCTTGGATCAATGTTTTTTAAATCCCCATATTAAAATCATGAATGCATTAGGGTTCTTCATCTCAAACTTGAGTCGATGTTTTGAGTTATCGAATGCATTAGCTTTGTAGTGAATAGATTATCATCTTTATGAATCCATTACATCAAGTGTATGAATAAACAACTTAATATACACGTCCTCAAATTCTATCTCAAAGTTTTCCATCAAGTTAACAAGGAGTTTGAGATGCTAATCTCCGATAATGGCATTGTTACCTTGGAATTTTGGTAACCTATTTCACGAATCTTGTGGGACAACATTTGGATAACCATCCATTCTTCAAAATTTATAGGACCAAAGGTGTTAACAACAAATGGAGGTCTAGGTGAGCCATATTGTTTGGTGGGGGTGATCTTAGAGGTGAAACAAGCTAATGAGGAGTAGTAATGGGTCGATTGGAATAGATGAGTGATCTTTAAAATGACAACCCCCAAAGGCTCTCTCTCTTGATAAACTTTAGAAAACTTAGAAACCATAGGAGAAGATCTAGGAGTAAGCTTTTAAATACACAAGAAGGTCCCTCACACGATGGAGAATGAAAATCAACAAGAAGATTGCTGAATCAGATCTACTTGAAGAAGAATTATAATCTTCAATAACAGCTGCTCTCCTTCAAATTCAACTATGGGGATTTCTATTCTTGCAACCAAATCACGAACCACTTTCCACACTCTTCTTGCTTCTAGTCCGAGCTTCTTGATTCGGTGAGCAACTTCTTAGAAGATTCCTTGATGAAGAGGATCTCCTTCCCTCGGCTTGACAAATTTAAACAACAAGTTTCAAGTGACATAAATGTGTAAGACAACTAGTATTTCAAGACTCAAATAGTATGGATTCACCACTAAGTATTTCCACCTTAGTTATGCAAGAAAGAACTAAAATATTTGTCAAATGTATGCTATGACTAAAAATTTGCAAGGGTTTACAATTCAGATCTTCTTCTTCTTAATTCAACCAAAAACAATAAATCCAAATCATATAAATTGCTAGTAAATGAGAAGAGTAAATTTGAGCTTGAAATCTTTTTACCCAAAACATGCAGATTTGACGTATGACATGATATCTCAAGAATGTAACAGCTCAAATACTTGATCATACAAATGATCAAACATTTCAAACACTTCAAAACCACCAAGAAATCAAAGAAAATCCACAGCAATGACACCACTTGGGTGTTGGTATCCAATTTTACTCTCCTTCTCAACTTGAACATCATCATAAATTTGCACAAGACACTCAAGGATAGATAGATGTTTTATATGTCATTTGTAGCCAAGGAAGCACACCTATTTGGTTTGCATTCGAGAATTGAGGAGTGGATAACACCTTCAAGAGGGTTACGATCTAACCCTCACTATTTTAGGTTGTGCCTATCAACCAAGGCAAGAGAACCTATATTGCAGCCCTTATGTGGTAAGGAAATGGAGATATCCTTTTGTTTTGCATATGATATAGAAGAGGCTTTGTGAAAACATGATCGAGTATCCATTATCCAAAATCAAAGGAGTTGTCACTACTAAATGATGGAAATGTTTTCAAAACAAAACCAGAGCTGCTAAAGACATGATAAAACCCTAATCAACCTTGTGCATTTTAGTGAAAGGATTGAATTCTTTTGTGGACACACAATACAAATGTAGGGGTAGTGTAGGTAGTATGAGTTAGTTTAAGATGAAATTCTGATGAGAGATGTTGGGACAAGAGTAGCTAGAAATCATCACCTTCTTTGGGAAACTTTGCAAATGAATAACAACACCTAAACAACAGAGATGTTTCAATGAATTTGAAGTGCTCTTTCAACTAGAATGTGTGCACACATGGATGCCCAAATTTGCACTATTCCACACAAACTTTGACAACCTGCCACAAAATCTTGAAGCAAAATATCAATGAAGCATCTAGAAACCCTTATTTGATCATGATCGAGGTACACCCAAAGGTTTACAAACACCCTCAATATTCAAGGAAAATAAGATGAATTTAAATCTATTTTTCTTCACTCAAATGAATGCTCTTATGAATGAAATATTACAGATGCCTTCAAACCCTCTACAAGAAATGAGACCATGTATGACCCTTAAATATCCCAAACACAAGATTGAGGCATGAGCATGAAACACAAATTGAAAACATCTTGAAATACAAGTGTATGCAAGCTTTGCCAAGAGATAAAACTAATTAATCCAAGAATTTGATCAAATATATCAGCAAAGGAATGTTATCTAGACAATCTCAAAGCTTTTAATGGCTTTACAACAGAAATCAACTCAACATGATGAACATTTGATGTAAACAGAATCAAAAATGGCTCTCGGCAGTTTCTCCAAAAGAAAATGGAATTCTTCTAGTTTTCCTTGTGAAAATTCTTCTCTCTTTCTCCAGAATTCTCAATGACCCCTTACAAAATACCTCTAAACTACATAATATACCTTATGTCAACTTGGATCCTTGCATCCCAAGAAAATAATATTCCAAAAGGGATCAAATCTATTACAAAACCCTATCCATTTGATGAAGAATGATATTAAATTGTGAAACAACTCACAAAAATTCTAAGGATGCACAAAAATAATAAGATATTACAAGAGCTTGGATCCTTATCCATCCGTGGTCATGTTTTTGTCATTCCACCATGCCAGCATGTTTTTGTAATCATTTTTACCTTTTACTTCATCATTTTTAACTCTGCAACTTTAACTTTTTACATTTCATATTTTTACGGGCTAAGGATAAATTTTCATCAAAAATACTATAGGGCACGAAATAGCTCAAATGAATTATGTTGTTGCATCCAAAATGTCGAGGGGATGTGATTTCATATAAAATATCATGTGATTTGGTGCAAAAATAATGATTCCAAGTTTATTGGAGCTCCAATGGTGGCCAAAAACCAAAATGCACAGTTGCCGTCAATTTTGGATAAATAAAAAAACCAAACCAGCCGTCCATGTGTTAGATTCAAATCCCCTTCAAAAATGCCAAAATTACCTTTTTACCATATGGATAGGGTGAGACACGTGTCGCAAGATGATTGGCTCGGGTCCACGCCTCTAAAATTGCATTTGAAACTTTTTTGACTTCGGGAAAATTTTGAACATTTTCCCTGTGAGCCCCCTGGACATGCCACGTGTCCTCCTGTGGGCCCTACTGAAAACCATGGGCCAAAATGATGACTTTTTCTCCTTTTTTGAGAAAAGGAAAATTTTCTCTGAAAACTCTGCGGGCCCGAACACCCACTATATCCTTTGCCACGTGGTAATCTCCCATTCGCTACGGAGTGGACCCTTCAATTTTGCCTTTAACCCTCCACGAGCACAAAACCTCCTGTGGGCCCGTGCTCCCCTTTTTGAATTTTGGAAAGTGCCACATGTCGCCCCTTGATTAGCTATGGGGAGACACCTTCAAATTTTCCATGGGTTCATTTTTCACCTTGAGATTTTTCGCCAAAGTTTGGAAAATTTTCCATCTTTTCTCCGCACTCCAAATCTCTGTCAAATGTTAGACACGTGTCCATTGTTCATTGGTGGTAGGGCTTTGGCCCAATAAATTATTTTACCCTTTGAAGTTAAAAAACTTCAAATTCCTTCAAAAATTTTCCCATCCATTTAAACCTTTTGCATATGTGTCGCATTGTGATTCGTTGTGGACCTTCGGGCAAAATTTGACTTCAACATTTTGAAGTTAAAAACTTCAAACTTTTCATAAACCCCCTCCATTTGGCTTTTCCTGGACATGTGTCCACTTCTCAATGGGTGTGGGCCCTTAGGTCAAAATTTTCCCCTGACACCTTAAGCCAAAAACATCAAAATTTACTAAGTCCCATGTTGTTATGCTTGATCTCCCTACCACATGTCCGCCTCCCATTGGATGCGGGCCTTTGGGAAAAAATTGGATTTTGAGAATTTTGCCAAAATGGAAGAAAAATTCTAAGTGACTTCCACCACCCACCACTCCTCGACCAATAGGAGCCTGCCACATCACCAATATGTTGCAAAGATAAATTTGACGGGTGGGTGACACCCGTATACCCGTCAAAAATGAAAAAATGCTAGAGGATGCCCTGAAAATTGGATTTTTTCACAAGGAATGTAGATTTCTCGGTTTTAAACCAAGTGAAGCATGATTTTACATTAATTTCAACCAGAGGAGCAGGATTTCACTTGCACATAAATGGAATTTGATCAAGCCCGAGTTTCTTGCACGATTTGACAAAGGAAAAATAACACATCCCATAAAAATGAAGAAATTAGGGCACAAATGGGGGGAAACTTGGATTTTATTTCAATTTAGGGAAAAACAACAAAATTGAGGGCATTTCAAATCATTCAACTGGAAAAGATGAATTGAGACCATCGGCTCAAGCAAATAAAATGTTTCTTGACAAATTGGGCAAAAATGGATATAGAAAATTAGGGCAAAGTGTGTAAAGTAAATATTTGCACCAACACATGAAACGGAGGATCAATGGAAGAATGAGGATGAGAGAAGGGAATTCTCAATTATAACTTACTTGGAATAATGGCATCTTTGGTGGGCTACACATCAGAAGAACCTCCTAGAGTGGCACGAGGTAAGAATTAAATTTTCTGTAAGGTTCTCTAGGAGCAACACGCCCACTATCATACAAGACTACCATGGTAAAGAGATCACTTAATTTCATATCCAAGCATGTGAGAAGGCCTAGATGGGAAGCACAGAAGAATTACCACCTTCATTATGGGTGCATAAGTTGTATTCCACCTTACAATTCTATGTGCACACATGGTATATTCATTCGAGAGATGCGCCGACAAACAGGTAATTGGCGGAGTTGGTGGCTAATCTCATCAAGCTTTCGATTATAGGAGTACAAGGCCATCGGTGGATAAGGCGTTACAAGTAATTAAGTGCCTTATAATTGGAGATAGTGTTATGGAAGATGATAGGATACATGAGTTGTTAGGTGAGCCTTATTTAGAGGTGCACCTCAATGAAGAAGAATCAGAGGAAGTACAATATAAGCACACGTGCATGGAAAAAGAAAACCAAAAAATGGTCTATATAGCATATGGTGAAGAGATGGAAAATTTAGATGTTAACCATTTTGAAGGTACACGTAAATTTATAAACAACACTAATGAGTGAGCACGCACCTACCATGAGCCCTTGAAAACAAATAAGGTTAACATTGGGATGGAGACGAGAACCTAAGGAAGCTATCATTGAGGACTATTGGTCGGAAAAATAAGTTTCAAAGGTCATTGATTTGTTGTGTGAGTTCCAAGATTTATTCCCTCGTGGGTATCATGAACTCAAAGGTGTCCACCATTCCTTAGGGGAGATGAATATCAAGTTGAAGGAATGTGGGCACTGATTTGGAAGAGGCCTTATCAAATGAATCCAAATTTATGCATATGGGTCAATGAAGAAATATACAAGATGATAGCATCTTGTATCATGACCGAGGCGATGGAAGAATCATAATGGATAAGCCCAATGGTTATCGAGTATCAAGAAGGATGAGAGGATAAGAATATATGTTGACTAGAGGGATCTAAATTTAGTACATGTCATCAATCCTTTCCCAACCCCCTTTACTAAAGAAATTTTGGAGGAGTAGCCGGTGAGAAGTCTACTCTTTCATGGACGGAGTTCTTAGGGTATCACCAAGTCGGGATTGCAAAGGAAGTCCAAAGGAAGATAACTTTTCCCTTTGAATGGGGAATTTTTTCCTAAACAGTTTTGCCTTTTGTATTAAAGAATGTGCACGATGTGTTCTCACACATCGTGGTACAAGCATTTCATGACTTCACACATAAGTTTATTCAATTTTACCTCAATTCTTTTGGTGTGTATGGGTTGGTAAAATACCATTGTGACAATCCGAGGCTAATGTTTGAGAGATATCGGCAATTGAGGATATCTTTCAACATTAAGAAATGTGTCATTGTTACTCCATTTGGAACCTTGTTAGGACATATTATATGTAAAGAAGGATTACTAGTAGATCCCGCCAAATTTACAGTTATTGTGGGATTAGAGGAGCCTACTAGTCTAAGAACAGTGCGTGGATTCTTTGGGCATATGGGGTACTATAGGAAATTCATCAAGGGGTATGCCAAGATCTCCGTACCCTTGGAGGAATTTCTTAAACATGAGAATGCATTTCATTGGGTAGAGGCACAACATAGGGTATTTAACACTTTAAAGGATAGGCTTGTCATGGTGCCTATACTCTATTTTTTCTTCTTGGGATAAGCCTTTCCATGTGCATGTTGATTCCTCAAGGACAACTATGGGATCAGTACTAGCACAACCTAGTGAGGGAATTTTTGATCATCCCTTGTGCTTTGCAAGTATAAAGTTGACACCAGCAGAACAAAATTACACAACTATTGAGCATGAAGCATTTTCTATGATCTACACGTTG
Source organism: Taxus wallichiana var. yunnanensis (assembly GCA_018340775.1). Classification (NCBI taxonomy): domain Eukaryota; kingdom Viridiplantae; phylum Streptophyta; class Pinopsida; order Cupressales; family Taxaceae; genus Taxus; species Taxus wallichiana. The sequence goes on along the minus strand of CM031242.1, from coordinate 642,550,885 downwards.
CACAAGTTTAGGTAGTATCTATTGGCAACACCATTTATATTCTACACAGACCACATGGCATTGAAATACTTAGTCAACAAGCCCATTCTGTAAGGGTGCATATGTCGTTGGGTCCTATTATTTCAAGAGTTTGAGTTCATAGTGGTTGTAAAACCAAGAAAGAGCAATTCAAGACCTAACCACTTATCAAGGATTAACTCAAGGAGGACACACAAATCAATGAGGATACCATACGGGACCCGTAACTATTAAGGTTACGGCACATGCCCTCAAAATTGGAAGATATCACAGTGTTCTTAAAAATAGGTGTGGCACGGAAGGGATGAAGGCTCTGGAGAGAAAGAAGTTAGTAATATGCAGTGCACCCTACATGTTGGTTAGTAGAGACCTATATAAGTTAGGTCGTGATGATTTTTTACACCAATGCATATTAGAACATGAGCGTGTGACAATTATAGAAGAAGTGTATGGTGGGATTATAGGAAGACACTATGTAAGAATGCTACCGCGTGGAACATTTTACTAGAAGGGATTCGGTGGGAAACCCAGTACTAGGATTGCATTGCATTTTGTAAGGTGTGTGACCATTTTGAGTGCCTTAGCAAACTTGAAAAATATATGAAATTCCCTTCTACCAATACTTGACCTTGAACCATTTGAAAAATGGGCAATTGACTTTATAGGGATAATTTTTCCGGATGCCACGAAGGACTAGTTCATGGTATATCTTTACATGCACTAATTACTTGACATGGTGGGTATAGGCAAAGTGCTTCTACAAAGGATTGCACCGCATTGATAGTTGCTATATTTTTATGGGAGAACATAATCGGTAGGTATGGTTGTCCTTTAAGTTTAACAAGTTATAAAGTTACACACTTTCTCAATAAACTTGATCAGGATTCTATTGGTAGAATTTATGGTGGCCCATCACAAGACTACCCTCAATCACCTTTAAGAAAATGGAACTATTGATCCATTTAACAAAATACTAAGTCACAAGGTGACTAAGATGCGTGATGTTGGAAGACAAGATTGGGATGAAAAAGTATAATTCATTCTATTAGCATATAAGACAACCTACAAAAGGGTGAACAAGGTCATGTCGTTTCAATTGGTGTTTGGCATGAAGGCTATTTTCTAGTTGAATTCATGTTACCATCGCTGCATATAACGCACATAGGAGGGTTAGCTGATGAGAAAGCACTGGAAGAAAGGATTGATAAGTTGATGTAGTTAGATGAAAGGTGATCACTTGCTAGATGGAGTCAGAAGAGAAAAAAATGTAAGAAAAAGGCATGTCATGATCTTCATATCAAGAAAAAGAAGTTTTAGGTTGGGAAGATGGTGTTTTTGTATGATTCCAATTATCTACACCATCCTAGGAAGTTGAAATTCCATTGGTTGGGACCTTACATCATCTCGTACATTCTTGAATTATGTGCTTGCTAATTACTAGCACTAGATGGGATGAGATTACAGGGGAATTTCAATGGGAATAGTCTGAATCCCTACTATAAATAAGTCTTCTTGGTGTTTGTAATAAGGCAATATTTCTAGTTAGCTTTGAATTTCCCTGTATACTTTTATTTTCTTATGCTTCCCTTTCTCGTTGTTTTTCCTTTCTTTTTTTTCATTTTACACCTTGTGCGTCGATAACCACATTATTTTTCCAAAGTTGTGTATGTGTAGAGGATCACGCATCTGTTTTAGTGTGCGGTGGAGTAATGTAAAGCAAAGTATATGCCTGTAATATAAATTAAGTGGCTCAGTACAAGGAAACGCGTAAGGCTGAGAAAGTGCTGAGGAAATAGTGGATAATGAATTATGGTGTCAAGAAGGCTATAACAAATACCATGTACAAAGGATGAATAGTGTAGGAAGAAATTGATGTAGACAAGGGAAAAAAATCAGGTAAAGGACAAAAGAAGTGCCTTCCACACTGTAGACACGTGCGTAAGAGTCTTTGGTCATATTGTATTTTTTCATGCTAGAAGGTTATAGAAGGTTTTTCATGCAAGATTAGATGCATCGATAAGGGTGCTTAAAGTCAACTTAGTGGAAAAGGCCGCATATAATGTTAAAGTACATTGGTAGGTGGCGTATAATTTATTTCTGGAGGGAAGCAAAAAATATAAATATAAGGTTGAGAAATTCATTATTTTACCTTGTTATTATGAATTTGAAGCGCTCTTGCAAACTAGGGCATCTAGAGAGAAATTCTTCCGAACAAAGAAGAATCCTAAGAATTTAAGTGTGTGACTAGAGTGGATCTACAAACCAAGAGGAAGGATTACATGGGCATGAGATAAGGTTGTTTGTGGTGTTTCATCTTGTTTAATGTTTTCCTAGTTAGGGTTTGACAACTAGGGCATGGAGAAAGAAGGATTTATTCTAGGAGTTAAGCTTTGTGTTGAGTTTCGAGTTAAGCATAGTAAGGAGTTCTTAGTTTATCTTGACAAAAAGCATGGCACCTAAGAAGGTGACCATTTCACTAAATAAACTAAAGGGAAAGGGAAAAGGAAATAAAACCGCTACCATTGAGAGATCAATGAAGAATGGTACACAGAAATGTAATACCCAGATGGAGTATTGCTAGGAAAGAAATGGGTATCACATCTAAGAAAAATGATTGTGAGTGATTATAACCATCGCATGAGAACAAATGAGAAGGAAATGGCATTATATTTGGTCCGTCTAGCTAACAAAAGGACACCATATGGGATGCCTATATATAGTGATGAGGTAAAAGTCAAATTGGAGAAGGCAAGATTATTACTGTTTGTATGAGTTGCCTTATTTTTGCAAGCTCAAGCAATGGTTGATGTCACACATGCATGAGGATCAATTTTATTTTATAGGGCACAAGATGCACAAAAAACCATTGTTGATATCTAATTTCACAAGCCTTATTTGAGAAGGGAAAGTATAGATGATGATCGAGCGATAAGGAGGATATCAAGGAGATAGTAGCAACGTATGACTACAAGAAGGGTTTGTGATACTTTGACATTGCATAAATTCTAGACCCTATTATGAGGATGGTTACATGCTTGGTGACCATCCTCAATGATTAGAATGATGGATGCGGAGTGAACAAGGAATTTCTAAGTGTATGCGAGAAGGTATCGGAGGAACCATCTATAACTTATTCACTTTCATCGTGGATGAGATCATAAGCAACACACAGGAGGGAGAGAAGATATTATTCAGCAATGTCCTCCTCACCATTATCTTTTCAGATATTGGAGTGCCATATGGGCCGGAAAAATTCATTTGGGAGTATCTAGATGAGGATCCCTCACCCACAAAGAGGTTTGAAAAATACACTTGTGAAACCATGACAACTACTCACAAGGCGCGCCTAGAGAAGTGGTATAAATGAATGTGTGACGCATTTGGGGTAGAATGGAGGATCCCAAAGTAGTTTCCCATGCTCATGGATGGAGAAGCAAAATTTGTAGTATACCAACATTTTTGCATTAGTAGATTTACTTTAACAAATAGGACTAAGGGTCCATGGTGCAAGTTGCCCTTGTCCTTCACCGTACAATACTTCCATGTAGGGGTCAACAAGTTCAAGGAAGCCAAAAGACTAAGGTTTGACCTTAGTGAGGTGGACCAATACCACCACGAGCTGTGTCAAAAGATCGTGTACCCTAAAAAAATGTGCATACATGGAGAAGTATGTCTCCGGGGAAGTTTGAATGATGAAACCAATAATGTTGTTAATCATTGGAATGGTTGCAGCAAGGATATACCTTCACATAAGACCTAAGTTTGAAAAAGTCACATATCTATAGAATGTTGTCTCCATTCCAAAAGACCCCACAGGAAGAAAGAATGCCACTACGGAGAAGAGAGAAAGAGAAGAGGGGTGGGAGAAGAAATCACCAAGTGTGCAAACCACACAATCGGTGGGCGCACCTGAAGTAGTTGCAAATCCTAGGACTTACACATGGAGAAAGAAGTACCCTATCAAGGTAAAGACCCCAGAAGAAGAGACACGAGCATGAAGAGAACCTCACCCATGAAGAATCACCAATGAAGAGGTCACCTGTCAAGGAGAAGGAGAAAGAAGAATCTCCGTACTAGAATCCCCAGTAAGGAAGAAGCAAAAGGTGACAAATGAGGTAGAATCGGGAAGAGACGGAAATTCTAGATGCCTACATTGAAAAAAGGATGATGATGAGCCTAAAGGAGGTGAAGACCATCCAGTATATGATGTACATGACTCAAAGGAGGAAGGAGATGAGGAAAATTATGACAAGGAAGATGAGGAGAAGAATGACGAGGAAGAAGTTGAGGCTCAAGGCAAGGGGGTGAGTGAAGAAGTAAGCACCAAGAACCAAAGAACCCCAAGCCTCACTAAGGGAGAAAGTAGAAAACCACGAGAGAGAGATAAGTGGATAACATCATGAAGGAGTTGTTGGAATAGGAGTTGAAGAGAAGCGCATATGAAATTATGAAGGATATGGAAGAAGAAAGCGTTGGGAAGGAGTATGGAAGGGTGGAGATCCCAAATTAGTAGTAAGCTTCCCAAAAGTGTGTGAGAACAGTGGGAAAGATGTAGTGGTAGCAGCAAGAGGCGGGAATCAAATATATTGATGATCCTAACAAGGTGTTACACATGTGCTTCGAGCACTTTACCAACAGAGAAACTCAAGCTATGTCATCATCTAATGAGGAAGGCATGCACCCATAGACAAGAAATATGTTATCTTAGGCATTTGATTCCCACATGGATGAACTAGAAATTGAAGTAAGTTAGAGAGTGTTAATGAAGGTGTCGAAACAAAAGAAATAAATCCATTGGTGAATGCTCGAAGCTATCAAATGAAAAGGTTCGTAATGTGCTTAACAAGGTTTTAGTAGAAATTGAGGCTAGACTTTTTGGGAGAAATGATAGAGTAAGATTCATGGAGAAGAAATTGGAAAAGAAAAATAAGGATCTCATGGAAAAGTGAAAGAACATGCGGCACTAGGATCCGATCATCACTCGGTTGAGGCTTGAACTTAAAGAATAAAAAGCTAAGGTGTGTAAAATCTCTAAGAAGTTAGAGATGATTATAGATGCCATTGTCCTAAAGCACCCCAAATTAGCACCACACGATCGAGAAGATTGAATCAACATTACAATGTATGGAGGATCGAATCGCATTCTCACAATGGAGATGCGACAACTTGCTTTAGAGTATGTAGAAAATCTACGGGTGAACTAAGAGAAAGATAACAAGATGAAGGTTTTCGATTTGTGGCTTGATACACTAAGCTTCTTGCAGAGGTAAAAGTCACCGTGCAAGTCACTGAAGCTTCTTATGACAACTACACTAATAGGGATAGAGTGGAAAACATCTTGTTTGTCACCCATGAAACATAACTCAAGGAAATCTAAGAGAAAAATAAGGGGAATAGAGTGGAAAGAGATAAGATCCTAGCCAAGGTGGAGAAAAAGTAAGAAGCAATTGAGACCCTATTAGGCTCAATCAAAATATGGTTAAAGGAACTATACCCCCAGATCACCTGCAGGATGGATGCGCTTGAGGACTTGGGAAAACAATTGGAGGGTATTGTTGATACCATGAGCACCAAAGGGGAGGAGCTAATTTATGAGGAGGTAATCACCCTTGTGGGTGACCTCTGTCAGTAAGCTCAAAATGAGGTTGACACTTGGGAGAAATTATAGGTAGAAATAGGAAAGGATTTCCCTCTCCTCCTCCAACAATAAAAAAGTTCCCCATTCTTTAATTCTTTCTCCCAATTATTCATTCCTTTATTATTTCTTTCTAACCATTGTAATATCCTTCCATTATTTATTCTTTGATGAGTGTTTCCGAGCATGGAGAACATGCGTAGTGTGGGGTGATGTTAGGCCCCAGAATTATGCTAAGTACAAGAAGGCGCACGGGTGTGTAGGACCTAGTTGAAGGAGGGAACATGGGTAGAAGGAACACAAGGAAGGGTTCTAGTAGGGTTTTGCAGAACACACAGCACATGCTTAAGGAAAGATAGGTTTTGGACTTAGCCATATTTAGTGTCCCAAGCAACACACGGGAAAAGCATGACCCATCTAGCATGTGGAGTGGATAAGGTTTCATCCTTGTGACTGTAGGATCAAAAAGCGAATATTCCATGCATACAATGGAAGGTTCTAGAAGAACATCATTACATAGAGTGGAGAGCTCATATCAAAGGAGGTATGCTCCATTGGAGGACCACTTGGACACTTGAAAGCTGATCTGTTACCTCAGAAGGCATGGTGGTGGGAGCGAGAAAAGCTCTATATTAAGGTGTGTGGATGGTAGAAATGGAAATGGGTATGTCTGCTAAGAGAGGATAGAGAGTGATTAGTGTGGTAGACTAGTGGAAGAGAGGTAGATCTCTATAAATATACATGGAGTCATCCTGAGAGAGAGGAGGTACTAAAAGAGGGTAAAGCTCTGTAGAGATCTTATAGAGGATTCTAAGGGTTGGGATTAGAGAAAATAGGAGTGATGTAATATTTAGAAGAATGGTTCTACATTCTTCTTTGTAATGTGAATGACATAGTGTATTTCGATGCATGACTTTGCTTTGCATTAATATATGGGTCTATTATGACCTCAAGGAATGTAAGGTGGTTATTGAGGTCATCAATATGAATATAAAACTATGTTCGAATCATGTACGTATTCATGAGTATAACCCTCATGCATTTCCTTTATGTATGAACCATATCCATATGTTGTTTTTCATTTCTCTTCTATGGATGCATTGATGTGATAACTCATCCTAGGTTCTTAGAATGTTGCATGGTTCTTTTGTATTCATTTACACTTGATTTTTTGTCATAAGTTGATGTATTTTCACAAGACTCACATAAAGGAAGGGCTTGGCAGCCACGCATGCCTCGGGTGAGCGTCTAGTGCCCGCTAGGTGATGAGCTGATGTGCAAGGGATTTTATTGTTAATATAAGGGTATGAAAATGACTACAAATGGGACCTTGAAGTGGATAACCCTAACACACCTCCAAATCAGCCATTTGATGTCTTTAAACAACCATTTCCTAATCATGCGCCAAAAAATCAAACCACTCCTCCTAAATCTCAACCACCCAATGCTCACACCATTAGCACCATCAACACTACCAACATTATTGATCAATATTTTACCGCATCAACAAATCCACCTACTTCACCAACTATTACACCCACTTCCTCTTTGGACATTGTCCCTATATCTACAATTCCACCAATACTTATCCCCATCTCTACACCAATCATATCCACATCTACATCGACATCTACTATTGATCCTACACCTACATCTACTCCACCACTTGTCACATCTACTCCATCGGATTTGACCACTACCTCACCTACATCTACTCCACCCCACTTATTATATCAGATCCATCTTTAGCACCTATCCCAATTCCTCTTTCTTCACTTTTACCCACACCAACCACATCGACTATTGTGACCACATCTACACCATCTTCTCCTCCCACATCATTCTCATCATTTGAATAGTTTCAAAATCACTCAACTCGCAACAAATTAAAATGAAGTACCTATTTCATCCACAAGATCATACATCCACACATCAAGCCAATATTTATTGTCCATAGATCTCATCAAACATAAATTACTTCCTCCACCAATATCAACCACACAACCTTTGGACCCTCCAGTTGATATTGTTTTCATTCCTCCCAAGGGTACTTCCTCACAAGCAAAATCTAAGACCCTTGGAACCTTTCCTCAAAGGTCTCTTTCACATCCCCATAAAAATAGATACATTCCTCCACCTAAGATAAAATAATCCAATTTCACATCATCTATCTTAGGGCCATATCCATCTCTCCTAGGACCAGCCCCTTCATCCAAAACATCACAATTAATAACTTAACTCTAGGGAAAATTTTAAGGAACTAGCCTGAAAAAAACTTATAGAAATTGTGGTGAATATGGTTGGAACCAGATTCACTAGGTTGGTGAATTATCTAAAATCTGCATTCATGGCATTGATAAAATATAATATATTTTAAAAATTAAATTGTAGATTAAGTGGCGAATTAAGGTTAATTCATTGAAATGAAGGATATTTATTGCACAAAACACATTTTAAGTCCAAACATGGAGGTATTCCACATGATCCCGACAGTCACTCTACCTCATCTAACCACACACCTAAAAATTTGTTGAATTGGTTCATTAAATGGTTTTAGATTCCATGGACTTCCTTTTACTCCAGGATGCCAAAAATCTCGCCACATATCTACCACGATATTTAATTCAAACCAATGGGGATAATTTTGCATACCTCTATGCTTAGGTTCTCGAGAATGGGTGACACTTGGTCTCTCCTCATGTTATGAATATTATTAAAATTTTTAGCATCTTCCTATATAGTTAGTGGAGTATTTTAAATTTAGTGGGTATTTTAAAGGTTTAATGAATTCCAATATAGATGTGTGTGTGTGTGTGTGTGTGTGTGTGTGTGTGTGTGTGTGTGTGTGTGTGTGTGTGTGTGTGCGTGCGTGCGTGCGTGCGTGCGTGCGTGCGTGCGTGCGTGCGTGTGTGTGTGTGTGTGTGTGTGTGTGTGTGTGTAAGAATGAGACCAAATGAACATGAAGGTTCCATAGATTTCTTGGCAATCCAAGAATGTTTTAAAACCTTGACCCATCTATCATGTGGCGATTTAATAAAAAATATATGTTGGGATTGGAGATCTATTGGATATTCACATGAGACAAATTATTGTTTGTGGAATTTTTGGGTGAAACATGGTCACTACCATGGTCATAAAAATATCCAAATTCATATTCTAGAATTCCTACTTTTATCCAAATTACGAATATTAGCCACTAAAATTTTCCATGATCAACTCAAACCAAAATCATCCAACACTTCTTCTTCTAGAACACCAACCATCACTAAACTTGAATCCAAGACATCAAAACCTCAAAATACTAGGACTCAACCTTCAACATCCAAGACATCTCACACATCCATATCTCAAACATCCACTTCCTCTTCTAAATCAAAAACTTCTCACAAAGATAAGGTACCTCCTAACACTTTGGTTGAATCATATGTGGAGGTCCTTCAACACTTGCTTCAAATTTCTGCCATCAAACTTCCTCCTATCAAATCCTTCAATCCACATGGTAAGAATCCATCATGGTTTGACTCCAACCTCATTTGTGCTTATCACCACACCCCTAGACATGACACAGAACATTGTAAAGAACTCCAAACCATTGTCCACAATATTATCAAGGAAGATGACCTTCTTCTTGAAGAAAATCAATCCCCTCCTTCCACTTCCTCATCCACATCCATTCCAACATCCACATCATCAACTTCATCATGAAATTTTGTGACCATCCCACCACCAAGTGATAATTCCTCCAAGGATGGTCCCCCTTATTCATCAATGTTGTTCGGATATCCACTCGATCTAGCCCACATGATTCTAAACCAACAACCCAACCAAAATCTAGGAATTTTGTTATCATCCCTCCTCCTAAGGAGTATACCTCATCCACGCCTTCATCAAAATCTAAGGTTATACTTGTCACTCCTTCTAGTGAGCCCACTTCATCTCCATTATCATCAAAACCTAAAGTTTCAATCTTAGCTACCTCTCAGCTGATTAACAAAGCATCATCAAACATCCTCATTAGGCCCTGGTTAAGATGTTACTTTATGAGCTTATCCAAAGCTTTCTAGACCATAGACAGGATCTCACTGAAGCCTTGAAACGTATCCCAACATCTAGTGATGAGACTTATTATTTTTCATTTCTTGTAGGGGAACTTATGACTTCTACTTCCATCTCATTCGATGATACAAAGATTATGGATATCACCTTTGGAAGAACATGATCTTCCCCTTTTCATCATGGTTAGAATAAATGATACCTTCATTCAATAATCCATGATCAATAATGGGGAAAGTATCAATATCATCCCATCACATACCTTTGATCAGATCAAAATCCCTAAATCTACTATCGTCCAAACACCCCACGAGTCCTCCATGCATTCAATGATGTTATTACTCTTGCCTTGGGAATGGTTTTCCTTCCTATCCATGTTGGTGAGAAGCTCCTCCATGAAGTATTCTATATCATAGAAGGGGAGTTTCAATACAATGTTCTTCTTGGATAACCTTGGATTTATGTCATGTGTTGTGTCCCCTCCACACTTCATTGTTGCATCAAATATGAGCACGAGGGAAATATTTTGATGCTTCCCAATGATGTTCCTCCCTTCCAAGAATGAAACATGACATATCAACCTAACGATGTCCTCATTCCCAAGAATGAACCATCTCAGCCATCCACTAGCTCATCCATCCCTTCATCCAAGATTCCCAACGATGATTCCCTAGACAAATTCATGGAAAAACTTATGTTAGGGGAGTATCATCTTCTCACGCTCAACACACTCCCTACACCTCATCATCTTGGTAAACCTAAAAAGGCTCCAATGTATCAACCCAATATTGGGGACATCATTCATTTTTGCCCACCTCATCTTCACACCTATCTCATCTATGGTGGTGTTGATTCCACTTCTTCTCACATCATTGATCATCCCCATGCCAGAACTTATACCATTGGTTGTGGCTTCCATGAAAATCCCTTCTTCACCCACACCTATCTTCACCATTGTGCATGGAAGGTATTTGTCATGGGACATTATGAGCATGACACACATGACCTTATCATTGACCAATGCCACAAATCTCACAAAAATTTCAAACTAGGTTATCGGGAGAAATCCTTTGATCCTCTCCAAAAATCCACGATGATTATATACATTCCTTCTCTACCTTCTCCATCCCACAATGTCATGGCTATAGATGACACCATTTCTATTATGTTTGACTTTTTTAGTGTCGAGAATCACCTTGGGACCAATCACTTATCAGTGTGAAAATTAGACTAGGTCCCTTCCCCTTCGCCATCTAGAGATGATAGAAGAGCACTCTTTTATCATCAACATTCTTCATTGTGCTAAAAAAAATCCATCATTTCCCACATAGGGGCATAAGTTTTTTATCTTCATAAGACCTTTCCATCTGATACATACACTCTTCTTAATGAAGCCACCATCAACATCAATATCGGGACTCCTCAGGAGCCTCACATCCTCAAATTAGGTCAATATCTTGATCCATAGGAGCTTGAGTATTTCACCACTTTCCTTTCTTTTCATAGTTAGGCCTTCACATGGTCATACTACAAAATTATAGGTCTCAATCCTTCTATTGTCATCCACAACATCGTCACTTTTCCTAATGCCAAGCCGGTGAAGTAGAAGCTTTGCCACATGCACCCTCAAGTTTCCCTCCTTGTCAAAGAGGATTTGTAATACCTTCTTTCTACTAACTTCATCATCCCCATTGACTATCCCCAATGGGTTTCTAACATCGTCCCTATCACAAAATTAATTGGAAAGCTTTGTATATGCACATAATTTCAAGATTTGAACCTTGTTTTCCCTAAAAATGACTTCCCCCTTCGAACATCAATCAACTTGTGGATCTCACCATAGGTCATGAGATGTTTTCTCTTATGGATGGTTTCTCTGGTTATAATCATATTCTCATCACTTCAAAATACCAACATAATACCTCCTTCATCACTCCTTGGGGGACCTTTTTCTATCACATCATGCCCTTTGGTTTGAAAAATGCCAAAGCCACTTATCAGTGGGCCATGAATTACATCTTTCATGATCTCATCCATAAGACTATAGAGGAATACATTGATGATCTCTTGGGTAAATATAAACATCAACACGATCATCTTATTATTACCAAGGTCCTTTTTAGCATCTCATTTGTTTGTTTCTTCATCTTAAACTAACCAAGTGTGTATTTCAATTCCTAACTAGTAAACTCCTTGGCTTTATCATATCCATCAAGGACATCAAAGTTGACCCTAATAAAATCAAAGCCATCATTGATATACCTTCTCTTTCCAATCTTAAGTAGCATTGCAGTCTCAAGGATAACTTCAATCAATCTATCATTTCATATCAAAACTTTCAAATTTTTCCAACCCTTTCATCGTTTTATTCATAAATATGTATACTTCAACTAGGACCATAAGAAGGATTTTGATTATCTTATGTAGTATCTCTTCTCCCCACTAGTACTTACACCTCCATGTCGGGGGAGCCCTTTTATCTATATTTCTCTTCTATTGATCGTGATCTAAGGGATATGTTAGCACATCATGATGACCAAGGTTGTGAGAAGACCATTTATTACATTAGTCACACCCTCCATAACTGTGATACTTGCTACAATGAAGATAAAAATATTTTTTGCACTCTCTTCTTTGCAACTTCCAAGATTTGACATTATCTTCTCAATCACAAAACAAATCTCGTAACTAGATTTCATCTTCTCTAAATAATGCATTCTAAGCCCTATCACAATGATAACATTACTCGATGGCTCATGCTCATGACCGAGTTTGGCCTAGAGTTCATCTCTCAAAAATATATCAAGGGCCAAGTTATCGCAGATCAATTATTTGAAACCCCTCTTCCTAGTACGCATCTTCCTCACAAGAAGTTTCCAAATGAATCCATCAATCACTTCCACTATGAGTATGATACTCTTAAGATGACCCTCTTATTTGATGGTTCTAAGTATCAGCAAGGGGGATGTGCTCACATTGTTCTCTTTCCTCTGTGGATGCTCATATTCACCTCACCAACTAGCTTGAATTTGATGACGTGAATAATATGGCAAAGTACGAAGCCCTCATCTTGGGTCTTGTAATGCTTCCATTTAAGGTGTTTGTATTCTTGATATCTATGGGTATTCTAAGCTTATCATCAAACAAGTTACTGATTGAGCATCAATGTAAAAATTATACCCTTCAAATATATATATATATATATATATATATATATATATATCATCCTTCTCCTCCTTAAGGCCTTTAAATTTTACACTATCGAAGTCGTTCCTCAATCCTCCAATCATTCTACTGATACAATAGCATCTCTTGAAGCTATCATCCCATGGACAACAAAGGAATTCAATTTTTTTGTCTTCATTCATCATAGTGATCGACCATTATATGATTCACCTAACGTTAATTTTGTTTATTCTAGTTCGTCAAATCTTTGGTATTTCCAAATCTTTGATTATCCATCATTCCCTCTTATTTATCTAAAAATGGAAGGAGGAGTTTTATTCAACACGCTAACCATTGTGGTATTCTCGGCGGAATTCTTTATAAGTGTCGATTTGATGGTATTCTCCTCTTTCTTTGTGTTTTGTACTCCAAGCCTTTGAGGAAATCCTAGCAATTTGGCTGGTCAAGCCTTCCATAGAAAATCAATAAACTTGGTTTCAATCCAAGTTTTTTTACTTCATTTTGTTTCTTACAAATATTAACAATGGATTTTTTAGATGTTTTTGAAGAAATAATGCGATCCTTTCAGAATTTCACCCTAGAATGTAAAGACTTGTGAGTGTTTTCAGCTAAAAACATTTGGGCAAAAATTGTATGTTGGTCATCTAGAATGTAGAAGTGCACATCATCCCTTTTCAAGTCATCGGATCATCGAGTTCCGCAATTTCCTTTTAAATAGTAAATAGGGAAGAAGAATTACATCTCTTTGTGTAGGAATAAATTTTATAAACATGAAATGGAAAAGAAGGGCAACATTGTACTCATCTACATGAAGTTTTTGATACTGGAGGTGTTGCATGAAACATAAAAATGTCAATTGGAATTACATCACTATTAAACAAAAATAAATCAAAATTTTCAATGGTTGAAGATTTTGATTTCTTGAATATGTTGGTCACTTTCTTCAATAATGAAGCCAATTTATTACTATTTTTTATCCTTTCCAACTTTGACTTAAGGGGATCTATCTCCAATTAAGACAAATAAGATCACTTTAGCATTGTAAATAGATTGGAATGTTTCGGTGGAGAAAGCAAACCTTTTCTATTCAAATGATGACAAACAGAAGAGGTATTATCATATCTATACATTTTTTTGAATACCAAAGTCATGTCATTATGAATTTCATTGGCATTTTAACATCTAGTTTTTTAATACTCTATAAACATCCCCAAATTCCAACCATATTTAGAACAAGAAATAGTATTATTTTCTATTGAGGCCTGCATTTCTTGTTTCTTGAATAAGGAAACTTCCAACTCCATTTCAAGAATAAGAAACTTATTAATTTCAACATCAATGTGTTCAACTTGAATACACAGTGTTCATTGATCAATAACTTTTGAGGATATAACCATATTGACTTCCTATTTTACATCATCATTAACAAAAAATAACCACATGTCAGCGTGATAGTTTTTGGTTAATGGATTTATACATAACATTCCTCATATCTTTTCTTCCAACCCTTTGCATCTTCAATGAATGTAATTTTGATGAATGATTCCAACCAAAAAAATACATATTACCTGTAAAAGTAATTAAAAAAATTTATAACTCGTAAATATATGAAACTTAGAATATGTTATATTTTTCCATCGATTCCTTATTGAATTTCATTAATGTTTGTTAGTATTTTATTTTGTATATGTTTGTTAGTATTTATAACAAGAAAAGGAGAGTGAGTCCAATTTATCTTTTGTGTACTATGCACAACTTATAACATCAAACTTATTTTATTTTTTATTTTTAATTTAAAATATGGATATTTAGATATAAGATATTTGGAGCTTAGTGGTCACTAGGCCAACAAGCTATATAATACAAATTGAAAACATAAACATTGTTTTTTAATAGATCAACAACATAGATCTGTTATATCTTAATTTGATTATTTGTGTATATTAACAAATCATCGTAATCAAACTTATACTAAATTGTTCAAGAAAATGTTCATGTAAAAGGATTACATTTCATTAGCACGTACTAAACAACTTATGATTGTGTTTGTGTCAAATGTGTGTACATTATTAATTATGTTATCTTATATACAAATACTTTTCATAAAACATATTTTCATCATCATCTTATGTGGAATGTAATAATTATCCTAGTGGTGCTGATCTCAAATATTAATTAGGTTGCATCAAAACAATATAATAAACGTTTAGCTTAGTATTCGCTAGGCTTGGCATATCATGTCAAAATATTTAATCGTAGTAAAGGAACTTAGCAAGATTCTAAGTGTTGTATTTTATGCAAACCAAAAATTAATAATTGTATAATAGAAATTTTGTAGTATACAATATTATATACCTTCAAAAAATAAATGTAATATATTTAGAGCTTAACAGTCGATAGGAAATGCCTCAACAAGCTATCGAATAAAAATGGGAAGGATAAATATTGTTTTTTAATAGATCAATAGCAAGGATTTGTTGTCTCTTAATCTAATTATTTGTGTAGATTAAAGCAACTCATTATTAATGGAACTCATCCTAAAGTGTTTAGGAAAATATTCACACAAGAAAAGTATCATATTTCATTGACACATATTAAACGACTTATGATTTTGTCAAATGTTTGGCTACTAATTATGCTATCTGACATACAAATACTTTTCATAAAAAGTATGTTCATCATTGTCTTGTGTGGAATTTAATTATTATCCTAGCGGTAACTCATCTCAAATGTTCATTACGTTGCATCAAAGCAATATAATAAACATCAAGCTTAGCAGATTGTTATGTTTGGAATATCATGTTGGAATATCTAATCATAGTAATGGAGCTTAGCGATAAATAAGCGATGTATTTTATGCAATCAAAGAGAAATAAGTGTATAATAGACATTTCATAGTATGCATAAAAGGAAAGATAACCAGATCGTACCAAGCCAAGAACACATATGCTAATCAAACACCACAATCAATAAGTTGAAAGTAATTCCCTAGAACAACTTTACATAAAACCTTTGCAAATAAATAAGCAAAGCAATATCATATATTATTATGGAACTCAATGAAATACAATGAGAATGGGCCTTGCTTATATAGGAAAGGAAAAAAAATCTAAGAACCAGTCAAGGTCGTAGATCAAGCCATAAATCATGGAAAGAACTAGTTAAGTCCATAGATTTATAAGGGAACTAGACATCAAGGATCTAGTCAATACCATAAATCAATGAAAGAACTATACCTAATAACTAGATAATATCATCCTAATATCTAAATAAATAAAAGGAAATATCCACACACATAAGTGGGTGAGGATAAGTACAATAAAGGCAAATAAAGTACCTAGTAAAGGAAAAGGTGATATACAACTTGATGGTGGCGGTATACAATATGCACTCTATGTTCCGAACATCACTACAAATTTGCTTTCGTATATCAAATTTGTCACGCTAATACCATAAAATAAACGATAACTTGATTCTACCAAGCCAAGAACACAGATGCTAATCAAAAACCACAATCTATAAGATGAAATTAATTCTCTAGAACAACTTTACATAAAAAAATTGCAAATAAATGAGCATCAATGTCATATATTATTATGGAACTCAATGAAATACAATGAGAGTGATCCTTGCTTATATAGGTAAGGAATAACAATCTAAGAACCAGTCAAGGTCGTAGATCAAGCCTTAAATCATGGAAAGAACTAGTCATCAAAGAACTAGTTAATTCCATAGATTTATGAGAGAATTGGACATCAAGGATCTAGTCAATACCATAGATCAAGGAAAGAAATATACCTAACAACTAGATAATATCCTCCTAATATCTAAATAAATAAAAGAAATATCCACACACATAAGTGGGTGAGGATAAATACAATAAAGACAAATAAAGTACATATGTGAACATGAGCTAACGTAAATACCTACTCTAACAATGCATGATTACATGCCTTTAACAAATCAATATGAGATATTTAGAGCTTAGCGATCACCGAGAAATACCCCAACAAGCTATCAAATATAAATGGGAAGGATAAACATTGTTTTTGAATAGATCAACATAAAAGGTATGTTGCATCTTAATTTGATTATTTGTGTAGATTAACAAATCATTAGTAATGGAACTTATTCCAAAGTGTTCAGGAAAATGTTCAAGTAGTGAAAGTATCATATTTCATTAGCACATATTAAATAGATTATGATTGTGTCATATGTGTGGCTATTAATTATACTATCTCGACATACAAAATAAAATGTCTTTTCATAATTGTCTTGTGTGGAATGTAATAATTAGTCTAGCGGGTGCAAATCTCATATATTCATTTTGTTGCATCAAATTAATATAATAAACATCTAGCTTAATGGTCACTAGGCTTGGAATATCATGTCAGAATATTTAATCATAGTAATAGAGCTTAACAATATATAATTAGTTTCTTTTATGAAAACCTAAAAGAAATAAGTGTATAATAGACATTTCGTAGTAAAGCTGGATTATATGCCTTTAATAAATCAATGTAATATATCTAGACCTAACGATCGCTAGGAAATTCCCCAACAAGCTATCATAAATGGGAAGGATAAATACTTTTTTGAATAGATAAACAAAAAGGATTTTTTGTCTCTTAATCTAATTATTTTTATAGATTAAGAAATCATTAGTAATGGAACCTATCCCAAAGTGTTCAGGAAAATATTCACATAGTGAAATTATCATATTTCATCAGCACATATTAAACATATTATGATTGTGTTAGAATTTTGGCTATTAATTATGCTATTTAAAATTCAAATACTTTTCATAAAATGTATTTTCATCATTGTCTTGTGTGGAATGTAATAATTAGCCTAGTGGCCGTTAATCTCAAATGTTCTTTACGTTGCATCAAAGCAATATAATAAACATCAATCTTAGTGGTTGCTATACTTGGAATAGTTAATCATATTAATGGAGCTTAGAAGTAGATAACTAGTTTCCTTTATGCAATCCTAAAAGAAATAAATGTTTAATATACATTTCTAATATACAGGATTATATGCCTTTAACAAATCAATGTAAGATATTTAGAGCTTAGCGGTCACTAGGAAATGCCTCAACAAGCTATCAAATACAAATGGGAAGGATAAATAATATTTTTGAATAGATCAAAATTAAGTATATGTTGTCTCTTAATTTGATTATTTGTGTAGATTAACAAATCATTAGTAATGGAACTCATCCCAAAGTGTTTAGGAAAATGTTCATGTAGTGAAAGTATCAAATTTCATTAGCACATATTAAATGGCTTATGATTGTGTCAAACATGTGGCTATTAATTATGCTATCTGACATATAAATATTTTTCATAAAACTTCTTTTCATCATTTTCTTGTGTGGAATGTAATAATTAGGCTAGTGGCCACTAATCTCAAATGTTCATTACTTTTCATCAATGAATTATAATAAACATTGAGCTTAACAATCGCTAGGCTTGAAATATCATGTTGGAATATCTAATCATAGTAATGGAGCTTAGCGGTAGCTAAGTAGTGTCTTTATGCAAGCCAAAAATAAATATGTGTATAATAGACATTTTGTAGTATACATGATTATATGCCTTTAAAAAATCAATGTAATATATTTAGAGCTTAGCGGTCACTAGGAAATGCCACAAAAAGTTATCTGGGAAGGATAATATTATTTTTGAATAGATCAAAAAGAAGGATCTGATGTCTCTTACTTTGATTATTTGGTTAGATTGAGAAAACATTAGTAATGGAACCTAACCCAAAGTGATCAGGAAAATGTTCACGTAGTGAAAGGATCATCTTTCATATGCATGTATTAAGTGACTTTTGATTGTATTGTACATGTGGGTATAAATTATTCTATCTGATATACTAATAGTTTTCATATAACATCTTTCCATCATTGTCTTGTGTTGAATGTAATAGTTTCCCTAGCGGTAATTGATCTCAACTCTTTGTTATGTTGCATCAAAGCAATGTAATACACATCGAGTTTAGTGGACATTAGGATTTGAATATCATGTCAATATATCTAATCATAGTAAACTTCTTACTAAGAAAAAGAGGGAGATATTATAAAAATTCAAGCCATGTGTCATCTTCTCGGTGGGTAGGTATTCTTTGAATACTAATGTTGTAAGTTTATTCATGATTTAATTGGTTTAATATTTTTGAATACTAATGCTACATGTTTAAAAAGTGACACATGTCTCATTCTAATTGGATAAGTCTATTAAAAAATGTGTACAATATCTAGCAACGTTGATAAAAAATATTGTTTAAAATAAAATAGTTTAATATTGTTTTAGTTTAATGTAATTAGTTTATTCCAAAAAATAACTAGGCTTTGTTAGAATTTGAGGATTCTAATAAATATGAATTTAATCAACTTACATATTACATAATGTTACAATAAATATTTAAATAAAGAAATACTTATAGGAAATAATTAACACAATATTTATATTGGCAAACCCCAATAGGGTAAAAACCACTTTGAAAATAACCTTTTACTTCGAGAGAAATTATTTTACATACATTAAGATCACCTCCTCCTTTGAAACCCTATTTACCAAGGGTAAAACCAAATTACTTGATTTGCACCTTTTATATATTTCCCGAATATATCAAATGAGGACCTAAAGTCCTTTTTATATAAGGTGATCGAGTATTTCTCCCATCCCACCTTGATCCGAAAATAACCAGATTATTACTACCTGATCTCGGACCCTTATAGGCTTTAATTATTTGCCGATAATTTACTCCTTTTAAGTAATCAATTTAAAATAATGCAAGACAATAATGACAATTGCACACAGATTGATTACGGAGTTCAGAAATTGCCTACGTCTCCGGGTTCGTGGTCGAACCGTTCCACTAGTCAAAACTTGTAAGTTACAATAGTACTTTCACAAGAAAACCTAATGGAATTTTACTTGCCTATCAGTACACCAGTTCTTCAAAAAACTTTCGATGATCAGTCGAATTGTTCTTCACCTTCCTGATGCACAATCTCCTTCGGCTTCGATCGGCCTTCCCGACACTATCAATGCGACGCTAGCACTCCGGTCGACAATCCAAGATTTGCAAGTAATTGGTGTGGCTCAATGGGCCTATTGGGTAGTTTATAATTTACTCCCAATCACAAATATTTCATCTACTATTGCCTAAAATAATAGGCCAATAGACAATATTTTTGACACACCTCACAAAAAAGCTTAACAAATAATAAGCTTGAGTTGTGTGTGTGTCCACTACAATAGAATGGGTTCCCTATTTATACAAAATTAGGGCCCTTAAAATATGCATTACAAATTATCCTAAGGCTAATAATAGCCTCATCCCGTAGCATGTGTAATGGGATTAAATCGGATTGCATGTTTTAATGGATTAAATATCCCAAATGGGTGGCTTATCATTTTTAATGGGATAAAATCCCCATTGAGCGGCTAAGATAAGTGGGTATATCCCACATTTTGAGGTGGGATAATGTTTAAGGCTTTAAATAGCCTTCCCACACATATGTGAAGTGGTCAAAAGACCACGTTAGGCTTAACCGCCCCCATTTAATTCTCCTCTCCACATGGATTTCCACGCATAGAATAAGCATGCTCCCTTCCACGTGCTTAGCATAGCATTTGGCATGTTGGCGATTTATACTAATGTATAAACATTAATATATATATATATATATATATATATATATATATATGTGTGTGGCATTTGGAAAGTGGACTTACCAAGATAATATAATTTCAACCCATATAATGTGGCATAGAAATAATTAACTCGGTAAATAGCATATATTCCACTTGTCATCTCCCGATAGGAAAATTGAGTGAATTTGACGAGTGGTGGCAAGCCACGTGGTGGCTTGTGGACCCACCACGTTTGCGATAATACCATAGTCCACACGGCACACTGGGCTTCCCCCTCCGTAATAAAAGTTGAGCCTCTTGTTCCCGTGCACCATTTTTATGCTCGTCGAAGACCGGTGATCGAAAACCAATAAAAAACTCCCTTTTGCCTTTTCGCCACGTGTCGCAGTGCCATTGGTCCAATATTGACCAGTTGACTAGAGTTGACTTTCCCATTGTCTAAACTTTGACCAAACATATCTAGAGCTCCCGATGTTCGTTTTCCGCGTTCTCACAGTTGTTGGAAGGATCTCGAGATGATCTTCTACACTAACACCATTTAGGGATGTTTAGGGAACTTTCAAAAATGATCCCCTGATCACACCTCTCCACTGAGAAAAGCTTTTTGTCCCAAAAAATCTTCCATCTTTGTCTTGAATCTAGAAAAACTCGCTCCGATCCTCGGGACTTGTGGGTTATGGGCCCCAACGCTTTTTTTGCACTTTGCTCCCTTTGATATCCGAAGAAGACCTCAACGCCTTCACTTCATGGTGCTAAGTTTCTAAATGAAACCTCAACGCTCCTTTTGTGCGGTGCTAAGCTTATTGATATCTGAAAACAAGGATCTTCTTTTACTCTATAACACAACTCTTGGCTTCGAGTTGATTCCACAGAATCCAAACTGGTTTGAAGGAACTCCATGTTACTTAGAGCTTTGATTGATCCGATGTCAATGATGGACAATGACTTGTCCCCCTTTACAGACCTCAACGCCTCCGATGCATGATGCTAAGCCTCTTTCAAGACCTCGAGCCTCCGATGCATGATGCTAAGTCTGTTATAGACCTCAACACCTTCGATGCATGATGTTAAGCCTCTTTCAAGACCTCGAGCCTCCGATGCACGATGTTAAGTCTATTATAGACCTCAACACCTCCGATGCATGATGCTAAGCCTCTTTCAAGACCTCGAGCCTCCGATGCACGATGCTAAGTCTATTATAGACCTCAATGCCTCCGATGCATGATGTTAAGCCTCTTTCAAGACCTCGAGCGTTTGATACATGATGCTAAGTCGTTGATCAGCTACTATTCATATGTGTGTTCGCAATGCCTTGACACCGAATGACATTTCGAGTTAATCCTTTTAGAGCTCCTCTTATTGACATACTAGTATCTGTGTACCATTCTACCTTGCACGGTCGCAATGCCTCTACAGAATGAAGTTCGACCCAACATCAATGCCAACGGATTGATTCACTACCACCATTCGCTACACGATCACAATGCCTCTACATAGAATGAAGTTCTGATCTGATCTCTGCAAACTCTGGTTTGTCTGCACAAATGGCAGATCAATCTCCAAGCTTTATATGAGTCAAATCCTGTATCCAAGCTATAACAGGTACTCAAAATCTTATTAGGAGATATGTTTGGAGCATTAATCAAATTTTCTAAGTAAGAAAATCCACTGAGTATTGTAAACCTTTCTCTCAGCATTTTCTCACAGAATTTGATCTCCAAACTTAATATTGCATACGATTCATCAATTTGAATTATGCAATATATAATTGAAAAATTGTTGACTTACCCATTTCAAAGGACTTTCACTTTCAGGTATTACCTGGTCCTGGGTTGAATTGTCAACTAGTGGTGGAGTAGAAACTTCCTTTGCCTTTGCAATAGGCCTCCATTCCATCTTTGGCTTGCCATTACTCTGATGGCGAGATGGATGTAGTTTCCAAAGCAATTTCCACCCGATGCCCATTTCCTCTGGAAATGAGTTCAAAATTCCTCTTGCAATGAGCACAAAAATTCCTCTTAAACTCCTTCTTTTTGAGATGAGGAACTCTTTTTGCCATTTCTCACTTCTGAATGATGAGATTGGTCTTTTCGATTTTCCTTGTTCTCGATGAACGGCATCAACTTATTCATTATGTGTCCTTCTCTTCAAAGATCGCCACCACCTTTGAATGATTATGCAATCCCAAAAAATTACATGGAAAGGAATTCCACATCTTCTGAAAATCATAACCATACTTCTTAAGCTGAAAAAGTGGATCAGAAGTTTTATTGTGCTTACGATTATGGTAAGAAACTGGAGGTGGAATCTCATTACCTCTTCGCTGATTTCTCTTACCACATCTTCTGTGATGATGATTAAAGCACAACTTTCCTGAAGAATCTTCTTGCAGGACTAGTGGGGTATTCACTTTTCTTTCGGAAGCTTGTCTCCCGTCAGCGTTCTTAGAGCATTCTCCAATTTCCATTCCCGCACTAGAAAACCCAAACCTGTAAAATGAGGACGATCCTCGACCTGTATTGGGTTAGCAATTCCTTGGCCATTTTTACCAAGGCCTCTTCCATCAAATCCCATTTTAGATAGTAACTTGGATCCAATGCCTCTAGTATGCTTTTCAAACAAACCAAAGACTTCATTACCTGAATCCAAAACCAAATGGGAGGAAGAAGAAGATTCTCAAAGTGGTGAACAACTTATAGTGCAATCATCTGCCATGGCCTCTGCATCTGAAGTTGAAGGTATTTCCTTCCTCTGATCACCACACTGTAACCTTGCCAAGAGCTCATCCTTGGTTTGCAGTTCTAATTTCAAACGAGTATTCTCCTCTTCAAAGGAGGAAGACATTGATCGCAGGAGAGAGTTCTCTACCCGGATCGGGGATTATACGCCTGATTTCATTTCTTTTCAAGCTTTTCTTGTTTAGACATCTTTCCCATAGTGCACTTGTACCCTGTTCACACAAACTGAACCAACTGCACTAATCTTGAAGCAATCACTTTGTTAATCAGATTTACTGAAAAACAAATATGGAGCTAAACTAGCTCTGATACCAAACTTGATCCAAAAATAATCAGATTATTACTACCTGATCTCGGACCCTTATAGGCTTTAATTATTTTCCAATAATTTACTCCTTTTAAGTAATCAATTTAAAATAATGCAAGACAATAATGAAAATTGCACACAGATTGATTACGGAGTTCAGAAATTGCCTACGTCTCCGAGTTCATGGTCGAACTGTTCCACTAGTCAAAACTTGTAAGTTACAATAGTACTTTCACAAGAAAAACTAATGGAATATTTTACTCTTTATCAATACATAAGTTCTTGAAAAACTTCCGATGATCGGTCGAATTGTTCTTCACCTTCCGATGCACAATCTCCTTCTTGGCTTCCGATCGGCCTTCCCGACACTATCAATGCGACGCTAGCACTCGGTCGACAATCCAAGATTTGCAAGTAATTGGTGTGGCTCAACGGGCCTATTGGGTAGTTTATAATTTACTCCCAATCACAATATTTAGTCTAATATTGCCTAAAATAATAGGCCAATAGACAATATTTCTTGACACACCTCACAAAAAGCTTAACAAATAATAAGATTGAGTTGTGTGTCCACAACAATAGAATGGGTTCCCTATTTATACAAAATTAGGGCCCTTAAAATATGCATTACAAATTATCATAAGGCTAATAATAGCCTCATCCCGTAGCATGTGTAATGGGATTAAATCGGATTGCATGTTTTAATGGATTAAATATCCCAAATGGACGGCTTAGAATTTTTAATGGGATAAAATCCCCATTGAGCGGCTAAGGTAAGTGGGTATATCCCACATTTTGAGGTGGGATAATGTTTAAGGCTTTAAATAGCCTTCCCACGCATATGTGAAGTGGTCAAAAGACCATGTTAGGCTTAACCGCCCCCATTTAATTCTCCTCTCCACATGGATTTCCACGCATAGAATAAGCATGCTCCCTTCCATGTGCTTAGCATAGCATTTGGCATGTTGGCGGTTTATACTAATGTATAAACATTAATATATATATGTGGCATTTGGAAAGTGGACTTACCAAGATAATATAATTTCAACCCATACAATGTGGCATAGAAATAATTAACTCGGTAAATAACATATATTCCACTTGTCGTCTCCCGATAGGAAAATTGAGTGAATTCGACGAGTGGTGGCAAGCCACGTGGTGGCTTGTGGACCCACCATGTTGGCGATAATACCATAGTCCACATGGCGCTTGGGCTCCCCTCCGTAATAAAAGTTGAGCCTCTTGTTCCCGTGCACCATTTTTACGCTCGTCGAAGACCAAAGTGATTAAAAACTAATAAAAACTCCCTTTTTCCTTTTCACCACGTGTTGCAGTGCCATTGGTCCAATATTGACCAGTTGACCAGAGTTGACTTTCCCACTGTCTAAACTTTGACCGAACATATCTAGAGCTCCCGATGTCCGTTTGTCACATTCTCATAGTCGTTGGAAAGCTCTCGAGATGATCTTCTGCACTGACACCATTTAGGGATGTTTAGGGAACTTTTAAAAATGATCCCCTGATCAAACCTTTTCAACCTAAAATGGTTAACACATACACCTAAGTTTATAATATTTAATATTATAAATATAATAATTTAATGATATTAAATATTTAACCTAAATTATATACCTAGGTTAGCATATTTAATAATAGAAATATAAATATTTCATATTATTAAATATTAACCTATATATTAGTGATGGACTCATATACATTAAGGGTTGGCCATACCACTTAATCATTATGTTCCAACACTCCCCTTAATGTTAAGTGGGATAACATAACATATGCCAATAGATTACCTGCCCGTGGTACACTACAAGATTTACAATCCTTAAACCATAAAGGTTTTAGGCTAGCATATCGGTTGAAGGAATTATAACACCTTCATCATACTCAATTTACCTTTTAGTACAAAAGGATTTGAAATCCCAAAGATCATTCCATGATCAGTGGCTAAATATGATTTGTGAGTTTTACATGTTCTCACAAGTTCTCATAAAAGGTTATTGAACCCAAGCATATAGGATTCTTTTACAACCAATGACCTCCTTAATAATATGCTTGTACTGGATGTTTACCAGTAAAATCAATAGCACTAAAGATTTTATTGAAGATCGCCTTTAAGATATTTCTACACTTCTTTCTAAAAAATAATTCGAGGAGGTATACATGCCCGAAGGTATTTTTACACTTGCCTAAAGGTCTTTTACAAATGCCGAAGGTCTTTTTACAAAAACCAAGTTCCATTAGGAGGTGACATTGTCATGCACACTCCCCCTCAATGGAAACTCCGACAATCCAATATTTTTACGAAAGTGACAAAACTTTGTAGCACTCAGGGAATTTTTGAAGATGTCAGCAACATGCTCTTCAGTCAACATGAACTTGAGATTTATCTCATCACTTTGCACCTTCTCACGGGTGAAGCGTATATGTATCTCAATGTTCTTTGTCTTCGATGTTAAACTAGATTCTTAATCAAGAGTAATACAAATCGACCACCACATAGAAGATAAATACTTCCTTTAGCTTCCATGTGTATCTCTACCAACAGCCATTACAACCACATGGCTTCTTTACTTCTTCCATTGTACTTCTCTGCCTCAGTAGAAAAAATGGAGACTATTGATTGTATTTGTTGTTCCAAGTAATGGTTTCTACACCAAAAACTTAAACACATATCCAACATATTTTATAACACAACATTAGTATGGTTATAATCACAAAATCCATATAAGATAGAATTTTCATTCTTATTATAATGCAACCCATAATTGATTGTTCCTTTCAAATATATAAAAATTCTTTTTGCAAGATTTGAATGATCTTCAAAAAAGGTTCTTGCATAAACCTTGAAGTAATTCCTTTTCTATAGGAAATATTTGATCTAGTTATAGTTAGATGAATCAAACTATCAACTAACAATGTAAATAAAATAGGATCAACCTTTTTCATATGTATATTTATGATCAATATTTATTCTAACTTCCATTGAAGTAGAAAATGGTTTCAATCAATCATAAGAAACGTTTTCAATACAATGGTTGCATATTATGTTTTGAAAAATATCAATAGAATGAAATACAATCATACAAATAACATGATGTGAGAGACCTAACTCATTCATTTCAAATTACTACTTCAATTTCTCTTTAATCCTATGAATTAAATCAGAATTGTCACCAGACATAAGAAAATCATCAACATATATACATATAATGATAATATGCGAGCCTTATTGCTTAATGAATATATCATTGTTAGAATAACAATTAACAAAACCTAACAATTTAAAGAAGGAAAAAAATTTCACATACCAAGCTCTAAGAGATTGTTTTAAACCATACAAGGATTTCTCAACTTACAAACATAGTTTTCTTTACCAGTTTCTTCAAATCCTTTAGATTGAAACATGTAAAGTTATTCTTTTAAATCACAATTCAAAAAAGTATTTTTCTTATCCATTTGGTGGATTTCCCACCCAAATTAAGTGGCAATTACAAATAAGGCCCTAACAGTACTCATTTTAGCTACAAGAAATGTCTCAACATAATCAATACCAAGTTTCTAAGTGAAACCTCTAACAATAAGTCTATTTTTATGTTTGTTAATACTACCATCACCATTATATTTTACTTTGTATATCCACCTAGACCCTATAATACTTCACAGCTCAGGTTCATACAAGGTAATTAATGCATGGTACATATGATGGCTTCTGGTCATTTTCCTAAGGTTAATAGGATTTGAGTTTTCTAACATAGATTGAGCCCAATTTAATTTCTTATCTAGGAAGATAAGAGTTTCAGAAACATCTATAACATCAAAACATCATCATGACCATTTACTAAATCAGAATCAAAACCATCATTTAGAAGTATTTAATGAAGTAACTTCAAGAGAAGAAGACAACACATGTAAACCTTTCACTAGACTATATCTATACATTTCATATAAGCTTCGATAATTAACATGTCCTAAAATTTCATGTCATAGTTTTGAATTATTCAAACTCGAGACATAAAACAAGATGCGAAAAGAGAAATCATAAGAAATATATAGATCATTTCTTTGAATTCCTTCATCTATTATAATCTCATTGATGTCCTTGATATACCAAGTATCCTTCATGCATGGATTCTAGTTGTGTCCATACGTCTTTCGGATGTTTGATATTACCAATGTGTAGAAGGTACTCATCATCCACATTGCATAAAAGGGAATCTTACATTCATTACAAGAATGCATTCATGTTATCTACAATTGCTTCATGACCGGTGGGAGCAATCTCGGATCCAAAAAATAATCTTCTAGAGTTTCCTCACCACAAATTCTATTTTGACCCAAATGTTGTAGTTAGTTTCATTCGGGATCTGGGTTTTGTCAAGACAGAAATAGTTGGATGTCATTATTTTCGTTCCTCAACTCCCCGATCAGATATATCACTTACAAGTTGTAGAGGTTTAAATTCCTAGTTCCTACTCTAAATTCCAAGGGGACAAAGATAGGGAATGCAAGAAAAATGAGACTAATGCTAATGAGGTGATGCACCAAAGGAGTAGCAGACACCTAATACTGCAATACATACACAATCCACAAGAAAACACAAGCACAA
This sequence comes from Taxus wallichiana var. yunnanensis, assembly GCA_018340775.1. Classification (NCBI taxonomy): domain Eukaryota; kingdom Viridiplantae; phylum Streptophyta; class Pinopsida; order Cupressales; family Taxaceae; genus Taxus; species Taxus wallichiana. The sequence goes on along the minus strand of CM031242.1, from coordinate 642,522,657 downwards.
AGCATGCACAAATTGCTCAAGATGTAATGAAAGATCAGGAAACAATGGTAAATATATGAAAGGATTGAGGGATTTTAATCACAGAGCATACATTATCATTCCAGATCCAATACAATGCATTACAGTGACCAAGAGGAAAAAAGGGGTGTTGTATTACATGGAAAGGTAAAAATTTCACAAATTCTACCAAAAAGGAAGGAAGAAAAGGGAAGTCAGCAGAGCTGAAAAAGTGTCTCCTCCTTTCAAAAATGAGCCCATTCTGGCTTTTTTAGCAAAGCAAAATGACCCCAGAGAGAGAAACATGGGAAAACATGGGAGAGCTTCAACCACCAACCAAAAATGCAATAAAACAAGCATGGGCATCCTTACAGGCCCATCCCCTGACATTTTTCACCATGCTGGGAGAGAATGCGAGCCATTCTTCATTAAAAATGGTGGTTGAAACGTCATTTTGTCCATGACCACGTGCCAGAGGTGTTTTTCAATTTTTCTCTCCAAAACTCCATCAAAATACAAAAATGACCCTAGAATCTTGTAGATAATTTCACCATCTTTCCATTGATATAAAGAACGTGAAAAACCGAGCTCTGGATCGAAAGATATGGCCATTTGAAATTTTAGGGCAAAACAGGCCAAATCGGATCGCAAGGGTGAAAATTTTGAAATTTTCCACTTTTTCATTTGGGAAAATTTCCCAAAAATCCCCATGCTCCACCATTCTAGGTGCCACGTGGCATGTTTTGATTGGACATGGGCCTCTAATGCTTCATTTTCCATTGTTTTGGCCATTGGAAATTTTTTCCAAAAATCTCCGCCGGCCGATGAGTTGAGGACACGTGGCAACAGGTGATTCGCCGCGGGCATTTCCTCCTAAATTTTTCCATCACTTTTGACCATTTTTCTGACTTGGACACATGGCAAAACCCATTGGTTGTGGGATTTTCCTTTTCCTTTTTCCATGCGGGCCTTTCCTGTATTTTTTGCCGCCACATGGACACGTGGCGAGATTCCATTGGCTCGCTCTTGGGGGGGATTTTTTCCTTTGAAATTTCCTTCGTTTTTTCCTTTGGGAAAATTTCCCAAATTTTCCCCCCTTCCTCCCGGACACGTGGTGACACGTGGCACGCATCTCTCATTGGTTCATGGGCCCCTGGGCAAACATTTTTCCTTGCGCAATTTTTTGGGAAAAAATCCAATCTTTCCCCCTGCTCTCCCAAACTCCGGGACACCCTCGGGGACACGTGGCATGAGGCCATGATGTCGGTGGGCAATGGGAATGGGCCAAAATTTTCCTTTGCACCTTTTACCAAAACATTTGCCAAAATTTTTAATTTTTTCTCCACCTCCGCCACTTCCGATGCCATAGGACACGTGGCAAAATGTGATTGGGGCGGGCCTTTCCCTTCTAAAATTTTCCATGGCGCCAACACTTAGTCAAATTTTTCAATTTTTTTCCCTTGGACACGTGGGCAAATCGATTGACTGGACAATGGGCCTCATGGGGGAAAATATCCTTTTGAAATTTTTCCAAACACTTGGTAAAAATCCAAGTTTTCCTCCGACCCCCGCCACTTCCTTGGACACGTGGCACCATTTCATTGGCTGCGGGCCTTTCAGGGAAAATTTCCCACAAAAACTCCGCCGAGCCATAACTTCAAAAATACATGGAGTTAGGAGGAAAACTTTACCTTTCTGGAAAGCTGAGAAAAGCTCTATCCAATGGTGCCATTTCCAAAAGGTTTTGAGTGCCTAAAAAGCAAAAAAATTATGACTGAGGCACAAGAGAGGGAAGAATGAAAGGAGTTAGCCACAAAATGAGCAAGGGGCACATTTTGGATAACAATTTTGGTGACTCAGAGGGGTCATCTAGCTTGCTGGATGAAGTTACCAATTTCTAAAGCAATCCATTGGGCATGGAGTCATCAAATTCTCTGCTTGGTACCCCAACTGACTAGAACACTGCAAGGAGGAAGATGGAGGGTGGAACATCATCTGATGGAGCAAGGCCTGCAAAACACATTTCCAGGAACAACAAGCTTGTGCCAAAGCACTTAGGGAAAGAAAACTAATCTACAACAAAACAATGTGCACAAGCACTTGGAGGAATGAAAACCTAAGCTAATATGTACAAGGTGGAGAATTCCCTTCAATAGCAATGCTTTAGATGGATTCCATTGACTGGAATCTATAGTTCTTCGCCATCCAATGAAGACAATTGGAAAGCATTGTTGTCCTTACACTTTGTGACCATGTATGGGCCACTCCAAATGGCATCAAATTTTGAATGCCTTCTTCCCGGTTTTGCTCTATCTGCATCCCATTTTAACACTAGATCTCCAACTTGGAAAGATCTATTCTTGGCCTTTCTATCAAAGGTCTTCTTTATCAAAGCTTGATCCTTCTCCATTGCTTGGGATGCCTGATTTCTGATTTCTTAGAGCTCCATCAATTCTGCATATCTAACCTCCATGGGCTCAAACTCCAACAACTCCAACTATTTCATGAGTTCCAATGTTGGCAACTCAAGTGACATGGGAAAAATTGCCTCTCTTCCATAAACAAGCTTGAATGGGGAGTTACCTGTAGATCTTTTGGGAGTTATCCTATCAGCCCATAAGGCTGATTTCAACTTAGTATGCCAAGACCTCTGATTTTCATCAAGAGTCCTCCTAATGATCCTCAACAAGTTCTTGTTTGTAGATTCAGCCTGGCCATTACCCTGAGGGTAATAATTTGATGAAGTGCTTAGGTAGATCCCATTCTTGACAGCCCATTCAGTCACCTTGGACCCAATGAATGCCAATGCATTATCTGATATTATTGTAGCAGGTATGCCAAATCTGGTTGCTATTCCCTCATAGAAGTCTAGGATGCTAGATTCATTTGCTTCCTTGAGTGCTACTGCTTCAGTCCACTTGGTGAAGTAATCATTGTTGTTAAAATCCATTTGTGCCCTTGGCTTGAATTGGGATTAATGACTCCAATGAAGTCCAAACCCCATTGCATGAATGGCTGGTCAACTGAAATTGGATGCAATGGAAGGGCAGCTAGCCTCTCTTTACCCGTGAAGAATGCACAATTCTTGCACCTCTTGATCCATGCATAACAATCACTGAAAATCTTGGGCCAATAATAGCCAGCCCTCATGATCTTTAGAGTTGTCACTCTTGGTGCAAAATGACCACCAGCTGATCCACCATGGAACTCTTCCAACACCCTATGAATCTGATTTGTACCAATGCATCTCAGCAACACTCCATTCACATCCTTTTGAACAAAACACCATCAACAAGGGCATATGGGACAGCCTGCAATCTGAAGTGTCTTCTTTTGGTCTCATTCATCTCGGAGGGCATAGACCTATGTGCTTAGGAAGTGCATTATGTCTTGGGTCCAGCAAGGAGTGAGGACACCATCATTTTCTTTTGAGTGCTTCCTTGCTCATGGCTGTCTTGCAATGCCAAAACAACCTCCTTCTCATTGCATGCTTCCTTTTGTTTGCTCAAAATCAGCTGCTCACACAATCCTTTTCCTCTCACCAACTTGGTGACTTTGATCTCAATGTCATACTCCATGACACGAGTAATCCAACCTGCTCTCTTTTCATTCAAGTCTTTGTTGAGGAGGAAGTCTTTAACTCCCACATGAGAAACCAGCAATTGAACCTTGTTGTTTGAAACTAGATGCTTGAATTTCTTCAAGCTCCTGATTACTACAAGAACATGCTTCTCAATGAAAGAATATCTCACCTCATAGTCCTCAGGATTTGGCTAAAGAAAGCAATTGGCTGCTCATCATTGTTTTTTTTTCTGTTGTACCAAAATTGCAGAAATAGTATCATCACCCCCAAATGCATAGAGGATGAAATCCTTGGAGAAATCTGGGTTAATGAGAGTTGGGGCTTGAGAGATGGCTTCTTTGATTGCTTCAAAACTTTCCTTGCCTTTTGCTATCCATTTGAAAGCCATGCTTTTCTTTAACATCTTGGTGATAGGCTTGACTAGGGCTGCAAAATTTGGGACAAACCTCCGAACAAAATTTATTCTCCCCAAGAAACTTTGAAGGGCCTTCTTGTGGCTTGGCAATGGTAGTGCTCTTATGGCTTCAACTCTTTCTGGATCAATTGCTAATCCTTCTTTGGAGACAATGTGGCCAAGGAGCTTTCCTTCATGGGCTAGAAAAATACACTTTTTAGGATTCAAGGATACTCCAAATCTTCTGCACCTTTGGAACACTTGTCTCAAATGAAAGAGATGGTCTGCTGCATTTTTTGAAAAAATAGTGATATCATCAAGATATATCAGCACCATGTTGTTAATCAAATCCTTGAACGCCATGTCCATTGCCCTTTGGAAAGTAGCTCCAGTGTTGGACAGCCCAAATGGCATTTTCCTGTATGCATAAGTTCCCCATTTGGTTGTAAAGGTTGTCTTGAACTGATCCTCTTCTTTCACCATGATCTGATTGTACCCCGAATAGCCATCAAGTAATGAAAACCTCTAGAGCCAAAGCAACAACTTGTAAAATCTGCTCCATGGAAGGAAGTGGATAATGATCCTCGAGAGATGCTCTATTCAAATCTCTCAAGTCAACACACAATCTGATTTCCCACTCTTTCTTTCTAATCGAACCAAGTTGGCCACCCAACTAGAATGCTTGATAGGGAATATGATTCTTGATTCTATCAACTTATTCAATTCCTTTCTCATGAGAGGCTCCATGTGTGGATTGACTCGCCTTTGTTTTTTCTCGATGGGTTTAGTACTGGATCCAATTCAATGGTGTGTTGAGCTAACTTGGGATCAAACCTTTCAAATCTTCATAGCTCCAAGAAAAACACATCAGGGAATTCTTGACAAAGTTGTATGAACTCATACCTTTCTTGCTCAGCTTGTCACTTTACCAACTTGGAGTGATTTGCCTTCTTCCACCAAGATGGACACCGAATCTTCTCCTTGACTTGAATGTTTGCTTTCTCCTTCCTAAACTGATCATTAGGATTGAAAATGGACTCCAAAGTAATAAGTCCCTTTGGTAGTTTGTTGGTTCTCACTGTACCACTTGGTCACCATACTATGCTGCTCCAACTTTTCCTGATTTTTAGCCTGAGAACTCACCTCTTTCGCAAGAAATGGATGATTTGTTGATCATTTTCAAACACTTGCCAACTTACATTGTTGTCTCGGCATCAAGGCCTTACAATCACATGGATGTTTGGTGTACCTTGTCTTTTTGAATGCTTTCAACAACGTCAAAGGCTGCCCAATGCTGCAAGCCTGTCAGCAGCTTGGTTCTCTTTTCTAGGAATGGATTTTATGCCAAAGCCCTCAAAATCTTCAATGAGGTCCCACACCCTATTTTTGTAGCACTTGAGTAGATCATTCTTGACAAGCATGCTGCCCTTAACTTGGTTGACAATCAACTCACTATCACCAAAGACTTGCAAGTTCTTTATTCCTCTCTTGATTGACCAATGCAATCCTTGTATCAAAGCTTCATATTCAGCAAGTGTTATTAGAGCATGCAAACTGAAATCTAAAAGCTGAATAATACTTAACTCCTTGAGGTGAAACAAGCATAGCTCCCCCTCCTACACCTTGTCTACTCCTTGATCCATCAAAAACAACTGCCATACCTCATTGTCATCCTTGTGGTTTGGCTTGGTGATGCTAGGAATAGGCTGATTTTCTTCATGCATGCAATAGACTCCTAGCTCAGATTCTTCTATTTCTTGATAAGGATCAAAAGCATGCACCTTGTTTTCCCATTCATCAAGAGTTAGATCTGGGATGCTTCCTACCTTGGTGTCAGTTTCATCAGTGCTTGGATAATCCTCTTGATCAAACGTTGAACAATTGGTATTGATTTGACTTGGAGTGTAAGGCTCAATGTGAAAGTTTGCAATAGGTTCAGATCTGATTGTGGCTTTAGTTCCATATCTTGTTCTAAACAACATGTGTGACCAATCAGCAGATAAGTAACCTCCAATCTTGGCTGTGAAATCCCTTGACAAACATAGGGAAAAGAGTGGTGGAAGATCTATTACTGAGACATCTTGCAAAAAACAACAACGTTGGGGCATGCATGCAAAGTAAGACTCAAGTTTTTTATCACTCCAACTATTGTTACTGCTGTCCCATCCAATTGCACTACCCCTTTGGATATGACTTCATATTGAATTCCCTAATTGATCAGCTATTTGCTTGGGCATTACTGAACTACTTGCCCCGAATCAATCATGCAATTGTGTACTAATTGGTTTCCAATGATCAATGAAACATAGAATGGAGGGGGCTTCAACATTTTACCTTGCTGTCCTCCATGATTCCCCTCAGGATGGGCAGCATTTGTGAGCACCTTCTCTTGCATTTGGACTTGCTGATTTGAAGTTGACCAGTCCTTCATGGCAGCTTGTAGCAAATCTCTTTGGCCTGGGATAGATAGTGATTCCCACATTGATATGTTTACATTTGTCTTCTTCATCTGATCAATGATGTTGAATGGAGATGAAGCATCTCTTTGCTGTCCCTTGGCCTGCACATTCATTCCTTGCATATGGGCAGCAACAACTGGCATTTGAGTTGGCCTAGAGCTGTTTTAGGCAGCCCTTGTGTGTTTGGAACTGAATTTTGTTTGCCAATAATTTGTGGGAGTAGATAAGGTTGTGGATTACTTGGAGCCAATGGTTGTTCTTCACCCAAATTTCTCTTTTTGACCTTGTGTTGGCTGCAACACTTTGGGGAATTATTTGATTCATGCCACAAAAATCTTTCTTCCTGCCTACCAGTTTACAAGTGTGGTATCATTTGGAGCTGATTGTTGCTGGAATGTTTCTTGTTGTTGGTTATTTCCTTGACTACCTTCACCCTCCACACCACCAGTTAGTCACCATTAATGCTTGATTTAAGGCACCGTTGAAACACATAGACTGGTTGTGAGGTTCATTGCATGGGAAACACCAATCATACTCTTGAGCTATGTTGTTTTTCACATTGGCACTAATGCCTTAGAGGCAGATATATAGCATTGGGATTATAGGGCTGAAATGGTCTGTTGGCAGGAGGTCTTGCTTGATTTAAATTTGCAGCTGGATTGGGTGGTCTTTGAGGTTGGTATGGCTGCCTGTTAGGCTGAGCTTGAGGCTGGAAAGGAGGTCTAAAACCTTGGGCTTGCTTGCCTCTTGAGTGTAACCAGCTCATTACCTAAATTTTGCAATTGCTTCATGACTTCTTGAAGTTCATTTGAGGCACTAGAAGATGAAGTAGAAGCTTCACTTGAATTCTGATTTCTAGGAGTGGGAATAGGAGCTAAAATAGGCACTTGACTAGTATTTGGGCTCTCTAAACTTGGAAACAATGGCATTGGAGGCCTAGGAGCTAGCTTTCCAGCTTGAATCAAACAATTTTCAGCTCTAATGGCAATGCTATAAGCAACAAGGATAGTTGTGCCTCCCATGGATTGAATTAACATAGAAATATCAGAATTTAAAGCTTTAAGGTAATATAGAAAAGCACCTTCTGCTGCTGGCCTTACTGCCACTGGAATTCTCTCCCAAGTCATTTGAAATCTGAAGTTGAAGTCAGTCAGCTGCTCATTGGGAGCTCTCTTGATGGTTGTCAGCTGCTCCAAAAGGGACAAGTTATCTCCCTTTTCTCCAAACTGCTCATGGAGGGCTATACATAGCTGGTTCCAATTTTGGATAGAACCTGAGGCAAGACTCCTCGAACCTGCAAAGCTTTCCTTTCAATGAAGATGCCAATAGTTTGACAAAGAACTTGCATCTCATTGATCTCATGGATCGCACAAATATTAGCAATATCCTTAACATGATCACCAGGAGTGGTCTGATTTTCTCCAAAGAAAGTATGGAATGTTCTTCAATGCTGCTGCAATCGGGATTGGATTTGTGCATTGAGAGCAAGTGGGCTGCTACCAGTGAAATTGACATAGGGGTTGTTTTGTGCCATTCTGATTGGCCTTAGAACCCTTGTTGATTGAATGAAAGGCCTACTGTGGAGGAGTTGAGAGAGTTCTGTTTGGTGGAGATGGAGACCTTTGAATTCTCCTCCCTCTTTGCCTTCTTCTTGGAGATAACTGTAGATACTCAAACAACACCTCTTCTTCTCCAACTCTTGACCTTGTGGTGATTCTTCTCATGAGTTTTTCAGGTCTGCACTGCTAAAACCAGCTGATTCTTCTTCCTTGGAGTCACCAGATGTGTAATTTAGGGCTCTTTTAAGCAAGAAACTTGCAACAAATGCACATCAATTTGTTGCAATGAAGATGAAGACCTCTAAGGTCCCACCGGTGTGCCAAAACTATTGTTGCAAATCAGCAAAGCACCCCGGATGTTGATCAGACTTCTAGTTTGACATTTTGGACATCCAGTGTGATTGCACAACATTGAATCCTCTCCCAAGTGTGGGACTTGAAAAATGGGAGAGGAATCTCCAGATTAGAGGCTGGTTCCTCAACTCCCCTGATTAGATATATCACTTACAAGTTGCAGAGGTTTAAATTCCTAGTTCCTACTCTAAATTCCAAGGGGACAAAGATAGGGAATGCAAGAAAATGAGACTAATGCTAATGAGGTGATGCACCAAAGGAGTAGAGTAGCAGCAGACACCTAATACGCAATACATACACAATCCATAAGAAAAACAAACACAAAGCATGCACAAATTTCTCAAGATGTAATGAAAGATCAAGAAACAATGGTAAATATATGAAAGGATTGAGGGATTTTAATCACAGAGCATACATTATCATTCCAGATCCAATACAATGCATTACAGTGACCAAGAGGCAAAAAGGGGTGTTGTATTACATGGAAAGGTAAAAATTTCCACAAATTCTCTACCAAAAGGAAGAAAAAGGGAAGTTGCAGAGCTGAAAAAGTGTCTCCTTTTCAAAAATGAGCCCATTCTAGCTTTTACAGTGCAAGAATGACCCCAGGAGAGAGAAACATGGGAAAACATGGGAGAGCTTCAACCACCAACCAAAAATGTAATAAAACAAGCATGGGCATCCTTACAGCCCATCCCCGACATTTTTCACCATGCTGGGAGAGAATGCGAGCCATTCTTCATTAAAAATGGTGGTTGAAACGTCATTTTTGCTCCATGACCACGTGCCAGAGGTGTTTTTCAATTTTCTCTCTCCAAACTCCATCAAAATACAAAAATGACCCTAGAATCTTGTAGATAATTTCACCAGCTTTCCATTGATATAAAGAACGTGAAAACCGAGCTCTGGATCGAAAGATATGGCCATTTGAAATTTTAGGGCAAAACAGGGCCAAAACGGATTCACAAGGAAAATTTTTTTTAAATTTTCCACTTTTTGCATTTGGGAAAATTTCCCAAAAATCCCCATGCTCCACCATTCTCGGGTGCCACGTGGCATGTTTTGATTGGACATGGGCCTTTAATGCTTCATTTTCCTTTGTTTTTGCCATTGGAAAATTTTCAAAAAAATTCCCCGGCCGATGAGTCGAGGACACGTGGGCATTGCACAGGTGATTCCGCGGGCATTTCCTCCTAAATTTTTCCATCACTTTTTGACCATTTTTCTGACTTGAGACACATGGCAAAACCCCATTGGTTGTGGGCTTTTCCTTTCTTTTTTTCCCATGGGCTTTTCCCTTTTTTGCCGCCGCCACCTGGACACGTGGCGAGATTCCATTGGTTCGCGCTTGGGGGGGGATTTTTCCTTTGAAATTTCCTTCTTTTTTTTTGGGAATTTTTCCCAAATTTCCCCCCCCCCCTTCTCCCGGGCAAACATTTCCCGGGACACATGGCAAAATCTCATCTCCATCGCCGCGGGCAGCTTGGGCCAAAACATTTTTTTTTTTTTGCAATCCCTTTGGGAAAAATTTTCCCAATCTCCCCGCGCACTTTCGCCAAAATTTTAATTTCCCCTGGCCCATGGACACGTGGCATGATGATTGGATCGGTGGGGGGCACATGGGCCAAAAATTTTTTCCTTTACCTTTTTCCCCAAAACACTTTGCCAAAATTTTAACTTAACCTCCCCACCCTCCGCCTCGAGGTCCGATGGCCATAGGACATGTGGCAAAACGTGATTGGGCATGGCCTTTCTTTTGAATTTTCCATGGCATGGTGCCAACACTTAGTCAAATTTTTCAATTTTTCCCCTTTGGACACGTGGCATAATCCGATTGACGACGGTGGGCTCATGGGAAAATATCCCTTTTGAAAATTTTTCCAAACACTTGGTAAAAATCCAAGTTTTCCTCCGACCCCGCCACTTCCTGACACGTGTGGCACCATTTATTGGTCATGGGCCTTTCAGGGAAAATTTCCCCACAAAACTCCGCCGAGCCATAACTTCAAAAATACATGGAGTTAGGAGGAAAACTTTACCTTTCTGGAAAGCTGAGAAAAAGCTCTATCCAATGGTGCCATTTCCGAAAGTTTTGAGTGCCGAAAAGAAAAAAATTATGACCGAGGCACAAGAGAGGGAAGAATGAAAGGAAAGCCACTTCAAATTTCTGAAAAAAGTAATGTAGACAAAAATTTAGCTTGACTTAAATGTGACGTCTAAATGACCGTCATAATGGCTGATTTTTTGGTTTATCGACGGTTATTTGTGATCAATTTTAACACGATTAAAGTTTCTGGAACCTATGAGCTTAAATTTGATGTCTAAATGACCGTCATATTGTCTTATGTTTGGTCTACCATGATGGTCATTTGACTGTCAAATTTAATGAAGCCAAAACTTGTTGTGTATTTCCAGAATGTGAAATTCCAGAATTTCTTCTTCTGTATAATATTAGGGAGGTTATATTTTAACACATTATAATAACCTATTATAATTTATAATGTAAAAATATATACACTTTTTAATTAAAAAAATGTATATAATTTATAGAATGAAAATAAAAAATAACATATAGTTCATAAAAATTATAAACTATAGTATATTGTTTTTATATTAAAAAACACATAACCCTTATTAAAGGGGTTTAAAGGACATAGACTAGGTTAAAAGAATTTTACCATGTGCAAGTAGATTTATGAGAGTATAGATTAACCTGCATATTTTACAGAGGGACAAGTAATTTCACCCGACCAATGAAATAAATTGAAATCCCTATTTTCATGAACCTTGTCTCCTCCCTTCATTTACTCTTAATTTTACCCACACACGGGCCCCCTTACTAAAAAAAAAAAGTAATCACTTTGGTTTTTTAAAACATATATAAACCAAATCTAATGAAATTTATATTAAGCAGTTTAAAATAACCATATATATAAAATATGATTCAAACTTAGGTTTGTTTCTTTTTTTAAAAAAACTATATATGCCTAGATTTATAAGTTAAGTTTAAATATGATTTAAACTTAGGCTTAGAATATGGTCTATTGACTCTTCCCTCAATCCCATGTAATTTTAATATGGTTTAAGGCTTTTAATATATAGTTTTTTTTTCAAAACTATATAAATTTTAATATAATGTTTATATAAATTATTATATAAAACTTATTCTATATTATATATATTTTTATTTAAAAATAATAATTGTTGGTGTGAGTTATCCTATGTGTCCTCCTCACATATTGGAGGGTCATCTCACATGGGTTAGGTTTAGGGTTAGGTTTAGGGTTTCTTTATTGAGTCATGCACTAGGGCTACTCAAGACCCTGTATGTACCCTTTTACTATTCATTTATGAGTATGCCAAGACACTCCACTATATTTTCTCTACATGTGTAAGCTTTAAAGCTGTTATGCAAGATTGTTCAGTTATTGATTGATTCTTCTTGTGATTACGTTGGAGCCATTACGATTCAACCAAAGTGGAACTTGATCATGGTGCGAGTTTATGATACTGATTTGTCAACTCTTTCATGGTATTAGAGTGAGATCGAGTAAACATGCACTTATTTTTTGAGTTGTGATTACTCTTGTTTTTTGTTTTTGTTTTTAACTCCTCATGCAAGTTTTCGATCATTATTTTCTAGTTTTTCCTTGCTAACATATCTAAGATTCTTGCTCTTGGAAATTTTTTGGTTTTGTTGTGTTCTTCGTGCATGTGCAGATCTCCTTGAGTTTTTCAGGTGTTTTGTAGCTAAAATTAGTTAGCTATGACTACATCTAGTGAGATCCGCAAAAATAGAGGTTTTTTTAGTTTCTCAATCCTTTTATTGAATTGAAATTTTGTAGATATCTGGTTTTGGTTGGCTCTCTCTGTGTTTTTTCGGTGTTTTGCAGTTTAAGTGTTCACTTTTAGCTCCGCCCGAGCTTTCTAAACCCTCATCTGTGGCCTTTTTTTTGTTGGTCGGCTTGTGATCTACATTTTTTGAGGGGGATCGGTTTTGTGTTTTTTTTTGCCATGGTCTACAGTGTTTCTTTGTTGGTTTCCATTCCAAACCTGTGCATTTTACAAAGGCACAACTCTAAGCGACACCAAACTGCGCATTTTTAAAAGACACGACTATTTTTTGGTCTTTGCGTGGTCATGGTGTTGTGTAATCTCTGCTACTCCTCATAGTGCCGCATGGTCCTTCCTCCCTCCCTCCTCCCTCCATGGCTGCTCCAAAAGACACCTATCCATTTTCTTTTGCAATCCGCAACTTCTGCAACAGCAAAAATAAAAATAAAAATCAAACCACAGTTCCAAAAAGGTACGTTTCCTTTTGTTTTGCTTTGTATTTATTAAATCTTTTTTAAAATCTACATTTAAAAAAAAAAACTTTCTTTTTCTATAAAATTCTTTCTTTTTTAATTCATATGCCTTTTCACTTTTAAAAAAAAACGTGCAAGTTTTTTTTGGTAAAGTTTATGAAAAAAAGATTCTTTCTATTTAAAAAGAAGCTTTTAAATTTTTAAAATTAGATTTATTTAATTTAAATTTTTTTTTTTTTAAAAGTGGGAAATTTTTTTAGGTTATTTTTAAAATCTTAATTAATTCATAATATTTAATTAAATTTTTTTAATTAGATATTAAATAATCGTTATAAATTAAATTAATTTTTTTAATTTACGATTATCATTTACGTTTAGTAAATAATTTTAAAAATGTCTTTTAAATTAACGTTAAATATCTTTTTTTAACTCCAAAAGCTCTCAAATTAGCTAAATTGGACGTTTCTAAATGATATTTTTTTAGGCGTTAGTGTCGATTTTTTTACTAATCATGCGCTCAAGTGTGCAGTGACACTCTGAGCACTCTTTGTCTTCTGCATGCCTTTCCGGCATTCTGAAGATCATTTGGACTCATCTTGAGTTTGTTAAAACATTGTATTTTACCCTTATTATTGCTTGCGACTAGTGAGCGCATCCGCCACAGTCTGTAGCAAGGGGGTATTCTTTGCAACGTGAGATGATTTTTCTCACAACTGAGATTTGCTTTCACCTCCTTTCTTATCTTTTACTTTATGCTTATTTACGGTATCCTTTTTTCTCTGCGCTCCATGAAACACTGTTGTGGTCTCCTCTCTTGTGCATTATTACGCTGATTGTAAGTCGAGTTACCAAGTGTTTCCAACCATACACACAGATCGAATTGTAATCAACGCACTAAACTATAAATTCTTTGAAAGTAGGGGTTATTATATTGTCCTGGTTGGTTGTGTTTCTTTTCTACATTTTTCTCTCTCTTCACTATGGATGCACTTTCAATTCCTTTTCTTATGCCATTCAAATTTTTTGAATGGAGATCAAAAATGATTATGAAACTAAGGGGTAAAGGGTTATATCACATCACCATGGGAACTGAGACTGAACCAGACGACGATCCTGAAAAATCTAAGTGGTTAAACCATAGTGATGAAGCTTTAGGTCTTCTTTGCATGTCTGTTTCTCCTGACTTGCTCTTCCACATTGAGGCATCTAAAACACCTAAATCTACGTGGAAAACATTGGATGCGATGTTTGGACAACAAGATGACATGAGAGCGCATGAGTTGGAAAATGAACTACTAGGGTTAAATCCTAGTGAATTTGAAAACCTACAAGCTTTCTTCTCGAAATTTGTCCACATTAGATTGTTGTTAAAGGGATTTCAAGTAGAGAAGAAAGATTCTCAATTGATCTTGTCGATTCTCTCTAAGCTAGGTCCCAAATATTTTGTCTTTGTGTTAACTTTCTACACTACAAAAGTTGCTTTGGGCGATGCTTGGACTATGCCCTCCTTTGACTATTTTTCATCCCAACTCATTCAAGAACAAGACAAACTCATTCAAATGGGGTCTCTCAAGTCTAATTAACATGCCTTTGTAGCAAGTACTAGCAAGGGAAAGAAGACTGAAAAGAAGAAAGAAACAAATGATCAACCTAAGAAAGAAACCAAGACCAAACCTAAAAATGAAACAAACACCTCGACTTCTGATCCTAAGGCACAGAAAAGAAAGTTTTTGTGTTCCTATTGCAAGAAGTTTGATCATGACGAGCACCACTATTTTCTAAAACAGATTGATCACTTATCTCATTTACTTGAGAAGAATAAAATAAGTATTCCTGAATCCATAAAACAAAGTGCTCTGAAGGCTGAGTCTTCTACTATAAAAGGTTCTAAAAATGATAAGAAGAAAGGAAAGGCCCTTGTAGCCGGAGTTTCTCCTTCATCGACATGGATTATAGATTTTGGTGCCTCGCACCACATGGTTTCTTCACATGTTGAGTTATCCAACATCGAACCTTGTAAAATTTCCCAAATCAAGATGGGTAATGACACGACAGTGTCTATTTCGATAGTGTATCGGTAGAGATGGATGGGGGAACACTCAACCAATTGTTAAGTGTTCATAATCTCTCTACTAATCTCCTATCAATTTACCAAATTACTCACCTTGGTAAAGGAATGCGAGTGGAATTTGGTCCTAATTCGGTGATTATTCGTGAGCTTAATGATGACACTACAGTGGCTGAGGAAAAGGATGATCACCATTCATGGTTATATACCTTTTCCCACTTTACTTATGATTCTATGCCCACTACCTTGCTCACTCATGTAAATGAGGTCAAGAAGCTATGGCATGAGCATTTCGTACATCTAAATTATAACTACCTTGAATAATTGAGCCAAAATGAAATGGTCAATGTGTTACCCGCGTCAAGTTTTCTAAGGGTCTTTGTAAGGGTTGTACCATTGGAAAGCATCCTGAAGAGAACTTTGACAAAGGAAAATCTGGAGAGCTACTTGTCCCATGGATCTTGTTCATAGTGATATTTTAGGTCCATTTCCTTCTCCTTCGTTTACTAAAGCTCTTTATGTGCTAACCTTCATTGATGAATTTTTGTGATATACTTGGGTATATTTTCTTGAGCTTAAGTATGAAGTCTTTGAACATTTTTAGGACTTTAAGGCTCTTGTTGAGAAACAGATGTAATGGTCTATCAAGGTTATTCGAATTGACATTGGAGGTGAATATGTAAACAATAGGTTGATGGATTTTTGTACTTATGAAGGGATCTCTTGCATGAAAGATATCTGATTGTTTATAGCCCTTCACAAAATGGATTCATGGAAAGAGAGAACTGTACTCTGAAGGAGATGGCCACTTGTATGATTCACTCAAAGTCTCTTCCTCTACAGTATTTGGCCAAAGAAGGGAATTGTGTAAATTACATTCAGAATCATGTTCCACACAAGGCAGTAAGAGGGATGAAACCCTTTGAAGCCTGGTTTGGATGTAAGCCTAATGTTGAGCACCTTTGAGTCTTCGGATCCAAGTTATGGCTGGGATTCCCAAAGAAATGCAAGGCTTTGGAACCACAATCCAAACCTTGTATTTTTGTAGGGTATCCTGATGGTGTGAAGGGATATTGATTGATGAATCCTACTTCTCATGAGCTGTATATTGAGAGAAGTGTTAATTTCAATGAGTCTTCTTCAACTTCTACTTCTCCACCTATTGAGGTTCTTCAGCTCACTGATTTGGATTTTAACTCATCAAATGATGATGTTGTTGAGTGTGCTCCTCTTCCTGATCCTCTCGACCATCAGACCTCGAGTCTTTTGATTCTAATAGTAGTGATGATGAGGACTATGTCCCTTCTCACTCAAGTGAAGAATCTTTCGACTCTGAGCCTAATCCTCCTGGTCATCTTTAGGCCAGGAAAAATTTGCAAAGTGCTAAAGATTTAGTTGGAGATACTTTGGATATGAGACATACTCACTCAGATTTCATTGGACCCCACTCTTTCTTTGCCTCTACTTCTGATCCACAGTCTTTCCGGGAGGCTTCTAGTATTCTGAGTGGGATTCTACCATGGATGAGGAGTATTCCTCTCTCATGAAGAATGATACTTGGGATCTCACCCTCTTTCGAAAGGAAGAATAATCATTCGGTGTAAGTGGTTTTTCCAAACAAAGTATGGAGTAGATGGAGACATAAAAATTTTAAAGCGTGATTAGTAGCTAAGGGTTTCTCCCAGATAGTTGGGGTTGATTATACTAAAACCTTTGCTCCGGTTGCAAAGATGACTTCTATTCAACTGACCCTAGCCATTGCCATAGCAAACAGATGGAAAATCCATCAAATGGACGTTAAGAGTTCCTTCCTTCATGGTTATTTAGAGGAAGAGATCTATATGGAAAAACCTTCGGGTTATGTCCAAGATCCCCCCTCATTTTTAAGTTAAATAAGTCTCTTTATGGCCTTAAACAAGCCCCTTGGGCTTGGTATGCCAAGATGGAATCCTTTTTACTTACATCAGGGTTTACTAGGTTTCATTGTGATCCGAATGTTTACATTCTACGGAAAGATGACTCCATACTCATTCTTGTTCTCTATGTTGATGCCTTTTTGATCATAGGAAACTCTTCCTCTATTATTTATTCTATGAAGATCACCTTGGCCAACAAAGTTTTCCATGACCTGACTTAGGTCTGCTTCATTGCTTCCTTGGGATCCATATTTCACAATCTAACTCGAGAATTTTGATTTTGCAACCTAAGTATTCTCTTGATTTTCTGTCTTGTTTTCAGATGTCGATTGTAAGTCTTAGCCTACTCCTTTTCTTTCCGGGGTTAAGTTGGTTTCAGATTTCTCTACTCCTGCTTGATGGTACTCTTTATCAACAATTGGTGGGGAGATTGATTTACTGACTCACACTCATTGGATTTATCATATGTTGTTGGGATCATGTCCAAATTCATGTAGGAGCCACATGAGCTACATTGGAAAGTAGCTAAATGGATCCTTCATTATGTTTTTGGCACTTATATTGATGGCATTCACTATCATGGAGGGGTAGATATTGACTTGATTGGGTTCATGATTCTGATTGGGTTGGTGACTTAGATCATCGAAATATACTTGGCTATAGTTTCTCTCTTGGTTCAGGTCTTATTAGTTGGTTTACAAAGAAGTATATTACAATTACGATATCATCTATAGAGGTAGAATATAGAGGAAGCGATTAATGCTGCCACGTGAAGCTATTTGGCTAGAGGGTATTTCGAGAGTTTGGCATCCACTTTCGGTGGCCTACCATTATCTACTTGTGATAACACGAGCACTATCTCTATTTGTATAAATCCGATCTAGCATTAGCATGAGATGAAGCACATTGAGATCCATATGCACTTCATACAAGAGCTTATTCATGATGGCATCATTGACATTCAGTACATTCAGATAAATTGATCAGATTATAGATTTATTTACCAAGCCCTTCACTGAGATGAAGTTTCTTCACTTATGATCTCTTCTTAGGGTGAGGTCTTCTGCAGCTACTCATCTTCTTTGGGCTATGTAGTCCTTATTTTCTTCTTCTTCTTCTAGGAAGATTTTGTTTGTATATGGGCACCTTATCAGGCCTTTAGTTTCCAAGCCCCATTGACACATCTTTCTTAGTTGTTTAGGAGTTTCTTCTCTTTCAGTCTGACTCATCATAACCACTACCCCAACTTCGATGAAGGGGGGGTGTTGGTGTGAGTTATCCTATGTGTCCTCCTCACATATTGGAGGGTCATCTCACATGGGTTAGGTTTAGGGTTTGTTATTGAGTCATGCACTAGGGTTACTCAACACCCTATATGTACCCTTTTACTATTCATTTATGAGTATGCCAAGACACTCTATTATCTTTTCTCTACATGTGTAACTTTGTTCTATTATGCAAGATTGTTCAGTTATTGATTGATTCTTCTTGTGATTACATTGGAGCCATTACGATTCAAGCAGAGTGTAACTTGATCATGGTGCACAGTTTCTGATATGATTCATCAACTCTTTCAAATCATAATAATATAGTTTTCAAATTATATAGGATATAGTTATAGATTAACTATAAACTATAGTTTTTCAAATCAAATCCTTTTAGAGGGGACCAAAGAACATGGGTATGAATTTACCTTCCGAAATATTTAACCTGCAAACATTTGAAATTATAGAAAACATGAAAATTATTTCATATAGTAATAAATCATTTCTTTTTTATGTATGTGACTTTCACGCAGGTAAATATTTGAAGCCCCTTTCACTTGTGCACACATCAATATCCAAACAAACATTAATTCCATATAATTTACAAAATGTAAATGAAATTAAAAATCATATCATATTACATCTTCCCCAAAAAAATTAGGGATTTAAAATTGAAAACCCTAAAAAATTTACCGAGAGTTTAATTACACAAATGTAATGCCAAAATAAATTGGGGAAAAAAAGAAGGGGACCGGATACTTTTAAATACCCTTTTGGGTTGGTTGAAAAAACCCGTACAAATTAAATAAATAAAATACAAAACATTTGATCTTAATTTATTTAATTTACCTTGCTTTATTACCATGTTAGAATTTGAGGATTCTAATAAATACGGATTTAATCAACTTACATATTATATAATGTTACAATAAATATTTAAATAAAGATTACATCATAACATAAGTAAATAAAGAAATACTTATAGGAAATAAATAACACAATATTTATAGTGGAAAACCCCAATAGGGTAAAAACCACTTTGAAAATAACCTTTTACTTTAGAGAACTTATTTTACATCTAGTAAGATCACCTCCTCCTTTGAAACCTTATTTACTAAGGGTAAAACCAAATCACTTGATTTGCACACCTTTGATATATTTCTCGAATATATCAAATGAGGACCTAAAGTTCTTTTTATATAAGGTGATTAGGTATGTCTCCCGACCCACCTTTTCAACCTAAAATGGTTGACACATACACCTAGGTTTATAATATTTAATATTAGAAATATAATCATTTCATGATATTAAATATTTAACCTAAAGTATATACCTAGGTTAGCATATTTAATAATAGAAATATAAATATTTCATATTATTAAATATTAACCTATATATTAGTGATGGACTCATATACATTAAGGGTTAGCCAGACCACTTAATCATTATGTTCCAATAGGTTTTACGTATTTGAAACAAAAATTAATGCCTATTTAAAAAGTAATTGCAAATATTATTCCCCCTAAATTTTATTTTTCCTTAGGGTTTTTCAAATTTCAATTTCCCTATATTTGAGATGGTTTGAAATTCCAACCTCCCACTCTTTTTGCTTAATGAGGGGGAAATTCAAATTTTAAGATTTCAATATCCCATGAAATGCGCAATGAAAGTTTATTAAATGTTCCTTAAAATTTTGATAATGGTTTCTACTTTGTTTTGTTTGATGAGAAGGAAATATGAGAAATCAAAAACAATATTTGTAGAGTCGAGGGTACAACTTACAACCATTTTTACAAGGAAAAGATGATGCAATGGAAATAATATGATTTGTGAAGCAGGTACACAAAGGAGGTTGCAGAGAAGATCACACACGAGTGCTTTAAATGGAAGGAAAATAAGGAGATAAACATGAAATCATTCCATACAACTTTAGAACAAGTATTTATCAAAATTATCTACCATATACTTCCAATCTATCAAATTCATTCCATACATTTTTAGAACAATAATTTAACAAAATTAAAGGGGTTTGTGCACCTATTTGTTTGAGAGATCGTTCCAATTGAGCATCCTGAAAACTACTATGTTATAGATCTGCCCCTTTTTCTTTGCACCCTAATTCAATCCTAACTTTTCCCAAAATAATTGTGTTGCACTAAATTTTTAATTCCTTTATTTGTCTTGTTAAACCACCTTTTGTTGTACCCTAATGAAACCCATGTGCTCCCTTTCCAGCTCTTCTACATCATTGATATATTTCTTGCCTCGCACTTTGATTTCTCTTATTTGTCCCATCGATTGTTTATCCCCGATAATAAATTCCTACAAAATGATAAAAAATTTGTCGCACAACCATAAATATTTATGAGTAGTAACAATTTGGGAAACAAAAAGTAGTCAATTATCTCATCTTTGAAAAACAATTAAAAAATGTTTAATATTATATTGTTTTTTCGAAATAATTAATTAGGTCTTCCAAATAATTTTGTTTATTAATATGTTGCAATTAAACGTAGCTAATTATTATACTTAACTTTCATTATATTATTACACTTAATTGTCAATATTGAGTCAACACTCCTAAAAATCAATTTCTAAAGTTGGTAATTTAGAAGATGTGGAAGCAAAATAATGATATTTTTACATATTTCCTATGTACATGTAAATTATATTTAAATATAATAACTTACATATATGCATGAGAAAATATAATAAATATAAATATCAATCTATTTAATAATAAATACATATTAAACCTTTTTCCCGCTAGGATATGTAATAAAATCACATAAATTTATGGCCATTATGCAATAATATATGCAATTATACACACACACACACACACACACACACACACACACACACACACACACACACACACACACACACACACACACACACACACACACACAAATACACACACACACACACACGTGTGTGTGTGTGTGTGTATAATTGTATATACATTCCAGAATGTATAAATATAACACGTAGATATTTTTTCATGCATTCATTCATTATATTTACTTTTCATCATAATACACCTAAACTTAAAATAGTTGTCTAGCCTAGCGGCCACTAGACTATATTTCTACTTTTCTAAACTTAAATATTTATAATTCAGTTTCATTAAATATAATTATTTGAAACTAGATACAACCCTCTTAAGTAATACAACATCTACATTGGAGGTCCTTAGGCTCCATCTATTGATCTTGTCATTGTAAAATATATATATAACTTAGTGTAGTGCTCGTTTAAACAACCACTTGAGACCAAAGAAACAACCTAGGGTTAGCTAGAAAATTATGGGATAATTTTTTTTTATTTGAAGTGTCTACAACTAAGTTGCAAGACATCAATTTTCACTAATAGGTTCTGGAACAAATCCTGTTTACCAAAACAAAAGTTTCCTTTATTAACTTATAACAAGTTTACAAGGTTCAAATTTTAGGGTTACATGTTTTAGTTAGGTTCAAGGAGTAATCTTACCCCATGCCTGCTCTCAAACAGGCTTAGAGATTCAACTGGATTTTTCTCCTACATAACATTCCCTAGTTAGGTTCAAGGAGTAATCTTACCCCATGCCTGCTCTCAAACAGGCTTAGAGATTCAACTAGATTTTTCTCCTACATAACACTCCCAAAATTTCCCTAAACCATTCCCAATGGATAGGAAATTTTCTCACCTTTCCGGTGATATAAAGAAGTCCTTCTAACTCCTTACAGAACTCAAGTTATGAGTGGGTGGAGTTTCTAGGGAAAATTTTCCCTAGAGGGACACGTGGCAAGAGGAGGGGAATGCACCTAGGGCAGGTTGGCGGGTTGCGGGGTGGCATTGGGAAATTTTCCCAACGCATGGCTCAAAGGCAAAAAACACTCCATGCCCCCATGGGTCCCTAGGGGACACGTGTCGAGTCCTGGCGCCGAGTGGAGAAGGGAGAAGGGAAGGGGCGGCAACGGGTGGATTTAGCACTTTGCGCCACGAAGGGGAAAAAGGGAGAAAGAAGTGCGCAGGTCCGCGCACCCACTAAGGGATAGAGTCCGAGAGGAAGGCGGAGAAGTGGGCCATGGGAGAAAATTGAGAATTTTTCCCCAAAGGCCAAAAAAAAAAAAAAAAGTCAAGGGTCTTCCGCCCTACCCGCCGCCACCCCCAAGAGTGCCACGTGGCACACTTTCATTGGCCATAGGCTGGTGGGGTCAAAATGGGAATTTTTCCCATTTTTTTTTAAATTTAAGTCCAAAAGGAAATGCGTACCCCACCATAGCCACAAGGGGACACGTGGTGCCCTCTTGTTGGTCAGCGGCCAATAGAGGTAAAAGTGAAAATTTTCCAAAAATTTTCAAAAGGTTTAAGGGTGAAGAAAAATCCATGCCTCCACCTCAGCCCTAGAGGACATGTGGCAGCCTCTGATTGGCTACGGGCCAGCGAGAGGAAAAGATGAAAATTTTCCCAAGTCAAAATTTTCAAAATATTTTCTAAGGCAATTCGACGGGAAATTTTCCGCCAAGGCACAAAAACTTCAAAGTGCCATAACTTGAGCTAGAAAGCTCGGTTTTGGGAAAACAAGGACTTTTTGGAAATCTCTCGATGCCCTCTTTGCACAAAAAGCATAAATTTTACTTTTTGATAAGTTTTAAAGGGTCAATTTTACAAAAATGATCTATAGGATTTTAATTGGCAAACTGGCAATTTTCAACTTTTCAATTTGACTAAATTAGATCTCCTCCATCACTCAACATGCCAAAAACATGGAGAATTGATCTAGGGAGGGTTTAAAGTGTTTTAGAGAATTTGATTTGTTTAATTGATTCAAAATTGAATTGCTCAACAAAAGATAGAAAACGGTTGAGGAAGAGATTGAGCTCAATTCTACAATGTTTTAATTGTTTCCCTAAGTGTTTCCTTTGTCAGATTGAGTTCCTTGATGTCTTAGCATGCTAGATTATATCATTTTCCAGTGGATTATCAAGTGTAGGTCCGAACTGTGCATTTTAAATGAATTATTGCCAGTTTTAAATTTAAGGCAGAGGTCAATTTCTTGAGGGATTTAATTGTCATTTCTTCCTTTCAACCAGAGATTTAATTATCTCATTTTTCCATACAAAGAAACATTGAATTCAATCCATGGTAGACTTAAGTGTTTATCCTTTTTCCATTTTCCAAACAACAAGGATTCCAATCACAATTTGATACTCCAATTTCATCATAGTTTGATGTTCCAATACAATAACAATAATGCAATGAGAGATGAATTTGCAATCCTCTATTGACTTCAATTATACAACTTACATCTTTCAATGTTGGAAAACAATAACAGAATTCTCTTTCTTTCTCAATGTACAGAACAGAATGCAAGTGTCTTTCACATTTCAAATATATAACTTCATAATCAATTACAACATCATTTCTCCATAACATAACTATTACAATTTCATCCACATCATGTGGGAAAGGATTACAAAGGAATGGGTTTCCACAAGGGATTGTCAAACTGTACATTTCTCTTGCACAAAAAAATAGCAGCATGTAACTTCCATTTTCTTCCAATTTGATCACAACAAAAGAAGGGGAAAGGCAACGCTCTCCACCCAACCAAGATATCCAATGAAAGGAGAAGCCTTCCTTCATCATTGGCCCCCGAGCCCCAACCAAGATACAATAGAAGGTGCAATTCAACCATGGCAACAAACTAGCTCCCACACACAACATTCTTTCACATACACATTTCCTTTAAAAAAACACAATTCAACACAAAAACAACAGTTCACAACTGCATTTAAAATCATTTCAAAACAGAACTCAGGCTTGATCTTGCAAGCCAAAGGAGAAAGGACTACTGGGAACTCCTTATGCCTCCCAATTTTGAATTGGGCATCCACCAAAATGCATATTGCCAATAAAAATATAAACCCCATAAAACTTATATCTCCCAACCCCTCCTTATGGCCCCTCCCAAGTTTATCCCTTATGCTCCCGCCCCAAGAGTAAGAAATGCAAGCTATTTCTTTTCCATGGTGGATCCCAAACCCAAAACTCCCTCCACAAAATTTATGATGCCAATGGCATTCCCTTATGCCCCCCCACATGGATTCCCCATAGCCTTCTCCTACACCATTCCTATGGCAGTCTACCCAAACAACCCATAAAACATGCAAAACATTCACCATTCACAACAACACAAGAAAGAAATGACAGCAATAAAAGAAGGAATAAACTCCTACCTCCCCATGGAAGGATTTTCTCCACACAACAAGCTTTGAATGTCAAAAATACAGTCCAAAATAGCAACTCACAAGCATGCAAAGCTTTCTCCAAAACTTCCTCCAAAAACAAGAGCTCCAACAAGAAAATGCACCCCAAGGAAGAATGCAAAAAGGTTCAACAACCAAGCAAAACTTCACCCAAGCTGCTCCAAGGTAAGAGCTCCAAACACAAGAAAAAAATGCACCCAAGCTTACATACAAAATGCTTCAACCCCCAAAAACAAGCCAAGAGTTTTCATTATATAGAAAAGAGAAGAGAAGGGGATGATGTGGATCCATGTAGGATGCCACATCACACATCCTCAATTCCAACACTAAAGTCAAATTCCAAACTCCAATGCACAATAAAGAGGTGGGTCAAAATATGACAATCTACTTGCACACTCCAAAAAGCCCACACCCCAAAGGACTGAAAATTAAATAAAATGTAAGAGAGTGCAATCAAAACAATGCAACATGATTAATAAAATACATTAAAAATGTCTAAAATCAGTCCTCCAACCATAGGCATAGTTGGTAAATTAAATTGAGAGGTATGGGACAAGTTTTACTTGTCCCACAAGCCTCCAAAAACAGCCCCCAAGGACAAATTCGAATTTCCATGGAGGTGGAGTGTTTCATACTCCAAAATTAGACTTACACAAGCTCTTACACAACTTACACATCACTTACAAATTTATTACAAAGACAACAACTTCTATAATTATTTTCCCATATCCCAATTTGATTTATTTATCTTTTAACCATATGTTTTCTCACATTAATTTTCCACAACATAATTAAATAAAGAAAGGAAACACATCACTAATAAAACACATACAACAATAATAAAAAGTAACCACATTAATAAAATATACAAACCCATGGTCACATTTAAAGGTGATTCCCCCATGGAAATCCCTAACAAAACAACACACACAAAACACATTGCCATGGTGACCGTGTTGAATTCACCTAGAATTCCATTTTGGTTGGTCTCCGATCCCCGATGTTTTGTTGTGATATATTTAACCTGTAAAATACAAATACCTCCTTCGGCCTCATGGCCATATCAGAACGTCCAAAATGAATATATAAAATAATCACAAAATCATCTAAGTATGTGAATCACAACAACATCAAGGCAATTTAACAAAATCACTCACAATATGTATCAGCAACATCAAAGTAACAACTATATCATTTGTAAATTTATTCAGCAATTATATCATCATCAAATAATTTCCCTTTCTAGGTTTACTCATAATCTCCAAAAATCACCTGTCCGAATAACTTCCATTAAACATCCATGTCAATAGTATATCATCATCCACATATGAGTGTCTCTAATAATCACCATGCATTATATATAATCAGATTCAACAATAATCTAGGATCTGACATCTAACACCATACTAAATCAAAACTATTAAAATGTTCGTCATATAGTCTACAGTATCATGATCGGTAATAAAAGGTGCCAAAGGGAAGTGGGCACTACACTTAGCATCCACTAGGATCAATATCTTTATTTTGCATATAGGAAAATAGTTGTTGTATAGGGTAATATATTATACACCTTTTGGTGAAATACTAGTTGGAAATTTTATTATATATCCTTTAGTGAAATTGTAGGATATAGTAGATTATATTATACACCCTTTTATAATAAGCACAACTATTATAAACAAGATAAAACCCCTTTAGTCATGCAGTTGTACAAATTAGGGTCATCTAGTCTTCGGTTATTGCATTCTATCATGTAAAAAAAATATGGTCTAGCTTAGTGGCCATTAGGCTCCAACCATTAGATCTAGTCATTGTAAAAACTATATGTACAACTTTTGGATCACTATTGTTTTTCATTGTTTATATTTCGTATCATATTAGTTGGAATTTCCTTGGAAAAGCCAAGTGTTGCACTACATACCCTCGAGAGGGATCAAGCCTTATGTATTTCTCATAAGATATATTTTTATAACACATAATTCACATCGGTTTGTATCAAAGAAAATTCTTAGTGACCATTAATTTCTATTACTTATTGAAATGAATGGCTTAGCGGCCACTGGGCTCAATAATTTCTTATTTTAAAAATAATGATCGAATAACAAATATAATGAATAGAGCTTAGAAGTCATTATGCGTTTTCCTTTTAATATTTTGATGAAAAATATGTGTAATGGAAATTTTGTACTCTCGAAGGTTATGGAGGGATTTTCCTAGTTAGGAAAAAAGATGATTATTAACAAATTTTGTAGGGTACTCATATAACATCATGATGTAGAGACATGTCATCTTAAATGTTGTTGAGGCAAGCAGGATTTGGTATAATAAAATTGTATCCTATTGGAATCTAGGCCATAACTTTTTTGTCCTAACTGAAATGATTTACAATTTAGTTTCACCATTAAAAATTATTTTAAAAATACCCTCTACTGCCCCATTTTGTAGCACAAGTATATAGGTTAGTGGCCGCTAGCCACATCCATAGGATTTTGTCATTGTAAAAACTCTTTGCTTTGCTTACTTGGCCACTAGGCTCAAACCTATACATTGTTTCTTTATAATTCAACTTCATTATCTTTAACTATTTTTAATTGGTTAATTATATTGACAATTGAATAATCTACAACATTAACATTTTTTTGTTTTCCCTTGTTCTTGTTTTCGTGTTAGTGGGATTTTTAGGCCTATCAGAAATAATTGTTGCATACTTTATAGGATTGTTCATAATAAACCTCATTTAGGTTTGCAATTGACAATATAGTCAAGATATATTATCTCAAAACTACCAATATAAATGCTCAGATCATAAAATATTTTTCTTTCTTCATGTTGGTCACCTTTGAGGGTAGGATCTGCTTTGGAGAAATTCTCAAAGTCACTAAAATATAGAATCTTTTTTTCTTCATCTAGGATGATTCCATACAACGAACATACATTTTAATGGTAAAGTAGAGTTGAGTATGAAATTATTGACTCAACAAGGAAAACTTAGGTGGGAAATGAGTGTGGTCATATTGGTTCGGTGACTAGTAGTATAGTTATATAGGTCGGTGGTGGTAGCCACATCCACATGATTTTTTCATTGTAAGGTATATTTGCATAGGTTAGTGGTCGCTAGGCTCGTAACAATACACCTTTTATTTATGATACTATTTTTATATCTTAGCGGGTGTGAGGCTACAACCTTTAGAAACTCACCCAACCATATTGTGAAGTCATTCAAATTTAGAATCCTCACTTTTATATGACTAGGATGATTCCATCCAATGCACATAAATTTTAATGGTAAAGTGGAGTTGAGTATGAAGATCTTGACCTAACAAGGCAAGATTAGGTAGGGATTAAGTTGTATTCATTTCATTAAATGGCTATGGTTGGTAACAAGGAAGATGCCAAGATAATAGAAGTTTTTTAAGAAGATATGTGAAGAAGGAATTTTTTCAAATATTTAATATTGGTCTAGTCAATTGAAGAGTAAAGCTAAGCTAGTAGTTAAATATTAATTGTATGGCCAATTTCAAAGCTTGTGCAAAATAGATCTAAAGGTGAATGCCATTAAATATTCAAATGCACTAGCAAACGTCAAATGTATGAAATCCATATTAATCTCACTATATGTTTCTGGTTTTTAAGACAAACTCGTTGCATGTTTCTTAATTTTAACTTTGAACACAGAATCACAACTTGAGTGTTAACTCTCTAAATGTCTAAATGACTGTCAACTCGGGTGTTTTCCCCTTCAAAGGATACATAACTTAAGAGTGCTTGATTGCTTGAGTGTAATACAATGAAGTAAATACCCCTCATGTCTTTATACTTGTAACTACAAAATCTCATAAAATACCAATTTCTATTTTACAAGAAATGTTGAGTATTTTGTCGATTTCAAAGGTTGATGATGTGCCTTGTTTATGTCAAAGGTTGATGAGTCATTGATGTCAAAGGTTGATGATGTCATATTGAGGAGAAAGAGATAATTTTAAGACAACTGAAAGAGAATTTAAAGAAAATTGAGAGAGAATTTGAAGACATCTAAGAGATAATTTGAAGACAACTTAAAGTTTGTCAAGGTCAGCTTGCAAAATGCAAGTCATTGTTGAAGAAGTGTTGTCAAGGTCAATTACATAGGAAGCCTAGTCACGAGGCATGAAGAGAGATGTAAGAGGTATGAATGTTTATAGGAATGTGAAGGATCTTTGAGCACTTTTTGAGCATGATAGTGAGGCGCAAAGAAGTCACTTAGAGTCCACCTATAGGGTAAAACCTCCATAATAGGTCATGTACCTAGACCCCACCTAAACCCTACCTGACCTAATGAGTCATGATGATCAATTTTCAGAGAAATAATTCATACGTTAGCTTTGAAAAAGTTAAGATAAGTTTTTTAGGCATATTGATGCAATTTATAGTCATGGTTTGTAGGATTTTTCAAGAAATTTAATTTTAGACCTTCTCGAGCTCACAAAATGAGGGTTTCAAACTTGAGATGCACTTTCATGTGTTCATAGACACATAAAAACTCGTGTAAGAATCGAGATGTTTAGGAGAGATGGGGAAGGGTCCTACATAAGAATTTTAGGCATTATTTTTAGATTCTAAGTTCTATCATTTATGAACAATTGTTAACACAAAAACTAGTCAAAACCTCCCTAAAACCATAATAAGGACTCGATAAGAAATATTATTTTCAAAACATCTCAAAATGGATGAAAACTTCTCAAGAGTAAAATATTGAATCATGTATTCAACTCTCCGAGTACCTCAAGTGGTGGTGGTTAGTCAAAGCGAGAGATATAATGTGCGTGTACATGCCTATTCTGTCAAGAAGTTGTTATAGCTCTCAAAAGTTACAATGGACAAGATGTGTAAATCAATGATAGAAGATGTTAGAGACCCATTCTTAATTATTATAGTGGCTTGGGACATATTCTAGTCTCTAAGTGATCATATGGGGTCAATTTCGCATAACTAATTTTTGAGGTGATTTGAAAATTTTGTTCTTAAGGAGCCTTCATGGTATGAATACAAGATGAAAAGAAAATCAAGCATAGAGGATGTCAATATCCACAATATACACCACACTAAAAAGTTGTAAAATTGAAATGAAACATAACTAAAAAACAATTACTCACACCACAAAAAGTGCCACCACTGACTTCATGTGGCCCCGTCGTTGGTGATTGACGAGATGTCGATGATCGACATCTAACCTTCGATGCCTTTGTCCTTTAGTGAAAGGTCGCTAACTCGTCTTGATTTGGATTTAAGGTTTTTGAACAATTCACCCTATAAGATGGACTTCATGTAGAAGAGAAAATACATCCAATTATTGAAAAGTGAGGGGAAAAATTTTATTTTAACAAATTTTTGACTATGTTTGACTTGACAACTTTTAATGACATGAACAATGGCTTTTGACAATAAGAAAAAACAAATTGATACTTGTGTTTTAAAGACATACACAATGTTATATTTGAAAAACAAACATTACTAAAAGCACTAAACTATTATTCTATTATAAGGACAATTAAAAATGACACTAGTATTCTAAACAAAACATATAAAACCTAACTTAAGGTAGGGATTAATATTGAAAAGACTACAAACGACATAAGACTAGAATGGACCAAAGTAACAATGACACAAAATACTAATAACCCTTTATTACCTAACTTAAGTTGGGGATTAATTTTAAAAAGACTACAAATGACACAAGACTGGAATGGACCAAAGTAACGATGACACAAAATACTAATAACCCTTTATACTAATAAAGAGGGATTTTAAAAATGAATAAATGAAACTATATAAAGAAAAAGGAACAAAAAGTAAAGTATTAAAACTTACCAAATTACCTAAAACCGTGGGCTCAAAACTAAAGTGGACAATATTTATTGCATAATTCCAAAAAAACTAACCTCACTCTTCTAAAGACATTCAAACTTGGCTTTTGAAAATCATGTCCACGTAGCAATGCATGAAAAGTGATCTGAAACAAAAATGCGTCCTCTTAAGCCTCGAGATTTAATATCTTCTGCAAGCCTTTGCAATCTACACACACCCAGCCAAGTGAGAGATCTTTATACGCCTTCCTGGTTAATGATAATAGCTCCCGTAGCACTTTGTAGATGCAAAATTAGGTGCCGCACAAGTTTACCAGAGCTTTCATTGATGGCAGATTTAAATGTTACAGATGCGTGTATAAATGTGCTTCGCTGCTTTGGTGAGGAGTCAAGATTGAAGACAAGCAGATATCTGAGTGAGGTTGAAAACCAATGCAAACAGAAGATTGTTTAACTCTCCACTCTTTGTTGGATCTTGATTCTTCCACTACTGTCTGCACTTCCCTCACACGAGTTCCCTCATATATAAGTTCGAGCATATCTAGACACTCTGCCTAGTATTTTTTCTATTGTAAGGGTTGAGATAGGTGAGGCAATATACCTGTGAGTACAACTACGATTACGCAAACAACGTCATGCATGCACAGGTCAGGCTCATTTTCTCTTCACCGACATGAGAGGACTAGAATAAACACTTGCACTTCCTTTCAAATGAAATTTGTGACCTTTCTTTCTCATGCAATGAATGTAGTGATTCCCCAAAAAAGGTACAATGGCACTCGCACAGGATTGAGCATCTGTTTCTAGAAGATATGCACAAAGAAACCTTTTTCTATTGGAGATGTAACAAAACAACTGACAGTAAATTGCAATAATCACCAGAAATTTGATATTCTCGTGCAAAAATAGATCTCCAAATTTATCTTTGTTATACTTCCGCCTAATTTTTTGTTTTAAAAACGTGAACTCAAATAATATAATGACACCAGCCACAGGGGCAATGGAGGAGTACAACTACCCCTTGGAAAATTATTAGAACACCATTAGCTCTTCTTTGATGTCAAATAATTTGGCAGAGCAAAAATACACAGCAACAATGCAATCCGTGTTCCAAGAAATGCAACTTGAACTATATGAAGATGTCTAAGTTGTATTATAAATGCAATGCCTACTTGTGATCTCTATAAAGCACAATAAAAAAATCTAAATTCTTGACCTGCTATTAATATAAACTCATTCGGAAAACTCGGTCTCTCATCAAGAGTGGCAATCGAAAGAAAGAAATGTCTTTGCCCCTCACTCGTTCTCACAAGCTCATACTCTCTCCGATACGAAATAAAGGAACAACAACATATTGATATAGGAAACTTGATTAGTTCCAATAAAGGGGAACAACATATTGATATAGGAAACTTTCTTCTCAATATTTAGATGGGATGGTTATACATTTAAAGAGACATTTGTACTCCTATATTTAAGGAGTGTTCATCCACAAATTTCTCTTTTACAAACAACTCTCTAATTTGTATGAGTTGTTATAACTTACAATAACCTATTCACATGTAGCACTAACAATAAATTCCTAACAAAATACAAAGTATTTGAAAAAAATTAGTTATGGAGAAGTCTATGTGATCCCGATAATATCATGTTGTGTCGTTATGCAGAAGACTTAATGTAATTAGGTCTTCATACGACGTAAAGGTGAAAATTTTCTAATTTAGTTATGGCAAACCAAAAAGGTTTAATTTGTGATTAATTCATGTTTATAAGATTTTATAATAACTATTGTATGGCTGATATAAGTGGTTTTGGGTGTGTAAGGTATTTTTAGGCCTATTCTAAGTGTGAGTGTGAATGAGTGAAATATAATGCATGTTTGAGAAATAAGAGGTCTTGAATACCGTGGGAAGAGGTTTTATGTTGAATATCATGAAGGTGGTCAGCTTATGAAATTCAATTTGTACATGCCTATATCAAGGTGAAGAATATTGATGAGCGAAGAAGCATAACATGCAGTTTGAAGAGTGATCAAGAGTAGAAGGGAAGAAATATGGTCATCATTTTTTGATCAAGAAATAGAGGGTTAAGAAGGTGACAAAAATATAGAGGTGGCTGAGTTGGTGTTGAGTCACTTAGGGAGTTGGTTCTTCCTTGCAAGTTAGTGCTTGTTAAAACCTAGTTAAGTAGGTTTTTAACTTATTTGGGGTTGGTGCTCAAAGTTGAGTGGGTGCTCAACTGAATTTGATACTTTGCAATAATTTGTAAGAAGGTAGTCCATTTACAAATTTTGTAGTGGGTTTCCTTCCCCTATAGGTTTTCCCACTCATATATGTGTGTTCTCTCTTATTTCATGTTCTCATGAATGGTTTTTTATGCATTATAAGATCACTATGGTTAATATATATTGAGTGATAAAACATAATTAAAAGAAATTTGTAAGGTAACTTATTCAATGCATGTCGAGTGAATTGTTCTTCCAAAAATTGATATCAAATATTGGTCCTTTGTATTAGGACTAATAGCTTAAAGGAGATCCTAGAAGCACAAGCATGTCTAGTCAAGTTCAAGGAGGCTTCTCAACCAATAAGGATCCTCTCTTCAATGGGACTAACTATGAATTTTGGAGCATCAGAATGAAGACCTATCTAATGTCATTAGGTTTTGACATATGGAAATAATTTGTTGATGGATACACTTCACCTCCTACACCCCCAACTAATGCACCAGGTAAAAGGGAAAGTGAAAAAAACTCTAAAGTAATGAACGTCATCCTATGTGGTCTTTCAGAGGCAGATTTTTCAAGGTCATGCATTGTAACATAGCCAAAGGGATTTGGGAAAAGTTGTAGACCATCTATGAAGGAGACACCAAAGTAAATTTTACAAAGTTACAAACCCATTCAAGAAAGTTTGAAAATATAAGAATGAAGGAGGATGATAATCTTTCTTCTTATTTATTGAGAGTAGATGAAGTGGTAAATTTCATCAAATATCTAGGAGAAAAGTTGGAAGAATCAACAAATTGTGAAACTCGAAGATATTGATATATCTAACATCCAAGTTTGATTTAAATGTCTCTGTTGTGGAGGAAATCAAGGATCTAAACTTATTAAATATAAATTATCTTCATGGAATCTTGATTTCCTATGAAATGAGAACCAGTGATGGAAGACCCTCCAAGAAGGAAGTTGCATTCAAAGTTGAGAAGAATTCACAAGGTAAAAAGGTCAAGGATGATATTGATATAGATATTGATGATGACAAGATAGAATCCATGTTTGTCATAAAATTAAGGAAAGGATCATATAAGTGTAAAGGTAAGTTTACATTTAAGTTCTTTAATTGTGGTAAGGTTAGTATGTTTGCATCCAAGTTCCCTAATAAAGATAAGGATGATGGAGATAATGATGAACATCATGGTGAGGATAAGAAGTCCTATAAGCATGACAAGAACAAAAGGAGTTTCAAGAAGTATGAAGGAAAGAAAGGATCATTCAAGAACAAGAGAAATTTTTATACCAAAGAAGATAGTAGCTCCTCTGATATAAGTGACAACTTTACATCTTAGAGTGATGAAAACAGTGATAGTAATGAAACTCTATTCATGGCCATAGAAACAGTAGTGAATATTTTTCAATATTTAAAATCTTCATGGAAGATAAAGAAGAGGCAAAAGTGAATCTTGAGGTAGAGTTACTAAGTCTTTTAGATTATTTGAAGAACCAAATAAGTAATAATTAGATATCTAGGTCATTGATCAAGGATTATGAGGAACAAATCAATAACAATTGTAATGAACATGATAAGATCATCAAATAACTAGAAACTCGGGTTGATTTTATAACAAGTCTTAAGACCAATAGGAAAGGACGCACAAGTTCAAAATAGAGATGGATTCCTTGAAGAAATAATTGGATCGAGGTAATAAAGAATTTAAAGACACATCATAAGTTTGAAAAGAGAAATGAAATTTTTGGTGATATAATGAGTAATGAGAGTTCTCCAC
This sequence comes from Taxus wallichiana var. yunnanensis, assembly GCA_018340775.1. Classification (NCBI taxonomy): domain Eukaryota; kingdom Viridiplantae; phylum Streptophyta; class Pinopsida; order Cupressales; family Taxaceae; genus Taxus; species Taxus wallichiana. Next base: position 642,488,650 of record CM031242.1, on the reverse strand, counting down.
ATGATAAGAAAGGTTTTGGTTTCAAAGAATACCAAAATAAGAGAAAGAAAAATGATAAGGTGGGTCTTGGTTTCAAATAATATCAAAAGAATAAAAAGGAGAGTCATACCTCAAAGGATATTGGATCATCAAGGAGTGATGGCATAGAGTAAATACAATTCCTATAAAAAAGACAAGGTATGTAAATTCTTTCAAAGGCTATTGTTTTTCATGCAATCAATATGGACATAGAGATATGGATTGTAGAATTAATCCCTCATGGAGGAATGGAATGAATTCTCATTTCAACAATAGAAGTATAATTTTGTGCTACAACTTTCATCAAAGAGGACATATTGCAAGATATTGCAAGATGAGAAAAATGAGGAAGATTAGTCAAGGAAAAAATATGTACATCATGAAGTTATACCATGTGGATAAGGAGAAGGAGAAAAATACTAAAGGAGAAGAATATTTGATAGCTCAGACTTCCTTTCACATCCAAAATGAAGATATGATTTGGTATATAGATAGTGGTTTCTCAGGCCACATGACAGGGAATAAGAACAAGTTCATTTCATTGAAGGAGAATGCTTTAGGTACATATGAGATTTGGAGATAATACATATTCCAATATTGTTGGCAAGGGTACCTTGATTTTGGACAATGGGAATACCAAGACAGAAAATGTGTTTTATGTAGAAGTATTGAAACAAAACTTTTGAGTGTAAGTCAAATGTGCAGTCAAGGACACACACTAATATTTCATGACAAAGGGTGTGATATAAGAAGAGCCAATTCATGAAGACTAATTGCCAAGGCTAAGAAAATTGAGAACAATATGTATGTCTTGAGTGAGATAAAGAAGGAGATATGTTTCATGAGAAATATGGATGAATGTTGGCTATGGAATAGAAGTTTGGGCCACCTAAACTTTGATAACTTGGTCAAGATCAGCTCCAAGAAGTGTGTGAATAATATTCCTAAAATCATCAAACCGTAAACACACTTTATAAGGCATGTCAACATGGTAAGAAAAATAGAAGGAGATTCAAGTCTAAGGAATAATCTACTTCAGTACCTTTAGAGATAATTCACATTGATTTGTGTGGACCTATAAGGATTCAAAGAATTCAAGGATACAACTACTTCATGTTACTCATATATGACTACACAAGAATGAATTGGGTAGCATTATTGAAAGAAAAGTAGAAGCTCTTGATAAGTTCAAGGAATTTAAGGATCTAGTTGAAAATAATAAGAATGTAAAAATCAAGTGTCCAAGTTTTTGTGAGATGAGGAGATTTTTGGTCAAATGAATTTTATGACTTTTGTGAGGCTCGTGGAATAAGGAGACAATTTTCAGCAACTAAAACACCTCAACAAAATGGGGTAGTTGAAAGAAAGAATAAGACAGTTCAAGAAATGGCAAGGAAAATGTTAAATTAGTCAAGGATATAATGGCTATCAAGAGAGGTTTTATACACTATATTTTACTATTTTAATAGAGGATGGAAAAGAACTAATGACAATACACCCCCATGAGTTGTGGAAAGGCATAGCTACTAATGTGGATCACTTTAGAGTGTTTGGGAACAAATTCTTCATCAAAAAATATGAGGAAAACCTAGGTAAGTTTGATTAAATGTATGATGAAGGAATATTCTTAGGATATTCATCAGTTATCTCATCCTATAGATTCTTCAATAAGAGATTACAGAAGATAGTGGAAAGCACCAATGTGAAGGTTGATGAGACATGTTCTAAGAAGTCACATTTTCAGAATTTGGATTCTTAAATGAATAATAAGCTATAGAGATAGATGAAGAAGAAGAATATTAGAAAAGAGAAGATTCTAAAGTCCCTCCAAGATAAATTCAGAAATACCATCCTAAAACATAAATCATTAGCAACAAGGATGCATGTGTGCAAACAAGGAGGAAGTTGGTAAGTAACCTTAACCAAGAAAATGTTTCTCTATTGTCTAAGATTGAACCTAAGAACATTTTAGAAGAAATTAAATACAAGTTTTGGATAAGTGCTATGAATGAGGAGTTAGACAAAATAGAAAAAAAAGAGACTTGGGAATTAGTTCCTAGGCCTAAAGACAAGAATGTCATTGGCACAAAATGGGTGTTTAGGAACAAATTAAATGAAGATGGATAATTCACTAGGAACAAGGCCATATTGGTATGCAAGGGATATGCACTAGTAGAATGAGTTGACTTTGAGGATACCTTTGCTCTTGTAGAAAGATTAGAGGCTATCATAATGTTTCTATCTTATGTAAGTTTTAAAGGGTTCAAGGTATATCAAATGGATGTCAAGTCATCCTTCCTGAATGGGAACTTGGAAGAAGAGGTATACATAGAGAAACATGAAGTTTTCTCATTATCAGATGACAAGAACTATGTTTGCATATTGAAAAAATATATTTATGGTCTAAATCAATATCCTAGAGCTCGGTATGCCAAATTGGACAAGTAGCTTTAGACCAAGGATTCAATAGAGGAGTTTGAGACAACAACTTGTATATAAAGACAAAAGGTGATCATCAATTGAAGGTTGTTTTATATATGGATAACATCATCTTTGGTGGAAATAATGAGATCATGATCAAGGTATTTTCATATGTGAAGAAGAATAGATTTGAAAAGTCTATGCTAGGAGATATATCATTCTTCCTTGGATTGCAAATCACTTAATCTGAAAGAGGTATATTTATTTCACAAGCCAAATACATAAGAGATATATTGAAATTTTTTGAGATAGAAGATTGCATGGAAGTTATCACACCTATGATCATAGGGTTTAAGTTAAGAAATGAGGATGAGTCTCCAAATGTGGGTCAGACATTATAAAGGTCAATGATTGGGATTTTGTTGTATAATATTGCCTCTAGACCTAATATCATGCAAGTAGTAGGTCTTGTGGGAAGATTTTCATAAGATCCAAAGGATAACCATTTGAAATAAAGTCAAGAGGATACTTAGGTATCTCAATGGTTCTATTTATTTTGGGTTGTGGTACCCAAGGAGTCATGATTTCAACTTGACATCCTATAGATATTTTGACTTTCATGGGAGTCTAGATGAAAAGAAGAACACTAGTGGAGGGGATTTCTTCTTAGGAGAATGCCTAGTTTCATGGATAAGAAATAAGAAAGCATCAATGGATTTATCTACTTGTTCTATGAATGAGACAGATCTTAGAGGACTACAAGCTAGAGTATGATAGTCCTATTCCCATCTATTGGGACAATACAACTGCCATAAGTTGTTCAAATAATCGAGTCATACACTTAAGGACTAAGAACATTCCCATAAGATATCATTTACTAAGAATGTTAGTGAAAAAATATTAAGCTTGAATATGTATCTATTAAGGATCAAATTGTAGACATTCTAACCAAACCACTTCCAATTGCAACATTTGAACATTTAAGACATGAGTTAGGTGCAATTCCTTTTATTAGTAGTCATTAAGGAAGTTAATAACATATGGGGATCTAATCAAGTGGTTCTTTATCTCCAAGAGCAATAAACTAGTGTTGATAAGGTATGCATGGAGATAGGGGGAGCATGTTTGGTTGATGTTTTCAAGTATGGTAAGTTCTAGGTGTGATCCAAGAAGTTATAGGTATCTCTTTTTCATTAATGTCAAAGGGGGAGAATGGTGTCTAATGTTAAGAATGGGGAGAAATAAATTGGTTTCCATTAATGAAAAATGGGATATATTTGAGTTTTGGCATTGATGTCACCTGTTAATGATGTGCCTTAGTGATGTCAAATGTTGATGAGTCATTGATTTCAAAGGTATATGATGTCATCTTAAGGAAAAAGAGAGAATTTGAAGACAACCAAGATATAATATGAAGACAACTGAGAGATAATTTACAGAAAACTAATAGAGAATTTGAAGAAAACTTGAAGGTTGTCAAGGTCATGTTGCAAAAGGTGGGTCATTGTTGAAAAAGTGTTGTCAAGGTCAAGTGCATAGGAAGCCTAGTCATGAGGCATGAAGAGAGATAGAAAAGGCATGAATTGTCATATTAATGTGAAGGATGTTTGACAACTTTTTGAGTAAGGAAGTGAGTTGTAAATTCACTTAGATTCCACCTATAGGGGTAAAACCTCTATTCTAGGTCTACACCTAGACCCCTCCTAAACCCTTCCTGACCTAATGAGTCATAATGATTAGTTTTTTGAGGAAGAATGCATATGTGAGATTGGACGAGGTAATATAAGTTGTTTTAGATATATTGATGTATTTTGAAGTCATGGTTTGAAGGATTTTGTAATAAAGTGCATTTTAGGCCTTCTCGAGATTACGAAATGAGGGTTTCAAACTTGAGAAGTAATTTCAAGTGTTCATAGGCATGTATAACCTCTCGCATGATAGCTTGATATATTTAGGATAGATGGGGAAGGTTCCTGCCTAATAATTCCATGAATTAGTTTTGTATTATAAGTACCATCCTTAATGAATAATTACTAACACCAAAACTAATCAAAACCTCCCTAAAACCTTAATAAAGTCTCAATAGGAAAATTTTTTAAAACATCTCATAATGGATTCAAACTTTCAAATAAAATATGGGGCCATGTTGTCAAATATCCTAGGTACCTCCAAGTTGTGATGGTTAGAAAAATAAGTCATCCAGAGAAAATTTTAGGTGTAAGAAGTTTCCTAAACCTCCATAAACAATTACCATGCTAAAGAGCACTCGAGACCTTTTGACGGTATGTAGAACTCTAGGAATGGAGTCCAAAAACGCAAAAGTTATCACTAGTCAAAGGTTTGGTTTTAAAAGTGGTCAATAGGGGTAAACATGCAAATTACACATTGACACATGACAGTTTGGTAAAAAGGTGAAAAGGTTAAAGTTTTATTTTTTGAGCCTCGGGTCTTCGACACATGAAAAGTTTGGTGGTCCCCTGTTCACGGGTTTGGGACCCTTAGCTAGGTTTGGCACACTCTTTTGTAGGAGGGTGCCTTTGCCACCTATTTCATATTGCCATTATCATATTTTCAATTATATATGAAATATATTTTCCTAACTCCTCCAATGTTGGATACTTATTTCGAGAATTGAATTTTCCATTGCAGATATATATATCTTGCCTTAGAGGCAGCTCAAGCGAGCTATTTTACTAGCTCAATGGGGTGATCAACTCCCCACCAAGTTGATGAAATTAAACTCCATATTTTTCAGAACCATCCCCAAAGGTTTGGGATTATCCATCTTATCTCGGTGGACGTGGAAGGTCTTATGCTTTGGCATATGAATTAGTTGGCTATCTTATTATCCACTTAACTGTACAACCTCATAATAGAAGATCACATGATCCAAAGTGTATTGGCCTTATCTAACATAAATTGGATGGTTGAACAAATAGAAAATGAATCTCCCAATGCATCAAAGCGCCTAGATCAAGTAACGACTCACCCTATCACAACATGGGTGGTTTATAAAATGCACACATGATCCACATCAATGCATAGCTAGCCCGAGATGGTCATTTCAATGCATACCACTACGTGGCAAGCCAAGAGGATCTTCAAGTGATATCCATAACCCATTGGAACATTACGCAGCCTAAAAAAAGGTGTAAAATGTGGCTTATGCCATGCAAAAAAAGGCAAGGTGGTTTTAATTTAAACTTCCATTTAAGCCTTATCCCAAGACATGTGGGATTTCTCCCACATCAATACAAAACAGTTGCTGCATAAAATTATGATGAGGCTCGAACCCACGACTACATGGGTCTAAGACCAACCAACTCACTTATTTTCCTAAGGGCTTGGCACTTTATAAAATGAGCTCGCTTGGTTTTGTTGAAGATAGTCACTGTGTCTGTGTATGGGTAGAATTGACAAGTTTGTATAAAATTCCATTTTTGGATTACTTCCACTCAAAACCAAAGCTTGGAGTAAACATGAAAGTTTCTCATAATTTTGAGGTGGTCGTGATGGTATAATAAACTTCCCATTTTGTAGCTTTTGTAATGGAATTTTTAGTTGTTAAAGTCACTCAAAGGTGGAGAACCTAAGGGAGACACAACTGGAAGTGAATCAAGAAGGTAAAGGGAAAGTGATGAGATACATCAAAGTCCTTTGAAGGTCTAATAACACAATGTTGTAGGTTAGGATTCATTATTGGTTAAATGTAAAGGTTATTGTATTTGTATTTTTAACATTATTAATGGATTGGTTCTCAACGAACTCAAGGACGTAGGAATTCGAACCCCGTAAACAATCTTGTGTCATTTTCTGATTTGATTTTTCAATTTTCTAATATTTGTAAATAATTTAAGTTCATAATATGAATATGGATGCAACTATAATCAGTGATTGATAAAACTGATAAGTTAGTTAATCGGGAAATAGTATAATTTGGGGCTTTGATGAAACAATGAAAATTGAGTAAGATGGAAGCTCAATTTCAGTTTTAGAAATCAATCCTAAATTAGATTTTAATCAATATTTTGGAGTATTATGTCCTTTTAAGTTGATTAAATATTAACGATCCTTTGAAACAATTAAAATTTTTGGATTAAGCACCCATTTTCATATCAATGAGAGAGAAAATGTGTAGGTACAATCCTATTTTAGAGGACTAGTTGTTGTATCTCTCAAAATTTACATTAGCCAAGATGAATAAATGGATGAAAGAATATTTTAGATACCCATTCTTCATGTCTTTGGTTATTTCTAGACAAGTTACATCCTCTAAGTGATCCTATGAGGTCAATTTCTCATGATAAGTTTTTGAGGTGATTTAATAGTTTTGTTCTTAAGGAGATTTCATGGTATGAATGCGGTGTAGAGATAATCGAACATGGAGGAGGTTATTAGATTTAAAATAAAAATTATTTGATAGTTTTTAATTTTTGGAGAAGGCTATGTGAGCCCAATAATATCATGTTGTGTCGTTATGTAGGAAGGCCTAATGTAATTAGGTCTTCATTAGACTTAAAGGTGAAAAATGCCTATTGAGTGTGACAAAGAAAAAGAGGTTTAAGTTGTGATTAATTCAAGTTTATAAGATTTTATAACACCTTTTTTATGGCTAACATAAATTTTTTTAGATGTGTATGGACAACCAAGTGGTATATGTTCATGAATCATGTATATATATGTAAGGAAATTTTAGGCCTATTCTAAGTGTGAGTGTGAATGAGAAAACTATAATGCATGTTTGAGCAGTAGGATGTATGGTAAACCATGGGCAGAGGGTTTATATTTAATATCATGAAATTTTTCAGCCTATAAAATTCAATTTTTACATGTCTAAATCAAGGTGAAGAAGATTGATGAGCAAAGAAGCATAACATATAGTTTGTAGAGTGATCAAGAGAAGAAGGGTATAAAGATGCTTATCATTTATTTATCAAGAAACATAGGGTTAATAAGGTGAAAAATACAGAGTTTTCTAAGTTGGTTCTAAGTCACTTAGTGATTTTGTGATTCCTTGTAACTTGGTGCTTGCTAAAACCTTGTTAAGTAGGTGTTTCACTTATTTGGGGTTGGTGCTCCAAGTTGAGCGGGTGCTCAACTAAATTTGATCTTTTGCAATAATTTATAGGAAATTATTCCATTTAAAAATTCATTAGCGAGTTTTCTTCCTCTTTAGGGTTCCCCACTCATATATATGTGTTATGTCTTGTTTCATGTTCTTGTGAATGGTTTTTATGTATTATAAGATCATTATGGTTAATATGTATTGAATGGTAAAACATAATTGAAAGAAAGTTTTGTAAGGTCACTGATTCACCCCCAGTGAATTGTGCTTCCAAAAAAATCAAATAATGTCCTTGAAAAAGTTCATTATTTTTTGTTCATTATCGCATGTGTTATTTTTTATAAGAATTTTTAAAATAAAAATAACTAAAAATAAATATTGAAAACCAAGAAAACACGGATATGTAAAGATGACTTAACTAGGTGGAATAATTAATCAAGAATGGTTAAGATCTTGATATGAGCTGATGTTTTTTATAAGTAAACTTTATAAGCTTACAAAAAAATGTTTACGTACCACATGGGATTTGACCCATTACAAAGCATTATACTATTTACATCTATGTAGATATGAAACGTAAAAAAACATATCCATCACTAACTCAACCTTCAAAATCGAGATGAGATGTCAATGAATTCGATAAGCTCCATCACCGAGACCTAACTCAAACATCTTGAAAAATTCTAATAGGGAGCTTGGCCTAACTATGGAAATGAGCTTGAGGATTTTCCTTTGACATTGATGTTGGAAACTTGGACACTGAGAGGGGGGTGAATCAGTGTCTAATTAAACTTTTACAGATATTTTCATTTTCATAAACTTGCTAAGAAGAACACATAAAACCATACACAAGAAAATAACAAGAGACAGTACACAATGACATAGTATTTTAATGTGGGAAACCCAAAATGGGAGAAAACCCACTGAAATCAAGAACTAGGCTTGGGACAAAATTGTCATGTATCAGTTACATTGATTTCATAGTTGAGATTCAACTCGATCCGAGTCAGTAACTCCAAGATTTTGACAAATCTTCCACTCAATATTTGATAGGCTTCAACCTATCTCGGAAGTTTAAACTCCAAAATTTGATTCAGCAACAACTGGCCTTGAGTGAGCTTTAACTCAAAAGGAAGCTATAACTCCCAAATTTGCTAAGCCGCAACTTATACTTTTTCACAATTCTAGTCACACTTAGTTTGTTGTCTCGCACAATTGATGATGACCTCTAAATAGTTTCACTTTTATTCTCAGTTATGCATCTAAATAACTTCTTTTTTTCTCATCAAAGAAACACTCTATCTCAGTCATACATCTCTTCTTTCAAAACTCTTGTCTTCCCTTGGTCTTGAGTTAATTGTAGTTAAATATTTATTTACTCCGCACCTTTCACTACTCACATGTTTTGGATCATATTTTCAAGATAGTTTTTACCTTATTACACCTATTCTCTAATCTCTTGAAGCATTTTGTCTCTTTGACTAATCAAATCAATACCCCGATCACACTTTACTCAAATTATCCATATCAAAACACTAGTTCCAATCTCAATATTGTTAAGCATTCTATGTCCTGTCTTTTCCTATATCTCAAGAATCATCTGCACTTTTTATCACTATATTTTTCATTCTTTAAACACACTCACTCTATTTATCTCTTCATCAAAAAATTTCTTCTTTGGAACACACACTCTACTACCCCGCAATTATGTTCAATTTACTTTATTGTTTTCTTCATCACATCACCATCTATGTTGCTTTATATTTTCAAGCACTAGCACATTAATATAGGTCACTTCTTATTCTATATACCACTCTACTCATTCACTATTTTATTAGTTTTTAAATTCTCTTCTACATAATATTCACATGCTCTCACTTCCCTTAGAATAATTCACATCCCTTTTACCTATCTTAAGAAATGTTTCCTATTTCTTCGAGTTATAAATAATCCCTTCTTTCTTTTGACTCTTCAACTTACACTTCTTAAGTTCAATTAATTTTGAACTTATTCAATTTTATTGACCAATAAAAATGTCCCTTCACCTTATTGATTTGATTTAGATGAGTGACTATAATTTTTGTAATTGCTCATGGTATTTTGAGCTTCTTTAAGACTCTTTTTCTTTGAACAAGAAGACTGGTGATCTTACAACTTAACTAAGAGACCAAAAAAATCTTAGCACCTATAATGATAGTAATGTGGTTTTGTGCTACATATTGGACCAAGAAACCACTACATAATAGTTGAATCATGTAGATACTTTTCAAGATCCTTTAGATGCCATAAGAAACATATTTCACACTCAAAATGTTTTTAAAGAAACTTTGCAGTTTGTCAACAAACTAAGACATAATACATAAGGATCGTGTGGAATTCTCGTCGCTTTCACATTCTTCCTTTATTTTCACATCAATTTGAGTTTACACCATGAATAATTATGCCATTTCTTACCTTTTAAATACGTTGCATGAATACCCGGCCTTAAATCTCGAAGAGAAAGTATTAAATCAGTTTGTTAGCATTGTACAAGATTGTGAAGATGTCTTCAAAGGATTGTCAATGAAATTCTCTTTCGAGCCTTGATGAAAATGACTAAAAATTAAAGGATCTTGTCCATGACCGTAAAATAAAGCTTTTCTAATATTTTCATGAATTTTCATTAGATCGTTGGTTTCTCAAACATGCACCCACGTCTCGGATCTCGAAGGGTCAAGGTGTTTGAGACCACAATGGAACCATCCCCAAGTTGTGGGACCTTGCGAGCTTGGGACGGATCTCCGGAGAAGGCCAGTTCCTCTATCTATTTCTACTGCTACTACTACTCCTAGTGCTAAAAGGGGAAACTAAGCTAATAATGCCAAGGGACTAGGGATAGGAGGATAAGATGGAAGGAAACTACACTAAAAGCGATATCACCAGAAAAGAGGGATGACCACTATTTGTTATGAGCGAGAATGATAGGGAATGTGTGAAAGGAGGCTAGGCATGAGTAGCATAGTAAAACATGCATTGACTGGATCGTTCTCATGGAACACAACTAAATATGGAACTGTAGGGGACCTGAAGTAGCACAACCAGCACACAACACAAAATAAAAGGTAATAAGAAGGAATGAAAACACGTTAGGATAAATAATAGTCACAAAACAATGCTTCTATTACTTCCAAAAATGCATAGAGTTGTTACAATGATGAAGGAGGCCAGATATCCACATGCAAGAGACAAACATAGAGGTATGTAACTCAAAATACAAAAAAATGGAGTCCTTGGAAAATGCGTAAGGATCCGTGAGTGTCCAACATAACAAATGAGCCTTTATCTTGCATTTATAGATGAATCCATGGAGGAAGAAGGGAAAAAGGAGGGATAACCTGAATTTGAAACACAACCACCAACAAAAAGTATTCAATGCTTGCAAATCCACCTGGAGGAGGGTGGATCATATCAAATCGGGTGGTTAGAGCAATTAGATCTACTCATCAATGTTCAAAAGGAAATTTTCCTATTTCTCACCTACCAGATCCGCTAGAATTTGAATTTTAAATTTCTGGCATTATAGCTAATGTCAGCAGATTTCCAACAAGTCTAGGCGTGCACGGATTTGAGCTCTGTAGCAGAAGATATGGTTGTCAGAAAATGTTAGAGTCGTTTGTGCACACAAAACACGTGGCACAAGTGGATTGGCTGAGATGATGGCCAACTTGTTAGCATAATTTAGCATATGCATATTTATTGCATTGTCTTTTAATTAATAATGTGCAACATGTGCACTCTAGTCTAGTGACTTGCATTCAATATTGGTATTAGTAGTAATTACATGTGCATGTGAGATGGGTCTTATCATCTCGTAGTTGGTGCCTGATAGGGTGTCATGTCTATCCATATGAGGTTGTCTAATATCTGTAAATATTATAACTCTTGCATTGTTATGTAATCTCGATTTCATGATCAATAATATTTGTGAGGCTTCCATCCCTTTTTTGTCATTGCAATCTAATTCTATTCTATTATTTGGTATCGAGTGAGGTTCTATCCAAGCAAGGTTGAAGAGGAGCACTATTAGAGAGGATCCATTGGAGAAGAAGATCTGCATCAAAGGAGAGCCATTGAAGCATCCCGTAGCCTCCATTCCTTCCAAGCATCCCTCAACTAAAATTTGACCTATCCACTTATTTGGAAGGTAATTTTTTTATTAGTCATTGGCATAGCCAATTGATCCAACATATTGGCGGAATATTTCAGATTTGGAGATCTTTAAAAAAAGAGATCTTAAAAAAAAAAGATTTGTGAAAAAAAAGAGATCTTGAAAAAAAAGAGAAAGATCTTTAAAAAAATTTAAAAAAAAGAGTGAAAAAAATTAGACCTAAAAATAAAAACAAAAAAATTAGATCTCGAAAGTGGAGGTGTGAAGAATTTGGGAGCAAAGGTCAAGGAGTCCGTTAACAAAATTCAGCAGAGATAGTGCTAAGAAAAAAGGACGTCACTTTTTCATACAATGTTGGATTAATGTGCCATTTTTTTTTCTAGAAAGATAAGAAGGAGGTGCATAACTTTATAGTTTACATCATCTTCAAATTTAGCCTCTACATGTGACGAAAAGTCTATGCAAGTCGAGGTAATTTTTCTGAAAAAATTAGATCTAGCTAGTAAATTGGTAAGATCTCAAAAACCAAGATTCTGATTCTTCAGAAATTTTGTGGGTTTCAAGAAACATATTGTATGATGTTTTTTCCAAAATTTTAGAAAAACCTAGATCACGGTTTATGAGAAAAGGTGAAAACAATATTTAGATTGTTTGTTTGGTGAAAACAATTTTTTATTTTATGTTTGGTTCTATCACACGAGATCTTTGATCTCATAGTAGCATTCGGTATATACAGTGCCTTTGGGAAGCACTTATGGGTGATGCCATCGTGACTACTACTGCACTTAACACCTAACATAGCTACCTAAATTTGTCTGGGCATCGACCCTATAAAATCGACAGGGAGTAATAAGGACACAATACACACACATTTGAGCCCTCCCATCCATTTGTGCTTGCACAAACCCCTCTCCATACTATCTACGTACCATGTACTAAATTCTTTCATGTGCATTAACACCTCTTTCCGTACTGACGGGTATATTGAAAGGGTGATCTTCTTCCACGTATCGACGGGTATATCGGAAGGGAGCATATATAGAAAGGTTTGGTATATCGGCCTGACGGTATATTGAGAGAGAGACCATACACCTGGAGTGATAAGAGCCTTACCCTTTGTTAGAAATTTAGAGTTTCAGAAATTCAGATTACATAAATGGGTGCACAAACACTAAATTTCTTCTTTCTAGATTCATAACTGCTTAGAGGAGACAACTATGCTACATGGAAACTGAAGATCAAGATGTTACTTGAGTTTTAAGACTGATGGACGAGTTATAGATGGAAAAACAAGAAAATCACTTGATGATGGAAGACAACAAGTTCAATTTGACAGTGGCTAATCAAAATTCCAAGTTGATCATCTTGTTTCATGTAACGGACAATGTGTAACCCCACATTAGAGATGCCACGTTGGCCAAGGATGCATGGGATAAGTTGAGCACGATCTACGAGGCAAAGAACAAGAATGCCATCCTCAACCTACTATCACAAGTACATACTCTCAAGTTCAAGCACAATGAGAAGGTTGAAGACTTTTTTGAGACGAGTTGCTACTTTGAGGGCATCTCTACAGGCATTGGAAAAAGAGATAAGTGATGAGGACCTCGTACCAATTGTGTTGCGAGCACTTTCTCCTTCCTAGAGAATCTTTGTGACAACTATCAATATGAGTGAACACACAGTCACCGTTGAGAATTTTGTCAATCTACTCCAACAAGAAGAGGCAATGAAAACAAAGATCATGAAGATGAGAAAGCACTATCTTCCAATCATAAAGGAAAGGGAAAATTTCAGTCCAATCACAAGAAGTCCCAACAAAATTAAAGTCAACAAAGGGACAAAAGTCAAAGAGACAACACCAAGAAGTGTCCCATTTGCAATAGAGGGGGACATGACATCAAAGATTGTTGGTACAATTCCTGCAAAAAGGGTTCATCAAGCAATTCAAAACCCAACAACCAATAGGGTAACAATAATTCAAATCAAGGGAAGTCCAACAACAACAACAATCAAGGGCAGAACAATGGTAATTGGCAAAGAAACCCCAAACAACAAGGGTACATTACCGAACATGAGGATGATTCGGATGAAGGACACCACATGTATTCTACTTAATTTGATAAATAAACCAAGTCCACACAAGATATCGGTATGTTGACTCGGGTGCAACTCGACACATGACTGGACGCGAGGATTGGTTCTACACACTACGTGACTCACCTAACAAGGACCATGTGTCATTAGGTGATGAATCATCATACTGATGTCAAGGGGATTGGAAACATTTCACTACCTCTTGGAAATCATGACTGCAAAATCACGATGATGTATTATATGTACAGGTTGACAAAAAAATTCTATCGAGTTAGTCAACTCCTTGATCACAACTTGAAGTTGGATTTTGTGAGTAATAATGGAGAAAAAGTGTGCTTGATAAGAGATAAGTCAAGAGGTTCTAAGATTTTAGTAAAAGCCTCCAATGTGGGACACATGTTCCAACTTGATTTTGTCCACAAGGATGATCAAGCTCTAGTTTCCAAAGACACATAATCTACGAACTATGACATCGCAGATATGGTCACATTAGTTTTGGCTATCTCTAAACACTTTAAAAGGGAAACATGGTGAAAGGATTGCCGACACTCAAGCATAACACCTGAAAAGTGTCACAATTTCCTAGCTGGAAAGCAATACAGAGTACCCTTCTAGAAGAACACATATAGAGCTAAGGGAAAGCTTGATTTCGTACACCGATCTTTACGGGCCCATGTAACCAAGTCATTATGGATGTCAATACTTCATGCTTTGTGTTGATGACTACTCAAGAAATATTTGGATATATTGTGTAAGAGACAAGAGTCAAGCCTTTGAGACATTTCAAAAGTTCAAAGCACTTGTTGAGAATGAAGTTGGTTGCAAGATCAAAACTCTTCGCTCAAATCGAGGGGGAATTCATAAGCAATGTGTTCAATACTTACTTGGAAGCTCATGGGATTCATTGACAAATGCCTCCTACTCACACACCACAGCAGAATGGTATAGTTGAGAGAAGGAATCATACTATCATGGAAATGGTGCAATGTATGATTGACGACTCAGGTTTAACAAAGACATTTTAGGTAGAAGTTATAAGAATTACAGTCTATTTGTTGAACAGAGTGCCCATAGTAGCTCTTGAAGGAGTGACACCTCAAGAAGCATGGTCAAATCAGAAACCATCAATTACACACCTAAGAGTATTTGGGTGTAAAGCTAGTATGCACATACCCAAGAAGAACAGGAACAAGTTGGATATGAAAGCTGAGAAAATGATATTCATTAGATATAGTGAAGAAGCACTTGGGTACATATTATGGGATCCGAAAGCAAATAAAGTATACACAAGTAGGGATGTTGAGTTCTTTGAGAAGAAACAAGTAGATGCTCCACTCAATGACTCAACAAACATGTAGAATACACCTCTTGTGAAGACATAATTTGATGTTCCCACTGAAGATGACAATGATGAATTGGATGATGGTGAAAACTTGGATCCACCACAAGCCAATGGAATAGCTAAGAAGTTACCTAAATGGTATACTCAATTAATAAGAGATGCAAATTTTTATGAAGTAGCTAGCACATCATCCAATCTTGGACCTAGAACTCGTAGTCAAGCTCGTGAAGAGGTCAATTATGCCCTAATGAGCAGATTTGTTGAAACAGTTGAGCCAGATACTGATTCAGGTTGCCCTACAATCAAAAGCTTAGAAATATGCCATGGATTGAGTATCATCAGTGATGAAGAACAACACATGGAAACTTGTCAACCTTCCACCAGGGAAGAAACCCATTGGATGCAGATGGATATTCAAGACTAAGTACAAATCAAATGAGACTATTGACAAGTATAAAGTAAGGCTTGTAGAAAATGGGTATGCACAACAATAAGGCATTGATTATGAGGAGACATTTTCTCCCATATCCAAGATCAAGACAATCAGGATGATCTTTTCTCTAGTTGCACAATTTGGTTGGAAAGTCCACCAAATGGATGTGAAAAGTGCCTTTCTTAATGGATATTTGCAAGAAGAAGTCTATATGACTCAGCTAGAGGGTTATGTAATACCTAGAAAATAGATGATGGTATGTAAACTCATAAAATATCTATATGGCCTAAAACAGCACCCTGGGCATGGTACATCAAAATTGATGAGCATCTCATAAGTCATGGATTCGAAAGGAATCATTATGACCCCAAACTCTACCTCAAAAAGCAAGGGGGAGATTTTCATTATAGTTGTTTATGTTGATGACCTAATCATTATAGGTAGTTTTGTGAAGATGATCGATGCAACAAATAAGGATTTTAATCGATTGTTTGACATGACAGATCTCGGGCTCATGCATTAATGTCTTGGGTTGGAAGTATGGCAAAAAGAGAATCATATCTTTGTGTCATAGTTGAAATACACCAAGACAATGCTCGAGAAGTTTAGGATGATGGACTGCACTCCTATTGTTACACCTATCAAAGTGAGACTTCAGTTATCTCGTTCCGATCCATCACCACTGGTGAATGCAACTCTCTATCGGAAGTTGATTGGGAGTCTCATTTACCTAACATATACTAGACCAGATATCAACTTTGCAGTCAACTATTTATCACGCTTCATGCAAGAACCAAAAATATGTCATTGGAAAGTAGTAAAGAGAATACTAAGATATTTGAAGGGTACAATTGACCTTGGTCTAGAGTACAAGAAGAAGAACAACTTCTTGACAGGATATTCAGATTCAGATCATGCAAGAAACATGGATGATAGGAAGTCAACATCAGGCTTCATCTTCTTTATGGGATCTGGACCGATATCATGGGGAAGCAAGAAACAAAACTTTGTTTCTCACTCTTCTATAGAAGTAGAGTATCAAGCTACAGGTGAAGCTGTTTGTGAAGCAATATGGCTACGCCAAATACTGGAAGGAATTGGTCTACCACAACAGAAATCTACTCCAGTATATGTTGATAATGAAGGAGTTCTGAAGCTTGTTCACAATCCAATATTTCATGAGAAAACCAAGAATATTGAAGTACCGGTTCATTTCATACGCGATCATGTCTTCAAGCACAACATACAGCTCCAGATTCTATCTTATAGCTGACAGAATGCGAGATGTTTTCACTAAGTCACTTTCATGTGACAAATTCACACTATTTAGAGATTTCCTCTCCACTTCATTAGAAACTATGAAAAATTAAGTGGGGGAATGTTAGCATAATTTAGCATAGGCATATTTATTACATTTTATTGCATTGTATTTTATTTAATAATGTGCAACATGTGCACTCTAGTCTAGTGACTTGCATTCAATATTGTTATGTTGGATAACATTCAATATTGGTATTAGTAGTAATTACATGTACATGTGAGATGGGTCTTATCATCTCGTAGTTGGTGCCTGATAGGGTGTCATGTCTATCCATATGTGGCTATCTAATATCTATAAATATTAAAGCTCTTGCATTGTTATGTAATCTGATTTCATGATCAATAATATTTGTGAGGCTTCCGTCCCTCTTTGGTCATTGCAATCTAATTCTATTCTATCATTTAGTATTAGATCTATACCATTGTTATCACAACTATACAAATACTTGTCATTTCTACAACGTGTCACTTATAGATTTGTTGCAAGGATTCAACACCCTATTGGTGAAATTTGGATCGATGCGTGTGACACACTTAGGCATGTCCAAAGATGATCTAGCACAGAAGGGCATGAGGGAAGGGTACATGAAGAAAATAAAGGAAGGCAAAGAGGGGGTGCACGTAATGCACGCAGGGAAATGAGGAAAACTGGTGAGCAGAGAACATATGGTTAAGGTGCAACTATTACAAGGTAATGGGTGTGGTGCGCGAAGGGCCAAGGACTTAGTAGTAAGTGCGAGGTGCATGGGAAGGGAAGAAGCTAACTAGGAAGAAGGTGAATGCATGGAAGATGGGTGTAAGGGAGAGGTGGAAGGAGAGAAAGGAAAGGGGTGCACAGGAAACTATGACCAAGGGAATGTGCCAAGTGATCTTGAGTGCATGCAATATTGCAATGAATAACTTAGAGCCAGAATGTGTATGCAAGTTATCCAAATCACTAGGAGATCTATTTGGATAATAGTTTTGGTGACTTTCGGGGCCATCTTCCTGCTAGATGAAAGAGATCAGTAGCTTGAAGCATCCATTGGGCATGGAGTCTGCTTATGCAATCATGAAACTGCCCCTGTGATCACTTGAGAGTCATTTCTTGTAGCATCTATGATAAACTGTTAACTTCTCCTCTTTGCAATGCAAGCGTTGACATGTGATTTGTCCTAAGAAGGTGTATTCTTTTGATTGTTGAAATCATGCTTGCCATGGATAAATTATTTCTTTTCTTGGATTCAATTTCTAAAATATTGTTACTTGCAAGGAATCCATTTTGTTTGAGGTTGTAAACTGGTAAAGTTGTTTGTAAATTTATCTCTATATAATAATGAGACCTTGGATCAATTCCATTGATCCAAGGTATGTTTTAATTCTTCTTACCTGATCTGTATGGAAAAATGACATTTAGAGGTTGAAGGAAATAAAAGACTAAGCCTTTGTAGGATTACAATTTCATTGATCTTCTTGGAAGTTCATGTTGTGCATTCTGTTGTAAGTCATGTGCTCAGATCTTCTTGTCAACTTCTCCAAAACACTGAATGGTGTAAGTTGGAAAGAGGCCTACTTCAGGACTATTGAGGGTAAATCCTATGTCCTATATCTATAAGATCTATCCTAACGGGATTCAACCCTAAGGTAAACTTGATCTACCATATATATATGCCTACTCTAATCTTGTTCATCCTAACCTAAGTTGTATGTTTTCTAAGATAGGGATTTGGAAAAAACCTAAGGAGATGATAGGTATATTTCTAACCTATTACCTAATACTACATTAGTAGAAAGAATAGCCTATCGTAAGGTGGCAAATTTACCTAAGGTAAATATTTTCTAAACTAACCTAAGGTCATACCCTAAGCTAATGATATCTATCCTAAAATAATGTGAGGATAGAAGGGGACCTAAGGGGGGGTCATATGACAAGTTGAAGGCATGGAAACGGTTCCTAAGTCTTTTATTTGATTTGATTTTTGAATTTAAATCATTAAGTACTATTAGTTTGATAGGGGCATGGAAATTGGAGGTGATCCTAGCTGGCACCATCTCTAAATTTAACAATGCATGTTCTTTTTGAAATTGGACTTGCCAATTTTGGATGGTGGTGGCATGGAGATTTAGGTGGAAGAATGGGAACTAATGACATTATTTGTCATTGTTTTGGGTGAGAAATCTACCTTGGAAACCATGCGAGTGGATTTGTTGGGATTTGTTTGGTCTTTCATGCATTCCGATTTTTGCTCTGCATAGAGTTATCTGGTTCTTTGAAACAGTAGTTCTATTTTAAGTTTGTTTCTATTTTTAACTCTCTTGGACTATTTTTGATCCAATGGAAGTATATGAGGAATTTGAGGAAGAATTTTTGGTTGTTGATTTTGTTTGGAGAAGGATTTGTGAAGGCTCAGTTGGAAATCTTCTTCGAATAGACAGAAGCACTATCAGGCATGATAGGCTCTATCCATTAAGATGCTCTGCTTTTCTCTAAGTTTCTTCATTAAAACAACTTTTCTCTCTTGAGATAATGGGTTTTTATTTCTATGATGGTTATTTGGTTTCCTTGCTTGAATAATTTCTGTATTCTCTGATTGAGGAATCTCTACTTGGAAAGGAAGTCATTGAGTTGCTTTCCTAGTTATTTGTTGTTGAACTTCACCTTAAATCTTGTGGTAATTTGAGTAACAAGGTGCATGCATGAATCCTTCTTATTTGATCAAAAATGGGTTATGGAAATGATATTTGTGTCTTTAAGTTTCGAACCAAGTTGTAGCTTGGGTTACAGAATGTAAAAGCATACCCTTCATTGTCACTTCTTGGTTTTGTGGAAGTTATGTTACTCTGTTGGAATTTTATGAATATGCATGCATTGATTCAAAGTTGTATAAACTCAAATTTGTTTATGGAAATAGTAAATATGTGTGCCTTCTTCTTGAACCCTCTGTATACTCTATCTGATTCTTTGGATTCAGTATGCGATGGAAGTTGGGTAATTATTTAATGTTTGGAATCTTTGTTTTTGTGGGTTCTTCTTGTATGGAAACAAGAGTGAAGGTTTTATTAATTTTTTTAAAAAATTGGGTACTCGAATTTGGTTCTTCTAAGGAAACTATGGGTTATTCATTTCCTGGGCACTTTGATTTTGAGGCTTTTGAGCTGGGGATTCCCATGTTGAAGTCTTTCTTCTGATCTTATATGTATACTGTGTTTCTTAAGTTCTCCAAGATCTTGAACTAAAGGTTACATAGGTCCGATATTGTTTTCTAGGGTCATTTTGAGGGCTGACTTTGTCAAAGTTGACGCTAGGTTATCCTTGCGGCTCTGTTTGAGCTTTCTTTGCTTTTTCTTGTTGTCTTCTTCTGTGTCGAACTAGATGTTGTTGGTTTTTTTTTTGTTTAACCATCCCTGAATGGGTTGATCTCTTGAGTATCTTACTGGAGTAAACTTGATAAAAACCTCTGATTGGGATATCGTGAACTTTAAGGATGATCCTTGAACTTGTGGTTTTTGTTTCTTGTTTTTGAACTATCGAAACTAGTTTTGAATAAGGGGTTTTCTAGACTCTTTCATTCTTTGATCTCTGAGAAATATTGGAGGGAATAAATTTGTTGATAGTTGTACACTGTAGCTAAGCTATGTTGATCTTGGGTTGTACCTTCTTGGAATCGAATCGTGAAGGAACCTTCTCTATCCTTTCATAAGATATATTTCTCTCACCTCTGTGAGGATTCAATTGAGAGTCTATCTCGCTAATTTTTTTATTTCCATCATTGGAGGAATTGGTCAATTTTGGATCTTGACTGAAACTTTAATGTCCTTGAGTGATTGTTGGGACTGTAATTACCCACATGGCGTTTTTACAACTTTTTTCATTGCATCTCCTTTTTATATGGTTTAATATCACAGTCATTGGTTTTCCATGATGGGAAAACATGTTTAATTCTGTTTCAACCACAACAGTCACACATTTTGTTGATCTCTTCTTTTATGTGTTTTCTTTTATAAGGAGTTTGGGAAGTAGTGAAGGGTCTGCATTGTCCTTTGCGACCTTCTTCCCATGTGTTAGAATGTTAGAATTCCCTTCTGATCATGGCATTTGAATCCTTCTTCTTTAGTCTTTAAGGTGAATCCGACCACTACCTTTGGAAATAATAGGATGTTATGGGTTGTGTTCTCTTCTCTGAAGTTGTGTATGGGATTCGGGCTAACCGAATTATTTAGGAAGCTCTTATTGTTTCATCACACTCATTCTTCTTCTTTTGGGTAAATCTAGTCATTAGATTTAATTGGATCAGTTGCACTACTATCCTTAATGCCTTGAGTAGTCATCATTGCTACTTGCTTGTTCTCTTGACTTGTGTTAAGGCTTTTAATATTTGAGATAGAAGACTAATGTGAGATGTTGTACATTGAGTAAATTCTATCTTAATGTTGATATTTGGTCTAACTTGATAAATTAGGCTATGCCTTGCATTTGGGATTAGGATGCCACATCTGATGTGTGAGACTCTTATTTGCATTTGTATTTCTAATTAAGATGATTTGTGAAGGAAATAATTAGAAGGTACTTTTATTTGATATGGATAAGTGTATTGGATGGAACTGTATTTATCTAATAACATGTTGTAGATTGTAGATTACATCATGAAATTTCTTTGAATGTTATTCAAATTGATTAATTGTTCTTCTTTTATGGTTGTTATTACTATGATTTATTTTTTTGCTTGACCTCACTATTTCATTAAAGAAAAGTTAGTTTAATGAAACAATTAGTTGAAAGCATTTCATTTTAATGCTTAGTGCTTATCATGCTCAGTTCAATGAACTAACCCGTGCTAGCAATTTTTACAGATGGACTTCGTAAGTGATAAAGGAAGGAAATAACTTTTATGATGTATTGGTTGAATTAAAAGTCTAGACCATTATAGAGAATTTTGAGTTATTATTGAAATGTATTGAAGGAAGAAAAGTTGTATTCCTAAATGATCTTGATGTTGTTGACATGAAATATGTCAGTAATGCATAGTTTTGTAAGATGTGTATTTTATTTTGATGAATTGAAAAGATTGAAGTTACTTAAACTGATTAAGTCTATTCTCTTGTTCATAATAAGAAGGAAAATCTATAATCTTATCCTTGATGTTGTTATTCATATCTGATTGGATCCTTATTTCGATGTCAGTAAATTGTCTAGATAAATGGGAATTAGTACAAATTCCCTTACTTTAGTGCAACTTACTAAGTTGTATGTATTGATGTTCCTTACTTAATCTTGAATGGTTGATTATGATGTTATGAATGTGTAGTTATAATGTCAGGATGTGTAAATTGGATATGGGTATAATAAATCCTAATACTTAACCATAATGAGGAAGGTTCTCCTCTTCTAAAAAGGATGCAAAATAAACTAATGATATATGAGTTTGATAACCATTTAGACTTCATATTTATGAAGTCTTTTATATCAGAAACTTTTTGGTTCTTATACATTCCTTGAATGGTTGAGACACATTAATTAAATCTTATGATAGATGTTGATTCTATTTTCAATTAATTGAATGTTAAGAAAAAATTTAATTGAACATAAAGCAATCATTAGTCTATGAAGTTCCATATTAGTTAACCAACTCAAATAAGGATGGAAACCTTAAAGGTTGTTGGAATTAGGGTTATGTAAGGTTTTTGTAATCTGAATCTTAATCCTAAACTAATTAAGTGGAAATGACCTCTTTGAGGTGTGTACATTGAGATGAAGTGGTTCTATCGGATGTTGGCACACGCCAACTATAGAACTGTACCTTCATGAAGACTTGGGTCTTCATGAGGATACAGGGTTGCAGTTGACATGTTGCAACACCCTTCAACATTGGTTCATCTAGACCTACCCGAATTTGGACTTGAACTTAGTTTCTCTCTAGGTCAGATTAGAGTTATGATTTAGCATAGGAAGTGACTCACAATGACTTAGGATAACTAGGCACATCCAATCAAATTAGTTCAATTGGGTATGTCTATATACCATAAGTCATCGGGAGTGATTCCCTATTCTAAATTATGTCACTAACCTACGTTATGGTCAAACCTTGGACAAGTGGTGTCAAGTCGTGAAGACCATTCTAGATAATAGAGGAGTGGGTTGAAGGACGTATTCCGATTAGACTAGTATGCCATCTAGGAATAGGAACATGAACAATATGTTTGAAATATTTGGCCAAAGTATCACAAGCTACTAGTTGCGTTGTCCTATATCACACTAGTTTAAGGAATGTGATTTTAGATGAGTATTGGTAACAAATATTTAGATAGGTTTCTTAAACAGAACACTCGGTACCTAGAATAGGGTAAGAGAACCAAGTATACTTGGTATACATAAAGTATTAAATACTTAAGTTAACATGAGAAATCAGTTGTTAATCGAGTCATGAAATGAGAGATCAGTAGCTCATCGAGTCATTTATAGCTACATATGGTTATTTGTTATGAGATTGATTGGCATGGAATGTGTGTTCTAAGTTATGATTATTTAGAACAGAGAACATTATGTATAAAAAAATTTTCCCTTGTTTCTAAAGTCTTAAAATGGGAATGTTACATTTTTGCACTCTGTTTTGAATCTTACAATTGCTAAGAGAAGCTCCATACTACGGAAGTAACAAAAGAGCACGCGCAGGAAGCATGCAAGAGCAAATAAGCTGTCTACAAATGAACAATGTGTGCAAAGCACACTTGGAGGAATTGAAACTATTCTAATATATACAACATGATGCAACAAACTTAATGGAAGGATTTGAGATAGATCTCATTTACTGGGATTTACAGCATGCCTCCATCAAGATGAGTTAACTTGAAAGAGTTAGCTTCTTTGCAGGAACTGATGATGTATGGGCCACTCCAAAGTGCATCAAACTTTGAATGATGCCCTGGTTTAGCTCTGTCAGCATCCCATTTTAGAACCAAGTCCCCAATTTTGAAATCTTGAAGCCTAGCCTTTCTTTTAAACCATTTCTTTGTTGCTTGTTGATGATATTCTAGCATGATCATGGAAGAATTCTTGAGTTCTTCAAGGTTAACCAACTCTACCATTCTGATTTCTCTTTGGTCCGGGCCTTCCAATTCCATCGTTGGGCAACCGCCAATGAATTTAGTTATAGTGTTAAAGGAAGGTCAGCCCCCTTGACATAGACAATCTTGTAAGGAAAATTTCCTATTTCCTTTTTGACTATGATTCTATCGCCTAAAGAACACGCAAGAACTTCATTCCATTGTCTTTAGTTGATGTTCATTATGACGCTTCATGATTCGATCGGAGTTCTTGTTTGTTGATTCTACCAGACCATTGCCCTGGGGGTAATAGTTGGAAGAAGTCTTTAGGTAAATGCCTATATTTAGAGCCCAATCAGTGATTTTAGTACCAAGGAAGGCCTTTACATTATCATAGATAATGGTTTGAGGAATGCCAAACCTTGTGAATATACCTTCAAGAAAGTCAAGGATGACTACCTCGGTTGATTCCTTAAGTGCAACAACTTCTGTCCATCTGGTGAAGTAATCTGTAGCTATCAACACCCATTTATGTCTAGTGCTTGAAGGTGGATTGATCATGCCTATGAATTCGAGACCCCATTGCACAAAATGCTAATCCACTTGGATTGGTCAGAGGGGAAGCACTACCAATCTTTTCTTTCCTACAAAGAAAGTGCATTCCTTACATTTTGTGACCCACCTATGTGCATCTGCAAATAGGGTAGGCCAAAAGATACTTGTCATTATGATCTTCATTTTTATAGCCTTGGCAGAGAAGTGTCCACCAGAGAATCCATCGTGAAATTATGTTAACACTTTTTCAGTTTGTGCACCATTGATACATCTTAACAACACACCATCTAGATTCCTTTTGAAGATAATTCCTTCAATAAAAACATAAAGGATAGATTACAACCTTAGATGCATTCTCTTTTCTTTGTTCAAATCGGGAGGCTACGTGCCCTTAGAAAGTAATGTGATCATGTCCTTCATCCACTCGTGTGCACTAGGATATTTGTTCTTCTCAATTTCTACATGTGGGAGAGACTCATCCAGAAACAATGAAACCTTAGGTTCATTCTACGCATCCTCTACAATCTGCCTACAGAGCGTGCTACCTCTTACCAGCTTAGTGGCCTTGATAGTCACATCATACTCCATGATTTTGGTCACCCATTGTGCTCTCTTCTCACTGATTTTTGCTCCCATGATGAAGTATCTCTGACAGAAGAGTGGGAGACTAACACCTTGATATGATTTTGGTGAGCATACTTTTGGATTTCTTGAGCTCGCACATGATGGCACAAACTTGCTTCTCTGTGTGATTGTATTTCAATTCATAATCCTTCAAAGATTTGGCTAAAGAAGGCCCTTTGGTTTTCCAGCCCTTGTTCATTTTCTTGTGTCAAGATAACAACAATACTTGTATCGCAGTGCCATAAGCATAAATGATAAAATCCTTTGAGTAATATGGGTTGATGAGTGTTGGTGCACAAGCAATTTCTTGCTTGATCTTGTTGAAGCTTTCTTTTCCTTCTACTATCCATCTGAAGGTTGAGTCCTTCTTGAGCATAAGGGTGATGGGCCGAACTACCCGAGTCTGTAAAGTTAGGGATGAAACTCCTAACAAAATCGATATTGCCAAGGAAGGACTGTAGAGCCTTTTTTGTGCGTCGATAGGGAAAGGGCTAGGATAACTAAGACACACTTAGGATCAATCATGATGCCATCCTTTGAAACCACATGGCCCAAGAGCTTGTCCTACGCCACCGCAACATTGCACTTCTTGGGATTAAGAGATACCCCAAATTTCTTGCATCTCTCAAAGAAATTTTCTAGGTGCACCATGTGATCCGTGCTCTTCTTTGAGAAGATAATTATATCATCAAGGTAAATAAAGATGAACTCATTAATGTATCATTTGAATGCAACATCCATAGCATGCTGAAATGTGGTGCCCACATTTGACAGACCAAAGGGAATTTTTTTATATGCATATGTTCCCCATTTCATTGTAAATGTTGTTTTGAATTGATCCTCTTCCTTGACCAAGATCTGGTTGAAAATTGAGTACCCATCCACCATGGAGAACCTTTACACCAACCACGTCTATAAATCTACTCCATTAAACAAAAAGGATAATGATCCTTTATAAATGCCTTATTCAAATCTTTAAAGTCAACACAAAGTCTAATTTTGCCATTCTTCTTGCGTACTAGAACCAAATTTTCAACCAAGATAGAGTATTTGATAGGAAAAATAATTCTTCCTCAATGAGTTTGGATAATTCCTTCCTCATGAGGGGTTCTATCTTTAGATTAATTGGGCACTTTGCCTTTGTCTAACGAGCTTGATACTAGGATCAAGGTCAATAGAGTGTTGAGCAACACTTGGATCAAAACCTTTGAGGTCTTCATACTCCTATGAGAAAATATCACTGTATTTTTGACAGAGAGAGATGAATGCATGTTTTTCTTCATGCGCACAAGCTCTTTTGAGCAGCAACTCTCTCCCATGTGCAATAGTGACTGAAGAGCAGCCTTCTTTTATGGCACACATGTATCTTTCTTCACCCTTGAACTCATCATCAAGGCTAAACATTTTCTCTAAGGTGACCAGCCCTTTAGGAAACTTATTTTTCTTCAGTTGTATCACTTGGTCACCATAGCTATTATGCAAGTCAACTTGCATACTTGATGAAAATTTAGCTTCATTCTAGATAAACTAGATGATTTGCACGTCACTGTTAAATACTTTCCAGCTAGTGTTATTGTCTATAATGGATGGTCTGATCACCATTTTAATGTGGTGAGTGTTTCCTTTGAAACAATCCTCAATAGGGGAGAGAATAATGAACCCAATGCGGCCATTTGGTTATCTTCCTTGTTCATTTTCATGGAACCACCTACAGATTAAGGGCATCAAAGCTCTCAAGTAGGTCCCATACTCTATATTTATAAGATTTGAGAAGATTATTCTTTTTCTGGCATTTTTTGGTGACTTGGTGGATGATCTATTCTATGTCCCCAAAGATCTACAATTCTTTAATTTTCTTCTTTTCAGCAATGAGCAAACAATGCACCAGTGCTTCATACTCTGCCATATTATTAGAACATGCAAACTACAACTTGTGCATGAAGAAGAATTTTCATCCTTAGGGGAAATGAGAACCAATCCTACTCCCACATTGTTTCTACTTCTGGATCCATAAAAGTACAACTTCCATAGACCTATTTGAACTTTGTCTTTCATGAGCATGTATGGAAGCATAACATCTTCTTCTAGAATGCAATAAGTACCAAGCCCAATTTCATATGCTTCCAGTTATTCGGCATAGCGGTAAAATTTGTGATGTCTTTCCACCCATTCATCAATTACTAGGTCTGGAATAGAGGGTGGAAGATACTACTCTTCAGGAACTGAAACTTGTTCTTCTTGGATAAGAAAATTGGCTTAGAGAGGGGATGAGAC
This sequence comes from Taxus wallichiana var. yunnanensis, assembly GCA_018340775.1. NCBI lineage: Eukaryota > Viridiplantae > Streptophyta > Pinopsida > Cupressales > Taxaceae > Taxus > Taxus wallichiana. Next base: position 642,461,334 of record CM031242.1, on the reverse strand, counting down.
ATATGACTCTACATGATAGGAAAATATAGGCTCATCTTGTATGCTAAACCGGGTACCATACCTTGTCTTGAGTAATATATGATACCAATCAGAAGACAAGTAGCCACCCACTTTAGCAATAAATTATCTTGACAAACATAGGGCAAATAAAGGAGGAAGGTCGATGATTGACACATCTCAAGTAATTGTTAGGCTTGGACATTCATGGAGGGAAAACTCAAGATCCTTTATGACTCCTAAGGTAGTAACAATTGAGCCATCAATTTATAGGACTCATTTAGACAAAGGACTAAATTTCAAACCTAAGACATCAGCTATCTTCTTAGGCATAACAGAAGTACTAGAGCCTGATTCAATCATATAGTTATACACTAGGTGTTTACCTATAATCAAGGACATATAGAAGGGTAGGGATTTAAAAACTTTACTTACTTGTTTCTCCTCTTCTTAGAATATTTGATGTGAAGCATGTGGCTTCTACATAATTAGATCAATGCATGCAAGAGTTTGTGTCAGAGCTTCATACAATAGATCCCACTGAGATGGAATGGTAAGGGCATCCCACATTGTGAAGTTTATGTTTGTTCTCTTCATCTGGTCAAAAAATATAAACGGAAGGATCCCCATCTTGTGCATTTGGGTAACAACATCCCTTCTTGATTGTTCTGGTGCAGAAGCTTGAATTTTAGCTGGAGCAAAGGAATGACCTATCAAAGGAGGGGTGCATGTTGTCACTTGAAGAGCTTTACACGGGGCCTCATGCATAGGGATTTGAGTGTTTTTGCTGCAATGGAGGTCGTGGCTACGATTCTTTCTTCTTTTGAGGATCTACTTGCATTACTAGGATTATGACCTACACACCTGACTCCAACATTCTTTTCTTATATCTTGTAATTTCTGCAACTTGGGTACGTGGTTTTTTTGCATCTTCTATAGCTTGATTGATTACACAGAAGTCCTCCACACGAAAGAACATCAATTTTTTCTCTGGAGGAGAGTCTTGTCCTTTTTGGTTATTTTCTTCAAGGGTGCTTGTTGAAGGCTCATAGGTGAAGCATTCTGGATCATGAAGGCTTGGGCGCGTGCAACATTGGTACAATGATATTGATTATGAGGCATGTTGCAAGGGAAGCACCACTCTGACTCTTATGCCAAATTGTTTTGAACTAGAACAAACACCCAACTCACACTAGGTGTTGGAAGAGAAGGCACGGGAGGAACAAATTGCAAGGGCAGATGTGCATTAGGTTGTCATCTATCATTATGTTGGTTGGGCGCATATCTTTGATTTCCATATTGATTTTACCAAGGCTGATTGCTTTGGCCATGCGCCTGATTGGAATTGCCTCTATAGGCTTGTGCATATTTATTTCTAATGATATTACCTTGTTTGATAAATTTCTAATCAAGGCCTTCAATTATTCATCTTCCTTTTTCTACGGTGAAGAATAAAATGTTGAGGAAACCTAGGTTGTATGCTTTTCTCAAGAATGGGAATAGGGGCCACAGAAGGCTGGGGTGCTTGTGACATCTCTAGGAATAAGGGCATGGGTGGTCTAGGAGCCAACTTTCCCACTTGAATGAGACTATTTTCTACCCTTACTGTAATGCTATAAGTAGTTGGTAAAGTCCTACCTCCCATAGATTGGATCATAACTGAAATATCATTATTGAGCACCTTTAGATAATAAAGGAAAGCATGTTGGGCTGTAGGTATTACCACAAGAGGGATTATGTCCCAAGTCTTCTGAAATATAATGTTAAAATCAGTCATCTGCTCATTGGGTGCTCTCCTTGTTGTTTTCAGTTGCTCCACCAATGATAGGTGATCTAACTTATCTTCAAATTAATTACAAAGAGTTGTTCCTAACTCATCCAAGGTGGTGATAGATCCAAGTTTCAAGCCTCGGTACAATGAAGTGCTTTACCTTTGAAAGAGGCTACAAAAACCTAACTGCTACATCATCATTTGTAATTAGATAGAGTGAACACACATTTGATATATCTTTGATATGCTCCTAAGGGGTGACTTGATTCTCACTAATAAAGTAAGGAATACTCTTAAGCACACCATTTAGCATATCATGTTGTTTGGCCAGAGGACGAAGGGACTACCTCCAAGAAAGTTTGTAATTTTTGTAATGGAGGAGGTTCTTTGATGCACCATTGTAGGGTGTGTAGGTTGTCTATTTTTAGGATGATTTAAATGGGCACAAAGTCTTTGGAGATAGAGATGCACACATGAGATTTTTAGAAAAACTCTTCTCGAGGATAATTAGAGGTACTCAAAAGAATCTTCAATCGTTACACTCCTTGTGTGCACTCTTCTCATTGTCAGGTGCCCCTTAAATATTGGTTAAGTACAAAAAGGTGCATAGGTGTGCAAGGCCTAGTTGAAGAAAATTGCATAAGGATAAAGCGTGCGTAGGGGCAAGGTTTTAGGAGGGCTTTAAGGAAACCCGTGACACATGCACGGACATGAACAAGGGTTCGGGACTTGTTCATATTGGGCATTTTACTAGAACATGTGAAAATCATGACCTAACTGCACATGCAAAGTGGATAATGTGCCATCCTAGTGACATGATGGTCAGGAAGGAGCATGCCTATGGTAGAAGCTTCTAGAAGCTCATCATGGTAAAAAGTGGAAAGCTCAAGCCTGGAGGAGCATGCTCACATGGAGGACCACATTTAGACACTTGGCATTGGATCTGAGGCCACTGGAGGATGATTTGGTAGTCCAGAAAGCTATATATACAAGCGCCTACAGAAGTAAAAAGGAGAGAGATAGATAGAGGGCGAGCTCTACAGAAATACTGCAAGAACTCTATTAGTTTGGGTAATTGTGTTTAGGGAAGGATGTATCAGGGGTATGGGGTTTATAAATTTCTTTTGAGAGCCTAGCCATATGAGTCTAGATATAATGCATGACTTGTAGTCTACTTCTCTGTAATACTTTGTAATGGCTCCATGAATGTAATGAGGTTACCAACTTACATGAATATGAACATTGATGATTCTAATGCATACATCTTTCTCATAGTTCCTTTTCAATTATGTTTATGATTAAGTATGGATGTCTATACAACTTCTTTCTGTTTTGGTATAGTTATAAAATCTGTTAAAGCACTTCTTTTCTAGAATGACTGCAAGGACCTAGAAGCCATTCTGAGCTCTATGGTGCTTATATGTTTTACTTCCATTCAGATCTCGTAAACATGAATCATAGATGATGTTTCCCACTAAACTCACATAAAAGAGAGACTCAAAGCACCCTGTGTGTGCCTTGGGTGAGCACCCAGTGCCCATTGGGTGATAGGATGTGCACATGGGGTTCCTTTCTTTTGTGATGAGGGTAAAAATGACTACATCTTGGTTCTATTTCTGGGACCTCTTTTCAAAGTTATAGTGGGAAATGGCATACATCATGATCTGGGTAATGAGTAATGATAGAATGTTTAACTCTGGAAAGTGTTGAATCATGGTTCAAGAGCATGGAGGATGAATTTTCTTAGAGATTCAACACTGGACCTGAGTTTGATGCACGTAGATGGGTAGAAGAGAACCTCTACCATGATTTATATGAAACATTTTTTTATGTTGTTTCCCAAAGAGCTGTATGAATGGCTCTCAGCATATGCATCTAGATCAAGATGGTATTCTAGATCACACGTGGACCCAAGAAGAATACTAGAGGTATGCAGGATGTAGATATGATGTGGACTCGTGTTGTGGATCATTGGTGGGAAGGTGTGTTGGCTAGCTACACTGGAGTACTATTTCCACATATTCTTGCTTGGAAGTTGCTGAGTTTGAATTTATATGGGAGCCCAGAGGATCATTTCTACGTGTTATCCCTCTGGCAATGAAGATCCTAGTTGTTACTTTGAGTTTAGAGGCATTTCCAATGGCTGGCTAAACCATTCTGAGCGTTGGGTGAGGGAGCTAGGGTGGAGGAAGATGGCAGATATTATGATGGAGAAGGAAAGGGAGGAGAGATGGCTCAAGTATAGTGAAGCATGTGAAAGGGAGATTTCTAGATGACATGAAGCTACAAGTGTGATGGATCTATGGAGGTAGACATTATGGGAAGGAGTTGAGGTTCACGTGGAGGACGTGGAACCTGAGCAGTCTATACTACCCCATCTTGGCAAGTGCATAAGAGAGAGACCCCTTTTGCTTTTAATGATATTTTGTTACACGGAGAAAGAAGAGTCATTGGCATGTATCTGAACCCACCTAGTGACCAAACCTGGTGCTTGGTTTTCTAGAACAAGGAAGGAGTATCATTGACCCAGTTGGTATCAGTGGAAGTGACAGATTTGTGCCTAGGAGGTATAATTTTTCAATTCCCACTTCTATGGCTACACATATTCCAATATTTAGAGGAGTCTTTGGATAAGGAGAAAGTATACAAGCCTTCGGTCTCACATCTGGGAGTGGCGTAGGGTACAATAGTGGTAGTGGGGCATTATCATAGACCATCGACATGCATAGTTCAGTTTAGTGGAACCTTGGGGGCACTTAGCATAACTACTATAGGACCTAGTGGTTTTAGTGGGTCAAGAGGGACAAGACCTAGTGGACCTAGTGGTTCTAGTGGATTTGGTGGCTCAGGAGGCACAAGACCTGGTGGACCTGGTGGATGGTGGTGGAGGAAACACCGGGGAAACCAAGGCTCTGGCTAAGAGGACTAAGGGCCCTAACCACCCCCTCAAGTCTTCTTTGAGATGTATTTACACTTGCCAGATTACAGAGGGATTGAAGATGTCAGAACATGTTCACAAGTGTGAGCTGCTATGGCACACAAAGGGGATCACAACCTCGGAGTGGAAGGCTAGTCAATTTGCAACAACGTTGTAGGGGCGCGCACATAGATGGTATAGGAAATATGACCCTCATCAAATGGTGGTGGATTATATTACTTTAAAGAATGCCTTCTTGGAAGAATTCCACATCCTTGAGTTTGAACAAAAGAGCATCAGCCCTAAAGAGATTGAAAAGGAATGGAAGAGAGTGTGTGGGAGTATGATGTGCGTTTTAAAACTCTCTTATCTAAGTTATCATATGATATTCACCCTTCATATCATGCTCAAGTGGTTTTTTGGAGGATTGATCACACCTTTTAGAAGGGCCTTATCTCATAAAACTTTCACAGACCCGCTGTGAGGTGTTAGAAGCTGCTTTACGTGCCAAGGCTATTAGTAGTGTTGATACTGGAGTTAGCCCATTCCTAGAGGCTCAAATTGCTGCTATGGCTAAGCAGCTAGAGAAGTTTTGTTGAACTCAGCCCATGAGACTCACAGTGGTTTATGGTGTACATATTGTGAAGTAGAGGGGCATGTCAAGGGTAGTTGTCCCTGGAGGGCAGTACGCGTGATGACAATAGACTATGAAATTTTTCATGGGGACCATGATGCAAGTAGATGCCCCTTGTTATAGCACAGTGTGCAATTTGGAAGAATGTGTCTTGCTACTATAAGATTTGCACTCTACAACCCATGATACTAAGGACTGTAGGCTCATCGATTAGATCCATGAAGCCATTGATCATGGGGTATGCTAAACCAAAGCATTGCAATAGTTCTAAAGGAGATGATCACCACTATGAGGAGCACATAGATGGTGGCACGTGCATGGAAGGGGATTTTGAGGATTCCATGGTCGTGGTAACTATGGAGGAGGAAGGAGTGAGTTCCCACGTGGAACCTATTTTAATTGTGGGTCTATAGAACATTATAAATGAGAGTGCCTAGACCTGTTGCAGTGCTCATGGTGTAGAAAGAAGCACAAGTATGAGGAATGCCCAGAGTTGTTTGAGCACATGAACCAACAAGTAATGGAAAGACAAGGGTGCTGCAATGGTAAGCATTAAGAATATAGACACATAATGGATTCCGTGGAGTGACACATGATGTAGGCTTAGAACCTATTTTAGTAACAACAAGAGCAGAGGCCATGTGCATAAAAGAAATACCAAGGTAGAGGACCTGGTTTCAAGAGAGGAAGTAGTTCATGGGAAGTACCCAGACCCTACACATCAAAAGGAAGTATATCAAGATACCATGGATGTCATTCAAGTTTACAAGGAGAAATCCAGTGTCTAAAGGAGCAGTCCAAGAGGGAGGAGCAAAGGAGGAAGGTTGAGGCACCAAAGGATGACCTAGATGAGGTCAAGGAAGTATGTAAAATGCTAAGACAAGAGAATGTTATTCCCTTGCTAGGAGCATGGTTGAGGGAGAAGGTACCACACACCAGAGAAGAGCACGAGACAGATCCTACATGCAAACCTTCCCCCTCATAGCCTTGACTATGACAAAGAGATCACATTGGATGCAAGTCTAGATGGATGGATCCTTAGTAATATCCTCATTGACATAGGTGTAGAGGTCAATGTTCTCACATTGGATGCTTGGCATAGATGGGGAGACTTGCATTACAACCATCTTTGAATGTGTTGTATATGGAAAAAAATGAAGGCAATGCCCATTGGTGTCTTAAAGGATGCAACTATCACTATCCAGGAGCTAAGTTTACTGGGGACTTCAAAGTCTTGGTGCTCACCGAGGTAGACAATTTCCAAGACTACTTGGGTGCCCATGGTGTTACAAGAACAATGTTGACCTTTAGTTCAACAAGGGGTACATCAACTTTGAAAATAAGGAGGAATGAGTTATTATACCCTTGGTTGATGGGAAGTCGACACCCTATACTGAACCTTTGGGGGAAGAGGTCTTGGATAGGATATATGTGCACTCAATCAGGGATCCGAGATAATCCATCCTACCGATGGAGTTATCTAGTTTGAGGATGCTCAGTCAGTAAGTGACACCACCAACCTAGCATGTGATAATTGGGCACATGGGACTTATGAATTGATCAGATGATAGTTGAGAGGATTGGTAACAAAAGTAATAAAGGTGTGTACAGTCGACGCCTAGGAGGAAAAGAGCTACCTAAGTATTCAGGAGGGCCTTCCCTAAGATATTTTTATAGGAGATGGAATCTCAGTGGAAGGAGGAGAAGGAATGGAGGGGGATGTTAAGTTATGTCCTACTCAACACAAAGTGGCATGGTGGTGGGCTACACATCAGGAGAGCCTTTTGGAATGGTGCAAGGTGAGAATTGCTCTCTTCATAGGGTTTTCTAGAAGCAACATGCCCACCACCATCAAGGAATACCATGGTAAGGAACCCACCTCTTTCCACATCCAAGCTTGTGAGAAGGTCTGGAGAGAAGGCATGGAAGCTTTTCCACCATCCCTTTGGGTGCACAAGCTATATTCTACACTGTAAGGTTGCGCACACATGCATGGTACATACATTCGAGACATGCCACCAAACAGAGAATTGGCAAGAGCTAGCATCCTGACCTCATTCAAACATTTTAATATAAAATTACTAAGCCATTAATTGATAAGGAATTGTAGGTTGTTAAGCGCCTTACCATGGGGATAGTTCCATGGCAGAAGATAGGCTATTGGAACTATGCTAGGTGGACCAGGTTTGGAGGTGTGCTTTGAAGAAGAGGTAGAGGAAGCAAAAGAGATATAACTTGAGTGCATGCATGCTTGGAAAAGGAGAAAGGGAAATTAGTATATGTTATTGATGGGGAGGAAGTAGAGAGCTTGGATGTTAACCATTCTATAGGGACGTGTGAGGTAGTGGAAAGTGTAGATGCTCACGCATGTGCCTACCATGAGCCTTTAAAGACAAATAAGGTTAACATCAACTTAGGAGAAGAACCTAAGGAAGCTATTATTGGAGATTACTAGTCAAAGAAGGAGGTTTCTAAGATCATTGATATTTTACATGAATTTGAGGATTTATTCCCGCATGGGTACCATGAGCTCAAAGGCATCCACCATTCCTTGGGGGAGATGAGGATAAAGCTGAAGGATGGTGCACACCGGTCAGGAAGAGACCCTACCAGATGAATCCCAATTTGTGTGTAAAGGTAAAGGAAGAGATAGAAAAATGATAGCTTCTGGGATCATTGAAGTTGTGGAAGAATTAGAATGGATAAGTTTGATGGTAATCAACATCAAGAAGGATGGGAAGATTAGGATCTATGTGGATTATAGGAGCTAAATGTAGTTTGTGTCATCGATCCTTTTCTAACCCCCTTCACTAAAGAAATTTTAGAGGGATTCGTTGGGCATGAAATCTATTCCTTTACTGGATGGATTTTGGGGTACCACCAAGTCTAGATTGTAAAGGAAGACCAAGAGAAGACAAATTTCACCACTAAATGGGGAATTTTTGCATACATGGTCATGCCCTTTGGGTTGAAGAATGCACGCTGCTATTTTTTCACGCATAGTGGTTCAGGCATTCTAGGACTTCATCCACAAATTCTTAAAGTTTATCTAGATGATTGGACAAAGTGTATGGACTAGTGAAAGACCATTGTGATAATTTGAGGCTGATGTTTGAGAGGTTTCGTAGTTAAGGATATCCCTCAACATTAAAAAGTGTGTCTTTGCTACCCCTTTGGGACGTTATTAGGACATATCATATGTAAGGAGGGCTTACTAGTAGATCTTGCCAAGGTTGTAGTTATTGTGGGATTGGGGGAGCCTACTAGCCAAAGCACAATGTGCGTGGATTCCTTGGGCATATGGGTTATTATAGGAAATTCATCAAGGGGTATGCCAAGATCGCCACACCTCTAGAAGAATTTCTTAGACATAAAAGTGCCTTCCATTGGGGAGAGGCACAACAAAAGGCATTTGACACATTAAAGGATAGGCTTGTCACCGTGCCTATATTACATTTTCCCTCTTGGGACAAGCCCTTCCATGTTCATGTAGATGCCTCAAGAACCACCATTAGAGCAGTGCTTGCACAACTAGGAGAAGGAATTGTTGATCATCCTCTATGTTTTGCAAGTAGGAAGTTGACACCAGAGAGTAGAATTACACCATGACTAAGTGCGAAGCATTGTCAATGATCTATCAATGCTTTTCAAGTTCAAATAATATCGATGGAAACACCCTTTGTATTTTACACCGACCACATGGTGTTAAAGTACTTGGTGAACAAGCCCATTCTACAAGGGTGCATATGTTGGTGGGTGCTATTATTTCAAGAGTTTGAGTTTATGGTAGTTGTGAAGCCTGGAAAGAGTAATTATGGACTTGATCATCTATCAAGAATTGATTTAGGGGAGGATGCATAGAGTATTGAAGAGACTATGCCAGACATGCAATTTTTTAGGTTGTGTGCACCCTCGGATTTGGAGGAGATTATAGTATTCCTAAAGGAAGGTGTGGCACTAGAAGGGATGAAGGCATTAGAAAGAAAGAAACTAGCCATATGCATCATGCCCTACATGTTGATTAGTGGGGACTTATACAAGTTAGGGGCATGATGAATTTTTTACGCAGGTGTGTACTAGAGCATGAGCACCTACCATCATAGAGGAAGCACATGGAGGAAGTGTGGGTGGACATTATGTAGGTGACGCCACGACGTAAAATTTTAATGGTAGGATTATGGTGGGAAACTCTGTATAAGGATTATAAGGACTATTGTAAAGCATGTGACCATTGTCAACACATTGGAAAGCTAGGAAAGAGAGATGAAATGCCTTTGTGCCCTATCCCTAGTGCTGAACCTTTTGAGAAATGGGAAATAGACTTCGTAATACCCTATTACACTAGTAGCGTGTAGTTCTAGATCACTATGTAATCACTTGCATGACTATTTGACAAGGTGGGCAAGAGGCAACCCCAACTAAAGACTACACAACAACCACAATGACAAGATTTTTGTGGGAGAACATTATCACAAGGTATGGATGTCCTTTAAGTTTAACTAGTGATAGGGGTACACATTTCTTGAATGAGACCATGAGGATCCTATTAGCAGAGTTCATGGTAGCTCATCACAAGACTACCCTTATCACCCACAAGCAAATGGAACCACAAAGCATTTAACAAAATACTGAGTCATACCCTAACCAAAATTTGTGATGTTGGAAGACAAGATTGGGATGACAAGGTATCAACCATATTATGGGCTTACAGGACAACTTATAAAAGGTTGAACAAAGCCACACCATTTCAATTGGTGTTTGGTGTGGAAGTTGTTCTATTGATTGAATTCATGTTACCTTCTCTGAATAGTACACACGCAAGAGGGCTGGCTGATGAGCAAGTGATGGAAGAGAGAATTGATGAACTAATGAAGTTAGATGAAATATGATCACTCACCAAGTGGAGCCAAAAAATAGAAAAATTAAAGAAAAAATCATGGCATGATTGCCACATCAGAAACAAGAAGTTTGAGGTTGGGCAGATGGTCTTGCTGTATGATTCTAAGTTTCTATGCCATCCTGGGAAGTTAAAGGTCCATTAGTTAGGTCCCTATAAAATCTCATACATCCTTGATTGGCACGTGTCTATTACAAGTGCTGGATGGAACAAAATTTCTTGGACACTTCAATGGGAGTAGGTTGAAGCCCTACTATAAATAAGTCTTCTTGGTGTTTGTAAATAAGGTAGTTTTTCCAATTATTTTAGAATTTCCTTTATGCATTTCTTTTCTTGTGTTTCCCTTTTGTGTTGTTTTTTTTTTACATGCCTTGGGCATTGGTAAACCTTATTACTCTTTGAGGATTTTTGAGTGTATAGAGGACCATGCATCATTTTAGTGTGGGGTGGAGTAATGTGAAGGAGAGCATGGGTAAAGTGCCAAGGAAAGTTGTGTTGAAAATCCCTAGTTGAATGGCCCTATTGAAAGAGGTGCATGGAAAGAGAAGATGGAAAAGGATGGTTGGTGTCAAGATAAGGCTACTTTCAGATCCCACATACAAAGGAGGAAAAAGCACATAAGCAACACGAGGTAGGTGAGAGAAAAATAGGATGCCAGAAGAAGAAGTGCCTTTGGTGTTGGGTGATGTGTGCGTAAGAGTCTCCTATCTCTAACATGGATTGGTTGCGCTTTGAAGGTTGGAAGATTATCCACACAGGTCAGGCGCATGAGTTAAAGTGCTAAAGTCAGAATTTGTTTGAAAAAGCCGCATTAAATGTGAAAAGTATGGTGGTAGGTGAAGTAGCATTTAATGCTTAAAAAGGAAAAACTATAAATAGAGGGTCGAGGCATTTCATTATTCACTTTGCATATAAGGAGAAAGAAGTGCTTTTTGCATTTTGTAAACTAGGGCTTCCAAAAATTGATCCGTGTGAAGAAAAATTTAAAGAGATTGAGCGTAAGTGACTAGTTTGGATCTATGAACTAGAAAAAAGGGATTTCATGGCATAAGAGAGTTGTGAGAAGGCATCATCTTGTGAAGGGATTATCCCAACTAGGGTTTAAAGAACTAGGGCATGGGTTTAAGGAATTTTCTTCACAAATTTGAGATCTAAGGTGGGAAAGAGTGGAAGAATAGAGTTACAAGAAGTGATTGAAGTAAGAAGAGAACCTAGACAATGGCACCCAAGAAACTAGTTAGCACACCCAAGAAGGGAAAGGGAAAGGGCAAGGGAAAGGGAAAAACAAGAAAAATTGACGCACATACAAATGAAGAATGGTATGTAGAAATGCAGTACCCAGATGGAGTGTTGCTAGGGAAGGAGTGGGAGTCCCACCTAAGAAACATGTTTGTGAATGACTACAATCATCGTACAAGCAAAATCGAGAAGGAGATGGCGTTGGCATTAGTACACCCAACGAATAAAAGGACATAAGAGGGTTTTCCCATTTATAATGATGATGTAGGAAAGAGTAAGAGAAATTTTCTAACACCATAAACACACAAGGAAATGGGCTAATATTTGTGGAGGTGAGTACCTTGAGTTGGTGACTCTCTATTAGAGTGTAGAATGAAGTTGATGCCTGGAAAAGTTGGAGGATGACTTGCAAAAGGATTTTCCTAGCCTACTGCAGTGATTCCATCACTTCCCATTCTTTCTTCTTTCTATATTATTTCATCCCCTTATTATTTTCCCATGGTGTAAAGTCTATTGTATTCTTTCTTTTCATGAGAAGTGTTCTCATGATGGAGAACATGCGTAGTGTGGGGTAATGTTGGGCCCCTTAAATATTGGCTAAGTACAAAAGGTGCATAGGCACGCAAGGCCTAGTTGAAGAAAAGTGCACAAGGATAAAGCACACAGGGTAGGGTTTAAGGAGGGATTTAAGGAAACATGTGGTGGGCACGCGAGATAGGACTAAGGGTTCAAGACTTATCCATATTGGGTGTTCTAGAAGAACACGTGAAAAGCATGACCCACTACACATGCGGAGTGGATAAGGTGCCAGCTTGGTGACAGGGTGGCCCAGGAAGGAGCATGCCTATGGTAGAAGATTCTAGAAGCTCATCATGGTAAAAAGTGGAAAGCTCAAGCCTAGAGGAGCATGCTCGCATGGAGGACCACATTCAGACACTTGGCATCAAAATTAAGACGCCTTTGGAGGATGAGTTGGTAATCTAGAAACCTATATATACAAGTGCCTACAAAAATATATAGAGAGAGATAGATAGAGGAAGGAGCTCTGCAGAAATACTATAAGAACTCTATTAGTTTGGGTAATTGTGTTTAGGGAAGGATGTATTAGGGGTATGGGGTTTATAAATTTCTTTTGAGAGCCTAGCCATATGAGTCCAGATATAATGCATGACTACGGTCTGCTTCTCTATAATACTTTGTAATGGCTCCATGAATGTAATGAGGTTACTATCTTACATGAATATGAACATTGATGATTCTAATGCATACATATTTCTCATAGTTCCTTTTCAATTATGTTTATGATTAAGTATGGATGTCTGTATAACTTCTTTATGTTTTGGTATAGTTATAAAATCTGTTAAAGCACTTCCTATCTGAAATGACTGCAAGGACCTAGAAGTCGTTCTGAGCTCTATGGTGCTTGTATGTTTTACTTCCATTCAGATCTCTTAACATGAATCATAGATGATGTTTCCCACTAAAATCACATAAAAGAGAGACTCGACACCCGCGCGTGCCTTGGGTGAGTGCCCAACGCCCACTGGGTGATAGGCCGATGCACATGGGGTTCCTTTCTTTTGTGATGAGGGTAAAAATGACTACACTCATGAATGGTGATAGGAACTATTGAAACAAAGATCTTGAAGCATTAGGAGTCATTAGATGTGTTTGATTTTATCCTCCAAATGCTGAAACACTTAGTCAACACACCAAAACTTAAAGATATGAAATTTGAGCTTTCAATGTTGGTCCCATTGGGTGTACCATAAAGCTGTTGGTTTCTCAAACTTGCATCCGCGTCTCAAATCTCTCGAAGGGCCAAAGTTTTTAGACCACAATAGATCCTTCCCAAGTTGTGGGACCTTGTGAGCTTTGGATGGATCTCCGAAGAAGGCCAATTCCTCTATCTATTTCTATTGCTACTACTACTCCTAGTGCTAAAAGGGGAAACTAAGCTAATAATGCCAAGGGACCAGGGATAGGAGGATAACATGGAAGGAAACTACACTAAAAGAAAATAGCACCAGAAAAGAGGGATTAACACTATCTTTTCTGAGTGAGAATGATAGGGAATTCCTGAAAGGAGGCTAGGCATGAGTAACATAGTGAAACACACATTGACCAGATTGTTCTCATAGAACACAACTAAATATTAAGCTGGTGGGGACTGAAGTAGCACAACCAGCACACAACAAAAGATAAAAGGAAAGAAGAAGGAATGTAAGCATGTTAGGACAGATAATAGTCACAAAATGATGCTTCTATTACTTCTAGAAATGCACAGAGCTATTACAATGATAAAGGAGGTTGATATGCACATGTAAGAGCCAAACATAGAGGTCTGTAACTCAAAATACAAAAAATATGGAGTCCTTGGAAAAATGCACAAGGATCCAAAATGTCCAACATAATAAATGAGCCTTGCTCTTACATTTATAGATGAATCCATGGAGGAAGAAGGGAAAACCCAAATTTGAAACACAACCACCAACAATAAGCATTTAATTCCTATAAATCCTCTTGGAGGAGGGTGGATCATATCAAATTGGGTGGTTGGAGCAATCAAATCTACTCATCGATGTTCAAAAGGATGTTTTCCCATTTCTCACCTACCAGATCTACCAGAATTTGAATTTTGAATTTCTTTCACTGTAGCTAATGTCGGGAGCTTTCTGACAAGTCCAAGCATACACTGATCTAAGCTCTATAGTAGAAGATACGGTTTTTCATAAAATGTCGAGTTGTCAACACACGTGGATTGGCTGAGATGATAGCCAACTGTGCAAATACTTTTCATTTCTTCCACATGTCACTTACTGATTTGTTGTAAGTATTTTGTGCCATGTTGGCATGCTTTGACTGATTTCACGTGACACACTCAGGCATGTCAAAATATGATCTAACATAGAAGGGCATGAGGGAAGGGTGCATAGATAAAATAGAGGAAGGCACAGAGGGGGTGCATGTGATGCACATAGGAAAATGAGGCTAACTTTTGAGAAGAGAACATATGGTTAAGGTGCAACTATTACAAGGTAATGGGCACGGTGCGTGAAGGGACAAGGACTTAGCATAGAAGCGCGCGTGCGCGGGAAGGTTAGAAGATGACTAGGAAGAAGATGCTTACACGTAAGATGGGCGTAAGTGAGAGGTGGAAGGAGAGAAAGGAAAGGGACGCGTAGGGAAACTGCGACCAAGGGAATGTGTGAAGTGATCTTGAGCATGCACAATATTATAATGAATAACTTAGAGCTAGAATGTGTATGTAAGTTACCCAAATCACTAGGAGGGCTATTTGGATAACAAGATCATTTTTTTAAAAAAATTCTCTTTCAAATCCTAGGTATAGGGTTTCACCCACTGTGCCACCTAAGGGGATTTAAAAATTGATTTCTCATTTAATTTTTAATGGAATTCAAATTTTTGACTTCTATAGATTTTTAGGAGTGTGTGACATCTTCTCCATACATTTGTTAACCTGAAACTCTTCAAATTACTTCCTAGAATTAAAAACATAGTGCACATAGCCAAACAACCTTAACAAATCTTTGTATGAGTGATCTTCATAGTGTTTTTAGGATTTTATAGAAACATCATGTCCCTAAAGCTTCACTCACATAGCTTAATGTGCTAATAAATCTATAGTCACCATTTGAGTAAGATTAGTTATGACTAATCGTTTAGGTCTATGTTGGAGTCACCATAAGCCAATTATGAGATTTTATTTCTTACTTGCAATGTACACCTCAACTAGCTACTCCTTTTCCATTGACTCCTAAAGGGGATGAGTTTAGTCATGTTTATAATTCTCTTTCCATAGCACACATGATTTTTAAGGAGTACATTCATCCTAGTTTGACATGTTTCCTAGACACATCATACAAGCTATTGAAAGGAATCAACATCCTTAAAGCAAATTTGCAATCCACCATAATAATTGATGGCTTCCAAAAAGGTTTCTATTGGAGCTCAAAATTGCACCCATCCTAAATCAAAATAATCTAGGGCTTTGAGGAAACATGGGATTGTCTCCAAGTTGTGGGACTTGAACTGAGACAGACCTCCAGAGAAGGCCAGCTTCCTCCTCTTACTTCTACTACTAAACTACTCCTAGGAATTGAAATGCAACTATCTAGCTCTACTCTAACATTCCAAGGGACCAAGGTGAGAAGGAGATGCATAAAATAAAAACCTAAACTAGAGAAGGTGATAGCACCAGAAATAAGGGGAAATATACTTTTGAAAGAGAGAAAATGGGAGAAAACAAAGATGAAAAGGGAAGAAATAAGAGCCATAGCTCAAAATCGTGTCCAAATTCCCATCTTCACGACACACAATAGATATAGATTCTCGATGATACAGAACATACCTTTGAGTGAATGAAAAGGAAAGAAGACATAATAAAATATCGGCTAAGGAAGGGATAAGCCACAAAATAGATGATTTTATTACTTAAAGATTATGCATAGATCATTACAATGAAGGTAGAAGATGTAAAACATATATAGAATCATGATCTAAGGCATGCGACTCTTAGAAAACTTGTGCAACATTAAAATGATGCCCTCCCATTTACGAAGTATCCAATATTACAACTAAACATCATTTTACAATATATAAAAGAACGGGAGAGGAAGAAGAAGAGGAAAATAGAGGGAAATTTGAATTCCTCCTTCCATCCACCAACCACTTTCATAAATTTATTTTAAAATATCTGAGCACCTCTAAAAATCCATTTCCCATGCCTTTTTCCTTTCTAAAGACAAAATGGGTGCCCATACCACATTAAATTCTGGTGGCTACACCACCAAGAAGTATACTTTTACATATTAGAGATGTTTTCTTGTGTTCCACCCACCTACACTTATTTGATTCAATAAATATGATTTCTATTGTGTAGAGGACATTAATATTTCTCCAATGATATAAGATTTGCAAAGATCAAATCATCGAATTAGATGTTATGGCCATTTTAAGCTTTGTGTGGAAAATTGTTATTTCCCTTTGATGCGCGGTTTCTCTTTTAATTTTATGAGGCTTTTGAATTCCGTGTCTTTTCACCTTTAGCCATAGCCTTGTTCTACAAGACGCGGCTATCATAACTCCTTTATTTTTGACTAGTGGCTTCAGCTAATGTAGTGTGGCCTTTTCTCATCATCCATGAGACTCTTTTCCTTCAATCCACGACTATTTAGATTTACTTTTACATGTGGCTCTGTTGTTTATGTATCGCGGATTTCTAAAAACCTTTGTGGCATGCTCTTGATTTTGATGGATTTTATCCCTTTCATTCGTGGAATTTCTCAAATGTTTTCCCACCCTCGTTCCTTAGTCTCGGAAACCCAAGTTGTTCCATTTTTGCAAGGGTGCAAAAATGGACAAAATTTTTGGTGAATCATAGGGGCCATATTCCTACTAGATGAGTTTATTAGTGGCCATGAAGCATCCATTGAGTATGGATTTGACTCGAAACTTGAAATCTAATCTGAATTTGAACTTGATTTCCCAACTTTGATTTAGTTTCTATGCATTTTATTTTCTGAGATGACTACAATTGATCCTTGATTCCTAAACCTTTTTGTAACCTTGGAAATATGATGAAATTTGTGCACAAGAACATCTTCAAATAACAATACTGTGCAAGGCACTTAAGGAAATAAACCTACTCTACTAAGAAAACAATGTGTTGAAAGAACTTAGAGGAATTGAAATCCTAAACTACTATGTACAAGATGTAATGAAATATCTTAATGAGAGGGTTTGAGGTAAATCCCATTGACTAGGATTTGAAACAAATTCCCATCAAGATTAAATAACTCAAATGAGTTATCCAACTTTCAAGCATAATGATGTATGGTCCACTCCAAATAGCATCAAATTTGGAGTGTCTCCTTGTTTAGCTTGATTTGCATCCCATTAAAATCATATCTCTAACCTTAAATGTATGATCTCTAGCTTTCTGTCAAACCACTATTTGGTTGAATTTTGATGTTGTTCTAGTCTCGATCATGGTGATATTTCTTAAATCCTCTAGATATATCAGCTCTGTCATCCTAATGTCTCTTTGATTTTCACCCTTGAATTCCATCTCTGAACTAATTCAAGTGAAGTAAATTCTAATGATAATGGAAATATTACTTCTTTAACATATACCAATTTGTAGGAAGAATTACAAATTTCCCTCTTTATTGTAATTATATCCACCCAGAGAGCACTTCTCACCTTTCTGTGCCACCGCATCTAATTGATGTCCATTGTCTTTTCATGATTCTAATTAGATTATTATAAGTAGATTCCACTAATACATTACATTGGGGGTAGTAATTAGAAGAATTCTTAAGATAAGTTTTGATACTAAGAGCCCAATCATAAATCTTTAATCCTAAGAAAGCCTTTGCATTGACGGAAATGATAGTTTGAGGAATGCCAAACCTTGTAATAATTTCTTCAAGAAAGTATAGGTTAAATGATTCTTTTAATGGTGTGGCTTCTATCCACTTGGTAAAATAATTTTTGTGGTTAAAACCCATTTGTGACCAACACTAGATGGAGGATTAATCATACCAATGAAGTCAAGACCCCATTGTGTAAATGGTTGATCTTCCTGAATTGGATGAAGTGGGAGAGCCGCCAATATTTTATTTCTAGTAAATAGAGCACATTCCTTACACTTTCTCACCCATTTGTGAGCATCTGTAAATAACGTAGGCCAAAAGTATCCTACTTTTATGATTTTCATGGCTACAGTAGTAGTAGAGAAATGCCCACCCAAGAAACCATCATGGAACTCGGTTAGAACCTTGTCACATTGTTCACCTTCAATGCACTTGAAAAACACTCCATCAATATGTATTTTGAACAATACACCACCAATCAATACATAAGGAATAGACCACATCCTCAGATGTCTTATTTTTTCTTTGTTTAATCCAAGAGGGTATGCACGTGAGATAGAGAATAACTTAGTCATATCGTAATCGAATTATGATAATTAAATACATTTCTATCATCCCTCTATCATTCAACATCATTTCAAGGCTCTTCATTTGTGAAGGAATTTCCTTGATGATCCTAAGCATCTAAATCTAGTTGGTTGCAAAGTTCTCTTCCTCTTACCAAATTTATGGCCTTAAGAGACACGTCATACTCCATAATCTTAGTTACCCATCTAGCATATTTCTTACTAATTTCTTCTCCCATGATGAAGTCTTTGATGTTGGAATGTGATTCTAAAATTTTAATACGATTAGTAGCGACCATAATTTTTAATTTCTTTAAGGCTCTCATGATGAAAAACACATATGTTTCAATGAGGTTGTACACTGAGCTCATATTCATTCATTGTTTGATTAAATAAGTACACTAGTTGTTCCATTCTTTGATCATTCTTTTGAGTTAAAACCATGGCTATACCAGATTCAGCCCATATGCATATAAGATGAAATATTTTTCATAGTCAGGGTTGATCAATGTGGGGGTACGTGAAATTTCTTGTTTGATCTTATCAAATTTGTCCTCCTCTACGGTCCACTTGAAAATTGAATCCTTTCTAAGCATGAGAGTAAGAGGCTTTACCAAACCTAAAAATTAGGAATGAAATGCCTAACAAAGTTGATTTTCCTAAGGAATGACTATAAAGCCTTCTTGTGAGCTGGCAAGGAAAGAGCCACGATGGCTGAAATTCTTTCGGATCAATGGTAATACCTTCCTTTGAAATAATGTGCCCCAAAATCTTACCCCTAGGGACTACAAAGTTACATTTCTTGGGATTAAGGGACACACCAAATTCCCTGCATCTCTCAAATACTTTCTCCAGGTGCTTCATATGATCCACACTCTACTTTGAGAAGACAGTAATGTCATCTAGGTAAACCAAGATGAATTCATTGATATACCCCTTGAAAGCAATATCCATCGCTCTTTGGAAGGTAGCACTTATGTTTGATAAGCCAAAGGGAATTTTTGGTATGCATATGTTCCCCATTTGGTGGTGAATGCAATTTTGTACTGATCCTCTTCCTTAACTTTGATTTGATTAAAACCTGAGTATCCATCAAGCATTGAAAACCTTTCAAATCCTACTACTATCTGTAGGATCTACTCCATAGAAGGTAAAGGATAATGATCCTTTAGAGATGCTTTATTCAAATCCCAAAATCCACACAAAGTTTGATTTCTCCATTTTTCTTCCTTACTGGAACCAAATTTTCCACCCAAGTAGAGTACTTGATAGGAAAAATTATCTTGGCCTTAATGAGTTTGGATAATTCCTTTCTCATGAGGGGCTCAATCTTGGGGTTAATTGGCCTCTACTTCTACCTAGTTGGTTTGACATTGGGATCTAGATCAATAAAATGTTGAACTATTTCTGGATTAAATTATTTTAAATATTCATAATCCCATGAAAATATATCACTAAACTTTTAGCACAAGGAAACAAAATCTCACTTTTCACCCTCATCACATACCTTCCCAAGGAGAAGCTCTTTGTCTAGAGAAAATGTAACTAGCTAAGAGTCTCTTGTTTTTCTGCCATATTCTTCTCATCACCTATGAATTCATCATCTGGACTAAAAATCTATTCCAAGGTGACCAATCCCTTTGGTAATTTGTTTTGTTTCATTTGAATTATCGATCACCATAGACCTCTTGCAAATGAGATTGCATTTTTTAGGAGAACTCAGCTTCATTTTGTATAAATTAGACAATTTGTTCATTGTTGTTAAAATCTTGCTAGTTGGTCCGATTATCTGGAATTGAAGGCCTAATCACCATCTTGATATGTTGTGTGTTTCCCTTGATCAAATCCTTAGTAGGTGAGAATTGAGAACCAAGATCCACCATTTTATCTTCTTCCTTTTTCACCTTTCTAGGTGTAAATTGAAGGTTGAGAGCATCAAATCTCTCTAGTAGATCTCAAAATCTATTTTTTTAACACATTTAACATCTTTTTCTTTGTTGTACATTTCCATGTGACTTGGTGAATGACCAGTTCAGTATCTCCAAATATCTGCAATTTATTAATTTTCTCCTTTTAAGTGATCACAAGACGATGTGCCAATGCTTTGTACTCTTTCACATTTTTAGAGCATGCAAACCGCAATTTGTGAGCAAAGAATAAATTCTCATTTGATGGAAATATTAACAGTAACACCTTCCTCACTTTGTTTTTTATTTTAGAACCATCAAAACACATTCACCATAGTCTAGAAGCATTTTTATTTTCCTACTTGAATGGCATGGGTATAACCGATTCTTCGAGAATGAAATAGGTGCCAAGAATAATCTCAAAGGTTTTGAGTTCTTCATCATAAGGATCAAATTTATGATCTCTCTTAGCACATTCATCCGGTAAGAAGTCGAGGCATGGAAGAATGAAATCCTTAGACCCTGATAATATGATATGCTCATATGAGGGCTTCAGTTTGTGATTCCTACTACTCCAATCCCCTTTTATTTTATTTGTGTGGTGAAGGAAAGATCATTTTATTTTGTTTTAGTGGTAACTAAAATAAATAATCAGAGCATAAAATTAAAAATCTTGTATCTTTTGATCGGTAACTCATTTTTGAGTGTCATTTTTTGTAAAAGTGCTTGTTTTTTTGTGCTCTTTCCATTGGAAATATTTATTTTGAGAATCACATTATAATTATAAAGTGCCATATTGTAACACACACTCATTATAAAGTTCCAAATCTGGGGAGCTCTTGTTGCATTGCTTGGGGGTCTTGTTGCATTGTTTGGTTCTTGCATTTCTTTTGGTGATTTTTTTAGAATGGCATCTTTATCTACTTCTGCATTAGATCATGTTGAACCATTAACAACACATAATTACCACACATGGAAACCAAGAATAGAAATAATAATTAAGTATAAATAATTATGGTCTTTAACTTCTTGAGCAACAACTAGCGTTCACTAGAGAATATGAGAAATTTTAGTACTAGTGTAAATTTGATGAGTGCATGGGTTTGATAGGAACTTATATAAGTGATGTATTTTGTTTCATTTGGAAAAATGTGACTCTCCTTTCAAAATATGTGAGAAATTAAAAGATTTATTTGGTAAGGTGGATCATATGATAGCCATGCAACTTGAAATTGAGATCACCTATCTTAAACCCGAAGCTTTTCCAACAATTATAGACTATCTTACCAAGCTCAAGCATTTTTTGACACAATTGAAGGGGAGTGGAAGAGATATGAAAGATGAAGAGTGTGTTTAATTGATTATATCTAAGTTGAGAGGACCATTTTAAATATTTACTTCTACCTTTTTCTCTAGCATGGATGCCTTAGGTGACACATTCAAAATGTCCGACTTAGAAACATTTTCTAAAAGACTTACTAGGGAAGAATCCAAATTATCTAAACTTGAGTCTTCCACCTCTCAAAAGGAATTTGTTACATCTAATCCTAAGGGTAAGGGAAAACCATAAAGTATAACCAAATCCACCCCTTCTCCATCTTAAAATTCTCCTAAACCCAAAGAAAACAACTCAAAATCCAAGGATTCTTATAAATCCAAGAATAATTCTAGCCTTTCATGGTCTTTTGTGGGGTAGTCTTGGTCATGAAAAACACGGGTGTTATAAGAGAATACAAGCCTTAAAGGATGCAGTCAAGAAATAAAAATTTCTATCTCCACTCCACCTCCTTCTAATCAAGATGACAAAGCACTTAATGTTGTTAGGAGATCTCGGTCACCACTTGCACATAATTGGGTTATAGATTCGGTGCTTCTCATCACATGAATTCTTCCAAGCAGTCTTTTGTTTCTCTAGGTTTGAGTTCTAATTATAAAATTGAGGTTAGAGATTCTTCCTTTCTTTCCTTTGAGGGAAAAGGTGATATAGACATTGATGGTGGAAGTATCCAAGATGCACTATATGTTCCTAACATCACCACAAATTTTCTTTATGTATATCAAATTTGTCATTCTGGTCAAGGAAAAATAATGACTTTTACACAATAGGGGGTAGAAGTATGGAATTTGTTGGAACCTCATTCACTTATTGCTCAAGGTATTATTGATCATATTTCTAGACTATATCAATTTGAGGGTTTCGATGACACTTCATCTATAGGGACGGGATTGGTTTCTCTCATGCATTCGAGAGAGTAAACTTTACCACAAGAGATTTGAACATTTCAATTATAGATATTTGAAGGTTGAGAACTGATGGTATGGTAGATGGTATTCCTAGATTTTCTTATCTTGAAAGAGTATGTCATGTTTGTGCATTAGGAAACACCACCATGATCCTTTTTCCTACCATGGAGCTAAGTATTCACTTATGTTTATTGATAATTTCTCGAGGCGTACTTGGGTTTTTTTCTCAAGTAAAAATTGATGTTTTTTCACCCTTCAAAGTCTTCAAGGATTTGCTCGAGAAACAATATTCTATTTTTATAAAGAACCTTCATACGATAATAGGGGGAGTACTTCAGCAATGAGTTTTATGAGTTTTTGGTAACTCAAGGCATTATTCACCAAAATTTTGTTCCTCATACTCCACAACATAATAGCTTAGTAGAATGAAAGAATAGAAATCTTAAGGAAATGGCTAACTGTATGATGCATTCTAGATATTTACCTCATATCTACTAGCGTACAGTTAATTGTTCTAACTACATTCGAATCACACACCACACATAGCACTTGAGAATTTGACTCTAGAGGAATCTTGGTCCAATAATGAGCTAGATGTATCATTTTTTTAGTATTTGGGAGCCATGCTTGGGACTTTTCCAAAGAATAAAAGGAAATCCTTTGGTAAGAAGAACAAACCCTTGATCTCGTAGGGTATTGTGAGGACATGAGAGCTTATCAACTTTTAGATCTTGATACTCATGACGTTATTTTTCAAACACATGTTCAGTTTGATGAGTGCTTCACTCCTCATGATTCTTCATCTTCTTTCATGTATCCTTCTTATTCATCTCATCTTGAGTATCCTTTCTTTGAGAAGGTTATAAATGTCATTGAGGATCCTATTCCCATTGACGTTTTCTTTACGTGCCTAAGTGGGCTCGTACTACAATTTCTAAGGTAGCATCTTTCATTAAGGATCTTCCACCCACTAGGCATCATCACACACATTCTACACATTATGGACATTTATGTCGGGTAGTTTATGAGGATCCATAGTGTTTTTCAAATGCTCATGGGATAAAGGAGTGGGATGATGCAATGGCAATTTGAATATTCTTCTTTGGTGAAGAATCATACTTGGGATTTGGTATCTCTTCCTAAAAAAGAAATATGGTTAGGTGTAAGTGGGTATACCAAACCAAATACGCAAATGATGGGTCTATTGATAAGTATAAGGCTCATTTTGTTGCAAAGGGTTTTTCACAAGTTGAAGATATTTATTACTCTGAGACTTTTGCACCCGTTGCCAAGATGGATTATGTATGCCTTATACTTGTTATTTTGCATCATAATGGTGGCCCGTATACCAAATGGACGTGAAGAGTGCTTTCTTACATGGATATTTACAAGAAAAAATATACATGGAGCAACCTACTAGATTTTTTCAAGATGCTTCTTTTGTTTGTAGGCTCCGAATGTCTCTCTATGGTCTCAAACAAGCCCCTCAGACTTGATATGAGAAGATGGATTCTTTTCTTCTATCTACTAGTTTTGTTCATTGCCACTCCAATAATACAATGTATCTCCAACATGTTGGTGATAATATTTTGATACTTGTCTTGTATGTTGGTGATCTATTACTTAATGACATCTCTTCTTCCCACATTTAGACTATTCGAGAGGGATCTTTCTACACACAGTTTGACATGAAATATCTTGGGTTATTGCATTATTTTCTTGGATTGCATATTTCTCGAAAGATTCAATGATTTGTTTGAGTCAACAAAAGTACACCCATGATCTTATTCAAAGTGCTTTGATATGGCTGATTGTAAGCCAAGTCCATATCCTTTTCGATCTGGGGTTACTCTTACTTCCACATGTACCACTCCACTTTGTGATCCTACATTGTATAGGAAGTTGGTTAGAAGTCTCATGTACTCGATTCATAATCGCCCTGATATTTCATTTGCACTATGGCATGTATCTAATTTTTCACCTTCTCCTAATAGTAGTCACTAGCAGTTCTGAAAGGATTTTGTGATATTTACAAGGCACTTCCCACTTTGTCCTACACTACACTAGGGTTCTTCTCAATTAGTTGGATATACATATTCATATTGGGTAGGTTCTATTGATGAGAGATGTTCCACTTATGGATATATTTTTTGTCTTGTTTCTCCTCCAATTTATTGGGTGTGCAAAAAGAAATAGGCTATTGCAATTTATTCTTTAGAGGTATACTACAAGGAAGTAGTTACAATGAGTCAATATATTATTTGGCTTTGATAGTTATTGAAAAAGTTTGGACTCCCACAGGATTCACTAATTGTACTTTGGTGTGACAACTAAACTATAATTCACATTTCTCTCAAACCAGTTAAGCACCAAAGTGGACCAAGCATATTGAGATACACATTCAGGATGGAGTTCATTTCTTGGAGTACATTCCAACTTAGCAGCAGTTTGCTGGAGACATCTTTACAAAGCCTTTTGCATCCCCTCACTACCTTGAGTTGTGGGGCATTCTTGGGGTTTCAGAATTTGTTCTTGGGGGGTATTCATGAGAACATCTTCCTTCTTATTCATCTTCTTTATCTTTCCTTATAGCAGGATTCTTTCCTTCTTTTGGTTCGATATTTCTTCATGGATATATTGTACATGAGTACCTAATCGGGCCTAGTTTCGGGACTCATATTGTGGATATGCCACTTTTATTTTGGGCCACTAGCTTCACTTGAGGGGGTGTTAGAGTAGGTATTTACCTTAGCTCATGTTCACCTAGGTATTTTATTTACCTTTATTGTATTTATCCTCACCTACTTATGTGTCTAGATATTTATTTTATTTTATTTAGATATTAGGGGATATTATCTAGTTGTTAGGTATAGTTCTTTCTTTGATTTATGGTTTTATCTATAACCTTGAATGGTTCTTATATTGTTATTGCTTGCCTATATAAACAGGGCTCATTCTCATTATATTTCATTAAGTTCCATAATAATATATGATATTGCTTCTCATTTGTTTTCAAAGGTTTTATTAAAGCTATTATAGTGAATTACTTTTATCTTATTAATCATGGTGTTTGATTAGAATCGAGTTCTTGGTTTGGTACAATCTGGTTATCATTCTTTTTAATAGCCATCAACCTTGGTAGTGAAATCTCTAGAAAAGGAAAATATAAATATGGGAGAAAGGTAATTGAATAAAGTGTCATGGGTTATGGTGAGGCTTAGGCAGGCATGAAGTGTTAACTCAATATTTTTAATTACTCTCAATACACCCATAGTTGACCCATCGAGTTACAAAACTCCCTTAGATACATGATTGTATTTGAGACCCGAATATCGAGTGATTTTCTTAGGCATTACAGAGGTACCAGCCCCCAAATCTATCATATAGTAATGCACCAAGTTCCTATCTACAATTAATGGCACGTAGAAGGGTGGGGTCTTGATCATTTTACTTACTTGTTCTTGTTTTTCTTGACATACATTGATTGCGACATGAATTTTTACACCATTGGATCCACCTAAGGTAATTTATTGAGGGATTCACATAACAAATATATTTTTGATGAAATGGCTAATTAATCCCACATTGTTACATTGACATTGGTTTCTTCATTTTATCAACAATATCAAACGAAAGACCCTCGATTTCTATATATGTGGCATGTTATTGTCCTTCCGTTGTTGTGGTATTTGAATACAAGGATTTCTTTGAATAATAACCTGATTGTCGAAATAGAGTTATTGGGAATTCTAGATTTTTATTATTGTTCACTCAACCTCTTTCTCATTAGCCATGACATTGGCGACCTACGAGAAGATGACAATTATGATTTCATCATCATTTTCTTGAATCTTGTATTATCAGCAACATTGATTTAAGGTCTTTTAGAGGTATCTGCCACTTTATTAACTACACAAAAATCCTCATCTCCAAAGAACATGAGATTGGTGTTAGTATTGGCCTCTTGTATTGCTTCTGTGTTTGGGTTGGGTGCTTCTAGAAGTGGTTCTTGCTGACTGGAAGAACCTTCAACCATGTATGCTTAAAGGTGCATTGCCCTTTCACAACCTAATTGATTATGCAGAATATTGCATGGAAAACACCACTTTATTTCTTGGGCCATGTTATTTTGTACCGGAACCAATGCTTGGCTTGAGCTAGGAGTAGGAAGTGCTTATGGAGGAGGAATTGTTTCCAATGGAATTTTATCACTTTGGCTTTGCCATCTGTTACTTTTCCTATTTTGTTCGTATCTTTGATTAGATTGTTGATTTCTATATGGTTGATATCCCTGATTTGAGGATTTCCCCTGGTTTTGATAATTTCTATAGGATTGGGCTTGTTGTTTTTCTAGGGATATAAATTTGTTGGTTAAGTTTCTGATTAAATATTTCATATCTTCATCTTCCTTTTTTTGTTGCACGGGAGTTTGAGATGTGGAAGAAACATGCTACATATTTTGTTTATGGATAGGAGTAATAGAAGGTTGAGTAGCTTGAGGAATTTTAGGATACAAGGGCATGGGTGGCCTAGGGGCTAATTTCCCATCTTGTATTAAACTATTCTCATCCCTAATTGCTAGTGCATAGGCTCCTAGAAAATTTATCCCTCCCATAGACTAGATCATAAACAGTTATATCAGAATTTAAAGCTTTTAAGAAATAGAGAAATGCACCTTGAGCAATTGGTCTTACATGGATTGGAATTTTATCCCATGTTCTCTGAAATCTGAATTTGAAATCTACCATTTGTTCATTTGGATCTCTTTTGATGGTAGTCAATTACTCTAACAAAGACAAGTTATCTACTCTTCCTCTAAACTAATTACATAGGGATGTGCATATTGCATTCCAATTTTGAATTGATCCTGTTGTCAAGCTCATGAACCACTACAAATATTTTCCTTGAAATATGAAGATAAAATTTTGAAAGCTACATCCATCTCAACAATTTCATGAATTACACATACATTTGCAATGTCTTGGATATGATCAAAGTTGGAGTAGTGTGATTTTCTCTTGTAAATAATGGGATGTTCTTCAAGGCTGCTACTAGGATGGGATTCTATGCATTCAGGGAAAGTGAACTATTTCCTATGAAGTTAACAAATGGATTGGGTGGTTGTTGATCCATTCTAATAGGTCTAAGAACTCTAGTTGATTGTAACAAGGGGCTACTAGGAGGAGGTGTTGAAAGAGTTTTGTTATCCAAATAAATCTTCTAGTTATTTGGACAACTTACATATATATATCATCGAGATATCTTCATTACAAGTGGTGTGCACCTCAGTTGTCTCCTTGACACATTCACTTGGTCATTATTTCCTCGCACACCCTTGTGCGCTAGCCCTTCTCCCCTTTCCATTTTCCTTTTCATCTTTGTTCTAATCTTACCATATGCGTATATTTTTTGTATTCAACTTCTTCCTAAAATCTATTCATCCCGCATGCACACCTTACACTTACTTCAATCAGCTAAGTCCATGGCCCTCTCGCATGCCCCACACATTACCTTATAATAGTTGTGCCTTGACCATACATTTCCCACTCACCGGTTTCCCCATTTCCTTCATGCGTGTTGTGATTGCATGCGCCTTCCTTCTATCTTTCTCCCCCACCTCATTCTTCTATGTGCACACATTTGTGCCTTCCTTTACATCATTCCATGCCATTTCATTCTCTCGACATGCTTGATTATGACACACACATCCTATTAAAGTGTGTGAATAAGGCGTCGAGTCCTTGTAGAAAACTAGTGAGTGATATGTGGAAGAAATGAAAAAACACTTTTGCATAGTTGACCATATTTTTAGTCAATTAACATGCACCACATGTCTTGTGTA
The DNA here is from genome assembly GCA_018340775.1 of Taxus wallichiana var. yunnanensis. NCBI lineage: Eukaryota > Viridiplantae > Streptophyta > Pinopsida > Cupressales > Taxaceae > Taxus > Taxus wallichiana. Next base: position 642,432,922 of record CM031242.1, on the reverse strand, counting down.
AATGTGTAGCTCTGAAAAACATCTAACAACCATATATTTTGCTACTGAGCTCGATCCATGTGCGCCTAGTCTCAATCCATAGCTACGACATAGGTTATAATGCTAGGTATTCAAATTAAAATTCTTTGTAGATCTATTAGGTGAGAAATGGGAAAACATCTTTCTAGAAATTAATGAGAAAATATGATTGCTATAACCACCCCATTTGATCTAATCCGCCCTCTTTCATTCTCTAACATGCCAAACAGACTTTGGAAAATGCATTTGAAAAATGTGTAGCTAGATTTGTAGGCATTAAACACTTCTTGTTAGTGGTTGTATTTCAAATTCATGTTTTCCCTCCTTTTTCTCTTATTCTTCCATGAATTCATCTATAAACGTAAGAGTTGGGCTCATTATTAATGTTAGACACTTTGGATCCTTACGCACTTGGCTAAAGACTTCATATTTCTATATTCTAAGTCACAGACCTCTATATATGGCTTGTGCATGTGGATATCAGCCTCTTTCGCCATTGTAACAATTCTATGCATTTTTGGAAGTAATGGAAGCATCGTTTTGTGACTATTATCTATCCTAAGCATGTTTTTATTATTTCTTCTTTCCTTTCTTTTACATTGTGTGCTTTTTGTGTCATTCTACATCCCTTGTAGTTCCATTTTTAGTTGTGTTCCATGAAACTAATATGGTAAATGCATTTTAGTTGTGCTACACATTCCTAGCCTTCTTTCACACATTTCCCTTCATTTTCACTCAGAATAGATAATGTTCATCCCTCTTTTTCTAGTGCTATCACCTTCCTTAGATTAGTTTTCCTTTTTTTTATCCTTCTATCCCTGGTCCCTTGGCATTGTTAGCTTAGTTTTACCTTTTAGCATTAGGAGTAGTAGTAGTAGTAGAAATAGATAGAGGAACCGGCCTTCTCAGAAATTTGTCTCAAGTGCACAAGGTTCCACAACTTGGAGATGATTTCATTGTTGTCTCAAATGAATTAGTTTCTTCGAGATCGAGACACGGCTATAAATTTGACCACTAATAGTTTTTGGCATTCCTAGTGGGACAAGTAATGAAAGCTTAAATTTCATATTGCTAAGTTCTAGTGTGTGAACTTAGTATTTCTATCCTTTAGAGGCTTATTTCAACACATCTAGTGACTCCCAACATTTCCAGAGATCATATTTTACATTTCCATGAGATAGAGTTCTTCACCAAGGATGTTTCACTACTGAAGGATCCCTTTCTCTCAATTTTCACCAAGAAACATGTAATATATCTTCTACCCATGTATCCCCATATCTAGCACACCACATGCACTCTACTCCTCCTCAAAACAGACAAGCATGCCCTACCATGTCACTTAAACCTCCTCCTCCTCCAAGGAACCTCACTAGTTTCACTAGTTGAAGGCCACTCAATATTAATTCCCCAGTATGATATTCCAACAGCCACACTCAAGAGTATTCAAAAAATCATAGGAGAAAATCAAGTCACCCTTGTTAAACACATTCAAGATGTGGCCATCATATGTTATGTCTATCTGATTACACATGATGATGTTGTTGTCAGGTTGCTTACAACCTCTTTCAAGGGTAAATAACTCCAATGGTACCGTGGCCTAAGAATTGCATCTATTGCTACTTGGGATGATCTTGGAATAGCTCTATGTAATTAATTTGAAGATAAATCAGATCATCTCTCACTGGTGGGGAAACTGACTACAACAAAGTGCGTGCCAATGAACACATGACTAATTTCAACATCAGATTCTAGAAAACTTGGGATAGAATTCCTCAAGTGGTAAGGCCTATAGCCCAACATGCTTTCTTGTACTATCTAAAGGATTTGAATAGTGACATTTTAGTAATGATTCAATCCATGGGAGGTAGAACCTTACTGTTACATACAATATTGTAATAAGGGACATAAAAATTCTCATTCAAGATGGTAAGTTGGCACCTATGCCTCTTATACCCTTGTTCCCAGAGATGTCTCCAACTCCCTGACCTTATATTGCTCAGTTCAATGCAGAGTGTACAAATTGTTGCATCTTTATCCTACTCTCCTACATAAAAAAATAAGATGATGAGTTAAAGGCCTTGATTAGAAACTTGTCCAACAAGGTTATCATTGGATATGTAGCAGGCACAAGCCTACAAAGGAATTTCTAATTAGGTGCAAAAGAAAAACAATCAACCTTAGTGAAATCAATATGGAAATCAAAGGTACAAACAAAAACCAGTAGAATGATAGATGACATGTTAATGTGCACTTGCCTTTGCAAGTTATTCCTCCTACACAACCTCTTCCATCACCCAACATAAGTCAAACACTTATCCTAGTCAGAACAACATGGCATAGGAGTCTAAATGGTGATTTCCTTGAAATATGCCTCATACTCAATATCATTGCACTAATGCTACACACGTGCAAGCGTACATGATTTAGAATGCTTCTAACTGTGAGCCTTTAACAAACCCACCTAAATAGGATAACCACTAAAGGCCGAAGCTCCTCCAGAGTAAAATTTGATGTTCTTTGGCACTAAGGACTTCTGTGTAATCAATCAAGCTGTAGAGGATACAAGTCGATAGTGAGCCCAAGTTGCGAACAACACAAGATACAAGAAGAGAATTCTTGAGTTTGGTGTATAGCTCACAATTCCAGTAACAAAAGAAAACCCTCATAAGAAAAAGTAAGCATCTAGGACATCTAGTAGTAAGAGTGCCCAAGTTCTGCTACATTTGAGGATGCATACAAAGCTCCTCCTGAAGTGGGGTGCATCCCTCCTTTGGTAGGTCAATTCTTTACGTCGGCTAAGGTTCCCGCTCTATGCCCAAAGTAACCAAGAAAGGATGTTGTTGTTCCTCAAATTTACAAGTCAATGGATTTTTCATTCATCATTATGGACCAGATGAAGAATACAAGTATAAATTTTACAATGTGGGATGCCCGACCATTCCATCCCGCATGACTTGTATTAATAGCTCGCGTAACTCTCGTGCACTAATTTAGCTATACAAAATTCACATGCTTCTATCAGCATCTTCTAAGAAGAGGAGAATCAAGTAAGTAAAGTTGTTAAAACCCCACCCTTCTATATGTCTTTGATCATAGGAAAACATCTTATCCATAACTGCATGATTGACTTAGGTGCTAGTACTTCTATCATGCCTAAGAAAATTGTTGATGTCTTAGGTCTTAAGTATAGCCCCTTGACAAAAGGAGTCTGCAACTCTATGGTTCAAGTTTTCACTACCCTAGGAATCATCAAGGATCTTCACTTAACCCTTCATGCATGTCCTAGTCTTATAATAAATCAAGACGTGTCAATCATTGATCTTCCCCCTTGGTTTGTCTTATATTTGTCAAGATATTTTACTGCTAAAGTGGGTGGTTACATGTCTTCTGATTGGTCCTATATGTTACTCAAGACAAGGTATGGTACCTGATTTATGATACAAGTTAAGCCAATTTTTCCTATCATGTAGATTCATATGTCCCATCCTTTCTCCAAGCCAACAATTTAATCCAAGAAGAACAAGCTTTAGTTTCTGAAGAGCAACCTCTTCCACCTTCTATTCTTGATATAGTACTTAATGAGTGGGAAGAGAGGCACTATATATTTGACCCATATGATGAAGAACTAGAAGCTTATGAAACTAGGATTGGTACTTATTGCATTCTTGAAGAAGAATTTGTACCATGCGTGATCAAGAAAAGTGAAGAGAACCCTGGTCTATGGAAGTTATACTTTAATGGATCCAGAAGTAGAAATGGTGTGGGAGAAATATTTGTTCTCATTTCCCTAAGGATGAGAAATTATTCTTTGCACACAAGTTGTAGTTTACATGTTCTAACAATGTGGAAAATTATGAGGCATTGGTGCATGGTCTGCTTATTTGAAAGAAAGAATAAGATTGAGGCACTACGAGATCTTTGGGGACACAAAATTGGTTATCCACCAGGTTACCAACAAGTGTGCGGTGAATAATAAGCTTCTCAAAGCTTATAAAAATAGAGTTTGGGACCTCCTGAGAGATTTGATGCTCTAAATATGTAGGTGGTGCCATGCAAAATGAATAAGGAAGATGATCAAATGGTCACGTTTGGTTCACAATTCTCTCCTACTGAGGACTTTATAAAAGAAATACTCAACACATTAAGATGGTGATTAGACCATCCATTCCAGATAACAACACCAACTGGAAAGTGTTTTGTGACATGTGATTGTAGATTGAAGTTGAGTTTCATCCATAATGACTTGCATGAAGCTATGGTGACCAAGGATACAACCTAAAGAAAAAAGTTTCCTAAAGGGTGTCACCTTAGAGAAAATGTTTAGCCCTATGATGATGAGTTCAAGGGTGAAGAAAGTATATGCACATGCAAGAAGACTACTCTAGTCATTACTATTGCATGTGGAAAGGAGTTTTTGCTCAAGTAAAGCTTGTGCGCACGATAAAAATCAGACCTTCATCTCTCTCTATAAAAATACAAGTGATTTCTCATGGGAGTATGATGACCCTAAAGGTTTTGATCCAAGTGTTTCTCAACACTCCATTGACCTTGACCCGGTATCAATCCCATCGAGAAAAAAGAGACAAGTCAATCCAAAGATAGAGCCCTCATGAGAAAGGAGTTATCTAAACTCATTAAGGAAAAGATTAATTTTCCCATCAAATACTCTACCGGGTGTGAATCTAGTTCCAAGTGCACAAGAAGAACAATGAAATCAAACTCTATGTTGATTTCAGAGACTTGAACAAGGAATCTCTAAAGGATAATTATCCTTTTCCTTCTATGGAGAAGATTTTTTTAGACTATGGCTGATGAGTAAAGATTTTCAATGTTGGATGGGATATACTCAGTTTCAATTAGATCATGATCAAAGAAGAGGATCAATTCAAAATGTCATTTACAACCAAGTGGGGAACATATACATATCAAAATATTCCCTTTGTTCTTTTAAACTTAGGCACAACATTTTAGCGTGCCATGGATATTACATTCAAAGGATATATCAATGAGTTCATCTTGGTCTACCTTGATGACATCACTATCTTCTCAAAGCAAAGCACATATCACATGATGCACATGGAGAAAGTCTTTAAGAGATGTAGAAAGTATGGGGTATCTCTTAACCCCAAGAAGTACAATTTTACAGTGGCACAGGGAAAGCTCTTGGGTCATGTGGTTTCAAAGGATGGCATTACAATTGATCCTGAGCATGTTTTAGCCATCCTACATCTTTCCCTACCCATGCACAAAAAGGACTTGTAGTCCTTCCTCGGTAAGATCAATTTTGTTAGGCATTTTATTCCTAACTTTGCAGACTAGTTCAGGCCCATCACCCTGATGCTCAAGAAGGACATAACTTTCAGATGGACAGCAGAAGGAAAGGAAAGCTTCAATAAAATAAAGCAAGAGATTTTTTTGTGACAACACTCATCAACCTGAATTACTCAAAGGATTTTATCCTTTATGCTTATGGAACTAATGTGAGTGTTGTTATTGTCCTAACACAAGAAAATGAACAAGGACTAGAATAACCAATGGATTTCTTTAGCCAGACATCAAGGATTATGAAACAAAATATAGTCTATGCCATTACGTGCATGCTCAAGAATTTAAAAAGTATGATCTCCAAAAATCATATCAAGGTGTTAGTCTCCCACTCTTCTATTAGAGACTTCATCATGAGATCAGAAATCAGTGAAAAGAGAGCGTGATGGGTGAACAAAATCATGGATTATGATGTGACTATCAAAGCCACAAAGCTAGTAAGAGGTAGCGTGCTCTCTATAAATATATTACCTGAGGATGCACATGATAAATATGATACTTCATTATTTCTCGATGAAGCTCTCCCATGTATAGAACTTCAGCAGAATATAGATCTTGGTGTGTGTGATTGGATGAAGGACATGATCACATTCCTTTCTGAGGGTGCATACCCTCCTGGGTTAAACAAAGAAAAGATAAGATATCTAAGGTTACAATTTATTCCTTATTTTTGGTTGATGGTCTTATCTTCAAGAAGAATCTTAATGGTGTCTTTGTGAAGGTGTATCAATGATATGCGTGTAGACTGAAAAAGTGTTAGCAGAATTTCATGATGGATTTTTTGGTGGACACGTTTCTGCCAAGACTGCAACAATGAAAATCATAATGGCAAGTATCTTTTGGCCTACTCTATTTGTAGATGCACACAAGTGGGTCATAAAATGCAAAGAACATGCTTTCTTTATAGGAAATAAGAAATATGCAAAGTGCTTCTCCTCCAACCAATCCAAGTAGATCAGACCTTTTGCACAATGGGGTCTTGACTTCATAGGCATGATCAATCCACCTTCAAGTTTTGGACACAAGTGGGTGCTAATAGCTACGGATTTCTTCACCAGATGGAAAGAATCTACCATGCTCAAGGAATCAACCGAGTTAGTCATCCTTGACTTTCTCGAGGGTATAGTCACAAGGTTGTGCATTTCTCAAACCATTATCTCTGATAATTCAAAAACCTTCCATACCACTAAAATCACTAATTGGGCTCTAAATCGGGGCATCTATCTAAAGACTTCTTTAAACTATTACCCTTAAGACAATGGTCTAGTAGAGTTAAGAATTAATAACCCGATTAGGAACATGAAGAGCACAATGGACATCAACCAAAAAAATAGTGGCATACAAAGGTATCTTCTTGTGCACACTCTGGGTAGATAGAATCATAGTTAAAAAATCAATAAGTACTTCTCCTTACAATATTTTCTATGGCAAGGAGGCTACCCTTCCTTTGATACTAGAGTTGAACTCATTGGCACTTTCCCAGCAGCTAGAGCTTGAAGGCGTAGAATAGAGAGAAATCATAATGGCAGATCTGGTTAATCTTGAAGAATCAAGGAACTCTATCATGATCAAGCTAGAACAACATCAACAAGCAACAAATAAATGGTTTGATAGAAAGGCTAGGCCTCAAGCTTTCAAATTTGGGGACTTGGTCTTGAAATGGGATGTTGACAGAGCTAAACCAAGGTGCCATTCAAAGTTTGATGCACTTTGGAGTGGCCCATACATCATCAGTTCATGTAAGGAGGCTAACTCTTTTGAGTTAACTCATCTTGATGGAGACACACTAAAAATCCTAGCAAATGTGATCTATCTCAAAACCTTCCATTAAATTTGTTGCATCGTTTTGTATATATTAGAATAGTTTAAATTCCTCCAAGTTTGTTACACACACATTGTTTATTTTTACATAGTTCTTTCTTCTCGCATGCTTCTTACACACACTCTTCTTTTGTTTCCAGGGTGTCGATATTCATCCAAAAAAAATTAGCCATTTGCAGGATTCATAATAGGTGAAGAAATGATCCTTCAAGTGATTTCAGGGGAAATTCTTCAAATCTAAAGATCATAATTTCATGATTACATAATAGACTCCATGCCCAATGGATGCTCTAGGCTACTGATCTCCTTCATCTAGCAGGAAGATGGCCCCAAAAGTCACCAAAATTGTTATCCAAATAACTCTTTTAGTTATTTGGACAACTTACATACATATTCTAGCTCAGATATCTTCATTACAAGTGGAACACACCTCAGTTGTGTCCTTGGAACATCCAATTGGTCATTATTTCCTCACATGCCCTTGTGTCCTTCCCCTTCTCCCCTTTCCATTTTCCTTTTCCTCTTTGTCATACTCTTACCTTGCACGCATATTTTTCACATTCACCTTCTTCTTAGCAGTTATTCATCTTGTATGTGTGCCTTGCACTTACTTCAATCAGCTAAGTCCCTGGCCCTCTCACACACCCCACACATTACCTTGTAATAGTTCAATCTTTACCATACGTTTGCCACTCACCATTTGACCCATTTCCTCTGTTTTTATTGCGATTGTGCACGTCTTCCTTCTATCTTTCTCCCACACCTCATTATTCCATGTGCATACCTTTGCACCCTCCTCCATGTAATTCCATAAAATTTCATTCTCTCACACACTTGAGTATGCCATACACAACCAATCAAAGTGTGCCAACAGTGGCACCGAGTCCTTGCATAAAACAAGTGAGTGACACATGGCAGAAATTACAAAACACTTTTGCACAGTTGAACATCTTTTCAATCAATTAGTGTGTGCCATGTGTCTTACATAAGTAGTCAGCTCTACCAAACTTATGATAGCCATATATTTTTCTACAAATCTTTGATAGAAATGTGCCAAGTCTCAATCAATAGCTACTGATGTAGGATATAGTGCTAGATATTCAAATTCAAATTCTTGGCGGATCTAGTAGGTGAGAAATGGGAAAATATATTTCTAGGCATTAATGAGCAGATTTGATTTCTCTAACCACCCAATTTGATCTAATCTTCCCTCTTTCATTTTCCAACATGCCAAACAGACTTGGGAAAATTTATTTGATAGATTTACAGGAGGATTTATAGGCATTGAATGCTTCTTGTTGGTGGTTGTATTTCAAATTCAAGTTTCCCCTCCTTTTCTTCTTCTTCCATGAATTCATCTATAAATGTAAGAGTTGGGCTCATTGTTAACATTAGACACTTTGGATCCTTACGCTCTTGGCTAAGGACTTCATATTTCTATATTCTAAGTCGTAAACCTTGTAACATTCCAATTTTAAGACTATAGAAACAAGGGATTTTTTTTGCATAATGTTCTCTTTTCTAAATTAACATAATTTAGAACACACATTCCAAAACAAATCTATCTCATAAAAGAAAACCATATGCAGCTGTAAATGACTCGGTGAAACACCAATCTCTCATTTCATGACTCAGATCATACCAATCTCTCATGTTACTTTATAATGTGCATATTATGTATACTTTGTTCTCTTATCCTTTAAGAGGTATTAAGTGTTCTATTTAAGAGGCCTATCTAAATATTTTTATCGATATTCATCTAAAATCCCACTTCTTACACTAGGTAACATAGGACAACACAACCAACAGCTTGCAATACTTTGGCCAAATATTTTAAACATATTTTTCATGTTTATATTCCTAGACGATATACTCATCCAACAAAATAAGTCCTTCGCCCTACTTGATCTGTTATCAAGAATGGTCTTCACTAAATTTTTTCACTCCACTCGTTCAAGGTTTAACCCTAGCCAAGGTTAGCAACATGGCCTAATGTGGAGGACAACTTATGGTGACTAAGGGTACTTAGACATACTCAATCGACTTATTTCGATTGGGCATGTCTATTTATCCTAAGTCAACGTGAGTTGACCTCGACACTAGATCATTCCCTTATCTCTACCTAGGGAAGAACTATGATCAAGTCAGAATTTATGTTAGTCTAGTTGAAAAACTCGAAGGGTGTTAAAACATGTCAACCGCAATGCAAGTATCCTCATGAAAACCCTAGTCATCACAAAGGTACTACACTGCAGTTGGCGTGTGTCAACATCCATCTGAGTTTTCCTCAACTGGATAAAAATACCTAAGATAGAAAGTTACGTCTTATTAATTTCCTCATTATAGATTAATTACAACAACCCTACTAAACAACTAGGTTCCTTAATAGTTTTGATTCGAGTTAAAATTGCAATAAATGAAGTTATGTAGATAAATTTTCTTTCTATCCAATTCACATCCTATGATTTGAACTATTCACACCCTGATTCAAATTTTATATTAAAAGACCAACACACATGGAAGTGTCATTTATTTACTCACTTAATTCAGCCCTAGCTTATTTAAGTTATGAGCAGGTCCTTTTCCATATTAGAATTCATTGAAATGAAGTCAAATTCCTTTTGATTTTTCTTTCCCTTCATCCCTTTTTTATTAAGGAAGTCTACATGAGAAAGCACACCTTTACTAACTACAGGTAACAATCAGGATTCATGTTAAGAAGGTCTTAAATTAATACTATGATTCATTTCAAGGGAGTTATCTTTCCTTTCCATTATTAAGGGTTAAAGTCTATTATAACCCCATTGTACATTATAAATTATTATCAAAGTTTAATTCTCATACAAACATTTGATTTAAATATAGTCCTAATGATATAGTTGGATATCAGTGTAAGAATGTCAACTTTATAAGTTGCATCTTCACTAGAGAGGGTAGTACATCTAACACCTCATATCTCTATTTATTCCATTCCAAACCATAAAATTATGTCATTGTTTTTAAAATAGAGTAATATTCATTATTTCCACTCATTGCATGCCAAAAGGAATTACATCAAGTACAAACAAATTTCACACATCTTTCATTCAACAAGGAGGAATTATACATTTAAAATTCCAAACACTTCAGACATTACTAATATCAAACAACAATATTTAAATCAATTTCAAATACAACTTTCTTTTCCATCAAGTACATTTCAGTAATGAACCATATTTCATCATAAAAATATCTAGTCTCTTTGATAAACAAATGTAACTTCCTAAAGATCTTTCTCCTTTCATCACTTACGAAGTCCATCTGCAAAATTGCTAGCACGGGTTAGTTCATTGAACTGAGCATGATAAGCACTAAATCATTAAAATGATGTTCTTTTAACTAACTATTTCATAAAAAGAACTTTTTGTTATGAAACAGTCCTGAAGTAATTTAGAAAGACTTAGCCAAAAGGAGTTACAATACTCAAATAAAAGAGAGAGAAAAAATATACAACAAATCAAAAGTAAGGTTAGGTCTTGAAATATAACAACTTCAACCTTCCATGCTATTTTCTTTTTATCAAAAGAATTTAAATAGTAATTCAGATAAGTAACATTTCATCAGAATCTCACTACTACTTTCATACATTTCTTTTCATGATCACTCATTCAGTTAAATCTATTTAACAGAAGAAGATAACTATCCTAACTATATTTTAGGCATAGTTTAGCAAAGTAGATCATTTACAACAATACTTCCATCTCAATATTTCATTAACCTAAATTCATCCTAAAATATGAGCTTCCAACAATTGAACTTAAATATCATAAGAAATAAGTTAGGATAACCCAAATCATCATAACATTTAAGTGTCCCAGATTAGAGTATCCTAATACTCAAACTCATAACTAGGAACCAATTCAAGTTAAAAACCAAACAAGCTAAATCATACCTCTTAAAGAGGTAAGGTTACTTCAACAAGAAAAAGAGTTACACTCTAATCTCGAAAAGATACACCATTTCTATCATTACCTTAAGTGGTTAGAATGGTTAAGTTTATACTCTAGACCAACTCATTAAACCATCAAAATACTTCCATCCAAACACAACATTCCATCCAATTATTTTCAACTTCAGCTATACTACCCTAACAACATTTTGAAATCAATCTTGCCAGACAGTCAAGAAGTTGCATAATGAAACAGACCAGAGAAAGACAACATCTTCACCAAGTTTGAAGCTGAAAGAAGATTAAAGGAAGGAGAGGGAGAGATATCACTACCCCAAAACTCTTATATGATTAAAATAGAACCTTAAGAAACCAATAACCTATATTGACAAGGTCATTATCTAATGTTACAAACCAAAATCCAAAATAGTGATTTAATCTGGGTTTGAATTGAATAAAAAACAAACTAGGAGAAAGGAAAGAAACGAAGAACAACAACATTCTATTACCTTTCATATTTCAAAGAGTCATTAAAGATAGCCTTGATTTCCACAAGACAACAAGTAAACCATTTCTAATAGACACAAAGAGGAAAAGAAGAGATTAATAGAAGGGTAAGTCTGAACAATCTTCCTAACTTAGATCCGTATAGGAGAAGAAGTAATCAATACAATTTAACCAAAATAGGAGTCATCATTCCATTTTCATGAAGAATACATTGCCTAAGTTCTGTAAGAACTTAAATTGAGTTTGAAGGCCCAAGGTCTAGAATCATGCTAAAACAATACATCAACACAATGTCAATAGAGCTATCCAGAAGTTCAAGTTGACAACAATAACTGAAATATAGTAAACCAATACCCAAGGGAGTTTTCCCTTCTTAGCACCAAATTCCATAATTTCATAGGTTACCCAATGACCCAATAGAGTAGAAAATGGATTATCATTTCCCTTACGGGCTTCCAAAAATTAGGCTTCGTGAAAACAACTAAACAATTCCAGAGAATAGAAGAAGTATACTTTTGCAGGCTTTTAAAAATAATAAAGAAGAACTTAAACAAGTCCATGGAGACGTTAAACCAATTTCCAAGAAAAACCCACAACAATTTATCTTTCCTTAATAATCATAGGGTCAAAATTCTGCAACAGAAAGAATACAAACAAAACCCAGATTCACAATCACAGACAATGATAAGAAAATAGACGTGTTCACCAATTTTGAGCATTCCATCAGTACTAAAAGAATATGTATAAGCAAGAATCACAGAATGTTATCTTCCCTGAAGAATCATGTAAGATTCAATCAAAAGTCAAGGTATTTAAAACAATTTAATAACTGCAGTTTTCCAACTAGAGAGGAAACAAGATCATTTTAGAACAAGTTCCATAGATTAAAGAAAACCAATCTACCTACAAGATTTAAACAGTTCAAACAAGATCACATATGGTTTTTTGACTTTGATCTCAAGCCCATGCAGAAAGATTAAAGCATAACCCAACTATCCACACAAGAAAAACAAAACCCAGATCATACTTTCCATCATTCAAATGGATTGAAAAATCATTCCCAATAAACAACACAAAAACCTCAAGCAGAGTAATCTTATCAATAGAACAAAAACCAGTCTATTCCAAAGAGCAGAGTTGTTCTTACAAAACACTTAAGTAAAAGTAAAAATATTAATGGATAGAGACTATCATGCCTGATAGCGCTTCATCTTCACCGATTCGTAGAAGTATCCAAGTAGAGATTCAATCCTTCCTTTGAAAATAAAAACAACAAAAAAACTTCCTCTAACTCCTCCTTATAGCTTCTCCATGCAGACTCTTCCCTTCAACGCCATGCAAGGAAGAAAATCTCATACACATTCACATTTCTGTAAAAATTGAACTAGAGGTTTGAAAACAAAAACAACCACATGAATTGCTCTCGCATAGTCACATTGCATACAAAAATTAAACCGGAGGTTTGAAAAAAATTCACATGTAGAGCTCTAGCTCCAAACCAAATGAATCGACAAAACCAAACCCTCTATCTTCTTCCTAGGTGGTTTCACCAATTTCCAAAAATTAAATGCAGAGGACTATCATTCCTTCCTATTTTCCGCCGCCACCATCTCCAAATTTGGAGTGGACTTATTTCAAACAAATACATGCATTCAAAACTTTGGTGAAAATGCCAACTCACCTTCTAAAGTTTCCAACTGCCTTTGCCAAATTTGGCTGAAAAAAGAGATAAGAGCTTAATAAATTGCCTTTAATTCCTTGAATTCATTTCCTCCCACTTGCCTCTTTCCCCATGTCATTTCATAGGCCCCCCTTAGGTTAGCCATTCCCTTAGTTAGGTTAGACACTAATTTAAGAATCAACATAGGTCCATAGGTAAGTCCTTAGTCTTAGGTTAATTTAACCACTTAAAAAGAAAATAACTTAGTAACTTAGGTTAAATTACCCTTTTTAGGACTAGGTTACAGATCTAAGGAACATAGTGTAGTTAGGTCCTAGTTCCCCTATGAAAAATTCATCATACCATAATAGAAAAATAAGAACCAAATTGTTACTTGATTCAAATACGAAGAAAAGATCCATGGAGAGGATCATACATAACCTTTGCACATTCAAGGTCCAGAACCCTTCCATCTATCCAATTGGACATCATGACATAAAAATTAGAAGCATAACTTGGATTAATGGAATTGATCCAAGGTATTGTTGTTTTAAACCCCATAAATTATGAAAACCGAAACTCAAATCCATAATCCCTAGCAGTGAATTTATTCTACATAAAAGAGAAGGATTGTTGCATTTTCAATTAAGCAAAAACATAACAGAATGTACCTATTCCCAATACATAACTTCTCATTGATGCAAACATTATTTCCTAATTCATAAGCATACACAGTCTTAAGAAAAATCACTGTCAATGTTTGTACCTTCTAAAGTAGAAATATCATAGGTACTAGTCATACTAGAGGCATTACATACCTCTATATCTCACTCGCGCATGTGGATATCGGCCTTTTTTCCATTGTAATAGTTCTATGCATTTTTGGAAGAAATGTTAGCATCATTTTGTGACTATTCTCTATCCTAAGCATGTTTTTATTCTTTCTTTCCTTTCTTTTACATGACGTGCTTATTGTGTCATTCTGCGTCCCTTACATTTCCATTTTTAGTTTTGTTCCATGAAACTGATCTGGTAAATGCATTCTACTTGTGCTACACGTGCCTAGCCTTATTTCATGCCTTTGCCTTCAATTTTAATCGAACATATATTTTTCATCCCTCTTTCCTTGTGTTATCACCTTCCTTAGATTAGTTTTCCTTTCTTTTATCCTTCTATCCCTAGTCCCTAGACATTGTTAGCTTAGTTTTACCTTTCAAAATTAGGAGTAGTAATAGTAGTAGAAATACATAGAGGAACTGGCCTTATCCAGAGATCCATCTCAAGCAAGAAAGGTTCCATAACTTGGAGATGGTTCCATTATTATCTCAAATGACTTGGTTCTTCTAGATCTGAGACATGGGTGGATGTTTGACCACTAACAAGTTATTTTTGGTAGAGATTGTTATCTTTGAACTAATCTTCCTCTTCTTCTTCTACCTAGTGGGAGCTGCAAACACTAAATTATCCCTTCAATTATTATTCAAGATTGTGTTTGAATCCTTCTAAATAACTTGAACCACAAGTACTACTAAAAATAGTTGATTTTTCGAATGGAGTCACAATATGTGTTTCTAAAAATCCTCTCAAAGGCTAGAGTTTCACCAAGATACAAACCAAAACTTGATAAAACTAGAAATATTAATTTTTAAGATCCCACTAGGGCATGCCAAAACTATTGGAGTTCAAAATTACACCCATCCTAAATCACGTGAATCTAGGGATTTTAGGTAATGTGGTAATGTCTCCAAGTTGTGAGATTCAAACTAAGACAGTCCTCTAGAGAATGTTGGCTTCCTCCACTTACGTCTACTATTAAAGTAATCCTAGGAACTGAAATGCAACTATCTAGCTCTACTCTAACATTCTAAGAGACAAGGGTGAGAATGAGATGCATAAAACATAAAACTAAACTAGAGAAGGTGATAGCACGAAAAATAAGGGGAAAGATACTTCTGAAAGAGAGAAAATGGGAGAAAAAAAGATTGAAAGGAAGAAATGAGAGCCATAGCTCAAAACCATATGGGTGCCCATACCGCATTGAATTCTCGGTGGTTGTGAATCCTAGAAGTGTAATTTTGCATGATATATATTTTTCCTCTATTCCACGCACCTAATATTATTTGATTCAAGAAATTTGATTTCTATTACGTACATGACATTAAGATTTTTCCAATGATACAAGATTTGCGAATATTAGATCATTAGATCAAATGTTATGGCCATTTTTAGCTTCACATGGAAAACTATTATTTCCATTTATTAATGCATAGCTTTCTCTTTTAATTTTACATGGTTTTTGACTTCTATGGATTTTCACCTTCGGATGAAACATTGTTCCACAAGCCGCAGCTAGCATAACTCCTTTGTTTTTACCCACAACTTCAACTAATGTAGTGTGGCCTTTTCTTGTCATCTGTGGACTCTTTTCCTTCAATACATGGCTATTTATATTTTATTTTACCCACATATTTCTTGTTTATTTATCGTGTATTTATAAAAACCTTAGTGGCATGCTACAGAATTTAGGTGATTTTCTCCTTTCATCTATGACTTTTCTCAAAATTTTCCGTGGCCCTCGTTTCTTTAGTCCATGGCAACCCAAGTTGCTCCATTTTTGCACGGGTGAAAAAATGGACAAAAAAATCTTAGCCTTGTTGAGGGGTTTTTACACCTCATGACATATGAAGAGTAATTGCACTTCATCTTCTACTAAATAAACACAAGCTTGCATTGCTCAATGTAGGACTACCCAAACATAGCTTTGTAAAGAACATACATACTTAAATGGTACATTCCACCGTGAGTCACAATGGAGTCATGATTTTGACTTAGAGGAGGTTTTCTATGATTATTAGGAGCGTATCTATATTTCACAAGTAATTTAGAGTTAGAAAAATCATATTAGACCAATCAACTCAAGAAAGATTAGTGGAGAGAGAAAAAGATCAAGTAGAAAAAGACTCATAACTTCCTTAATTTTTAACCAATTTGTTTCAAAAAAATTGCATAATTTAAAGCTTAGAATTCTATCAAAAATTTTATTCTATGATATATCTAAATATTCCTCCATATTTTTTCTTGGGTGCTAAGAAGACAAAGGGCTCAATTTAAATTTTTCAATGACTCATTTTTAGAAAAACTTACATAACTTTCACATACCTCTTCAAAACTTGATGAAATTTTGCATGAAGCACCAAAAGACACCCCTCTACAAACTCCATAGGTTGGTTAGGAATATATTTTCCTGTACAACTCATACCTATCTCATTTGCATCAATCTACATTGTCATTCCTCAAAGGTAGTTTTGGTGGACATTCGATTTTTTCCTCTAGGAGCTGAAATAAACCTTTTTGTTGCTCATACATGCCCTAGACACCATCCCTAGGATCCTCCCATGCTTACATGGTCTTTTCATGACCTTTATTAAGATTTCACACCTCATTAGGCTCTAGAACTAGGCCTAAATGAGCCAGTTTCAACTGAGACTTCCACAAGATGACCTAAAACTCACTCCAAGAGCTCTTTCCCATGCTAACATCATCATATCTGACCTATATAACCTCTCAGCCAAGAGTACCAACCTATACTCTATCTTCAGTGGTCAACCACCTCACTGTTTTATCATGTAGCACTCTGAGACCACCTTGAAATCATCCTGAAGACTCCAAGAACCAACTAAACACCACCGACAAACACTTATCTTCATGTCATTTCACTCATCCTTATCCATCAATTCCATGTGACATTAATGAAAATAACACCTTAATATAGTAGGATTCATTAATCGAGCCACACGTAACCTCCCACGGTAGGGAGGCTAGGAGAACGAAGTAGACAAGGATGAAAAGGCAAGTGAATAAATTGACACAGAAAAATTGATTCGTTCTTCTAAAAATACTCATTTAGGACTACGTATATATATAGGAATTATAGCTCCTATATTTAAGTATTATATTGGTTGAGATAACTCCTTGAATCTCTCTATAATCCTATTTATGTAATATTTTTATAAAAATATTAAGTTAATCTAATACTTTTATTACTCATGTAACAAACACAAACACACACACAAAGATATATATATATATATATATGCATACTCATAAATATATTACCATCTAATGTTCACAATAAATAATTATTTCCTAGCATTCCTCCTCTTAGTGTGAACATGGGGAGAAAGCACATCTCAAGAACGGGAAATGCAATTGTATGCCTCTACATACTGTTGGCTTGGATCTTGCTGTCTAGATCTTATTACACATGACCAATCCACTTCACCATAGTGAATCCCATACCAGATGATCACACTTCCACCGATTCACCTACATACACAAACTCAACAGTTCCCACTTTCACTTCCAGTGAATCTTTTTCACTAGCCGATCGATGTTAGAAGTACGACAGTCAAAGAATATCGTAGTTAGAGGATCACTCCAGTTCATCTACCCTCCTATACAACTATTTTCAACATCCACAATGCACATGATCCTCATTTCAAAATTTGGTATGGAATGTATAACATGTTTTATTTCTACACACACCACTCAAAGAAAACAACTAAAACAATATAAAAAAGGTGCCACCAGTGTTTTATGTGACCCCTTTGTTGGTGATTGATGAGAGGCGCTAATCACCCTCCATCCTCCATTGCCTCCAACCTCCAATATGAAGCTGCTAACTTGTTGAATTTATATTTTGAGGCTTAATGGTTGTCAGGACGTCGAGTAACACCGAAAATGTGTTCGTGAGGAATTATATTTTTTCCAAATATTTGTACAATGACTCACAAAAATTACCAACCTTGACGATACTAAAAATTTAACTTTGACTCTTAATTTTGACACAAGACTTCATTTTGTGTAACACAACAATACCTATAGGAAACAATACACTTTTATTGACCATAAACTAGACTCATTAAATGAAACAATACACTTTTATTGACCATAAAATAGACTCATTAAATGAATGACATGATACCCCAATTATTTAAACACTTAAGTATAACCTAGAAGAAAATACATACTAGAACAAAATTAACTTTATAAATTTTGTCTCTTACTTCACATGATTTTACTCCCCCACTTTTATACTCCACAAATATAATGAAAAGGACATTAAAAAATGATTCATATTATACAAAGACTTCAGTTTAGTTGACCAAAATAATTAATCTACAAAAACCACATAAAGACAAAAACACTTTTAAAATAACAAAATATTTTATATTGAAAATATGACTTATATCCCCACAAAAATAAAACACCTTTTGAACAAGATTCATAAAAAAACATGGAAAAATATTCACACAAGATCCAACATAAGTCATGCATGCATGAATAAAAATAAGTCACATCACCATGCATAGGGCTGAGTAAGACCAAGGTTCCTTCATTAATTTCCAAATGTTAGAGAGTTTGAAATCTCCATAAAGATACGGTGAAAACAAAATATTTTATGCAAATATTTGAAATTGGCGGTGTGTTTTCCTTCTTCAATGAAAACATCTTATTTCTTGAAAATTCACACCACTATATCAAGAATCATTTGATTAGTATAGATCGAGCAAGGATAAATATCCACCCATAATGACGAAATATAAGTACATGGATTAGATGACGTAAAATGCGGTTCCAAAACTATTCTTAAACCAAATCAAAAATTTATCATTAATCGGGCAATTTGCAAAACATGAACAAATCCCCTCATAGAATCTCACATGGATTTGATTTCTCCGTACCAAATGAAAAAGCAAAAGTAGATTGACACAGAAAAATTGATTCATTCTTCCTAAAATATTCATTCATGATGCGTACATATATATAGGAATTGTAACTCCTATATTTAAGGATTATATTCTTTGACATAAATCCTTGAATCTCTCTATAATCCTATTTACGAAATATTGTTTATAAAAATATTACGTTAATCTAATACATTTGTTACTTATGTAAAAACACACATGTATTTGCATGCTCACAAATATATTACCATCTAATGTTCACACTAAATAATTCATTTCCTAACAAGGGACACAAAATCTCTTTCCTATTTTCATGAAGGAATACATGTCCATTTAATCAACTTGATGAGCTAAGTCTCGATGAGAACAGAGGCCACAAAGTAAGACATGTTTTCTCAATAGTCTCCTCCATACCTACTCTATGTTTTTACGAATCCATTTTTGATCCATCCACACTTCCTTAAATTTATCGGGGTTAGTAATCAGAATGTACTCAACAAAAATAGCAGCTACTTTGGAATTTACCTAGGAACGACTGTAAACCGCAAATATGTGTCTCCCAAAATATTTTCAATTTCTTCCAAAGATTGATCGGATTCAAATGAAATGATTAAACTTAGTCTATGTTTTGAAATACTAGAGAAAAAGGTGTTGGCATTATGTTTTCATTGATTTTAGAGTGTGATGTTTTCATAGTTTTCATTGATTACATTTATGTCAAAAGGATAGAGAAACACGTATGTCTTATTGAGATTGTTTGATCTTGGTGATGGTGCATGGTGTCTTGGGTCTATTTGAGGGCTTATATATATGTTGTAGTTTATTGGTGATTATTTTATGATGTCATGTAGTGTTTTAAAGGTACTATTAGGTGTTGAAGGTTTCCCAAGTGATGTTGAGGTCAAATTTGGTGAAACAAGCATGTTTCAAGTGCTTGTTTGTGAGGCCTAGAGAGTAGTATGAGGCATGGGATGATAAATCAAAGCATGTAGCAGTTGTTTAATCATGGATAGTGAATTAAGAACATGTAGATGATTTTTTAGGACACTCACAAGTGTCTCAGAGTGTAAACACTAAAATTTGGCATCGTTACCCTTATCGCATGTGTTTGCTTCCTTCACCATGGTCACCTGTCTAAAACCCCCTTCTTAATTAATTCATGTTCATATTAACATTCCCATATTTCCCATCCATTATCCTATCTATTTTAATTTATTATTAATCTTCATCAATTATCCCCTAATCCTCATCTCATTATCTACTTAATTTTAATTATTCCTAATTTCCCTTCTTTAGGTTGTTTATTATCCATAAACCCCTAGTTCTTAATGCCTAAGCTTTTCCGTATTTTATTTAATCCATTTTTATCCCCCATTTACCCATATCACTTCCCTAGGAAACCCTAACCCACCTAAATTCTTTAAAGAACTTATCCCAATCCATAAAAGTCCCATCTCTCGAATAAATCATCCTTTCACCACCTAAATGGATGGTTCCCTACGCCAGGCAATCCACCCGATCAATTTCGACCCTATAAGGTTGCATTTACCTCTCCTCCCAAAACAAGGCATAATTATAATTCTCTTGTGTTTTTGTGATCCTATCTTTGAGATTGATATTTCTTATAGTTGTTACAGTCTTCTTGAAGTCCTTGGAGCTTATTTACATCACTTGTGGAGACTTTGGGAGTTTATCTTGATCTTATATTGGTTTATGCTATCATTTCTTATCATTACCATTATTTTCTAGCCACTAACATTTTGCAAGTCCAACTACCATCAAATTTTTAGATCCAACTTATTCTCTAAGTTGTTTTGTTTACAAGTTGTCCATCCAACCCATCCACCCTCGGCCTTGTTTAGGACTTCCCTGTGTGTCGTTGACCAAACCCTATTTTGTCACCTATTGTGACCTCTAGGTACTCATCAATATGATTCCATTTTCTATTACTATTTCATGTTCTTTGATCTTCCACTCGCTTCTCTGTCAATCCAAATTTGTTTGGTCACCTCTAGTCACCGCAAACCGAGCAAGTCACTATCGACTGGTCTTGCTAGCTATCGAATCCATCCAAATCTTAATTTTCTTATATATTATTTTTTCCCTACCTCATACCTTTGTTTCCATGTATCTATCAGTGTTTTGAGGCCTCTGTGATCATCTTCTCTACACTCGATCGATCCTCTAGATTTTCATTTCCATCTTTTTGTCTAGATCCATCAACTCATGTCACTATTGACATGCCCTTTACAACCTCGGTTGCTACCATTGACCCACCAAGTAAATTTGTTTTGGTGTTGATTTGGGTCAAATCGTATTTTCCATCCATTTCTACAATTTTCCATATTCTATTTAGTTTCGCTTTTGCATATTATTCATTCCTTTATCATTGATTTCATTGAATTTTGTCAAACATGGGGATTGACATCCACATAAGGAAGTTAACACTTATTGGAACCGACTTCATTGGGAAACCCCCTCATATACCATCTAATCCATTTTCCTCTTAGTTACCTTTGTTTTGCAGGTGCATCTTTTTTTTGCAACAAGGAAATCTACTTTGCACCCATCCTTTTATCATTGTATTCTTCCAAGGTACCTTAAACTGTTGCATCTTTAAAGTTTCTTTGTTTTTTGATGCAGCCTAGAATTTAGTAATTCAAACCAATAAGTCCCTAGACATGCTCAAACATCAATCAACCTAAGCTGAGCACTCACCTGAAGTGCACAAAGGTACCAGGTCCCTCTTTAGGGTTGTTGTTACAAGAAGTTAGCACGAAGAAGACTTAATGAATGCAATTTCATTACTAACACAACATCCTACAGAGCCTACCAGATCTATTCTTAGGGAAGAACATAATTAAGTATTAACCATGATGAGATCAAGAACATACAAGATTCAGTTACATGTAGAATTGATACTTAGATCTAGCCAATATCCTCCAATGTATTAAATGTAATAAGTATACAGAAGCTTCATTACAATACAATGTGAGTATGCGCATAATAGATTTAACAATGTATCTTTGTATATATATCTTCTCTCGCATATTGATCTATCTATTACATAGTTCACTACATATATATATATATATATATATATATATATAAGGGTGGAGAATTTCCCTTCACCGCTTATCAGTTCAAAAAATAGGTCGCATGCTATTATTACCCATGTGCCTTTACAAAACTGGCCACACATGCAAGTGCACTAACAATAGACTACTGCTAGCTAACTACTAAAAGTAGTAGATCTATTTCTGGCCTGTGCCCATGTAAAGTGCTTTGTATCCAATCCTCCAAGAATAGCCAATGCATGGTGCACACGTCTCTACCTTGTTTGTGTGCTCTGCATGCCATCTCTAAAAATAGACCTTCATGAGTAAAAATGGCTAAGTCTTGAAGACTAAACTTTTGCTCTACACGTGTGTTCTCCTATCCATTCGTGCCTTTAAATATAACCTTCTTTCTCACGCAGACTTCTTGTGTGCTTTCTATCAAGTGTTATCTGATCAACATTACCCCACACTAATTTCATTTTTGCCCCGATAATGGTCATCTCCAAAACTGAAGTAAAGAATTGAAGAATGGAAAGAAGTAAAGAATAGAAGAATGGAAAGAATTAAAGAATGTTTTTACTATGCAGTCTCTTGTTCTACAACCTAAACAACTAATTCAAGATATTCTTGTTTTATTTCAGCCTCCAAGTTCTACCACTCAGTGAGTGCTTCCTCTACTCTATCTGGAATATCCACAAAAGTAAACTCCAATTAATCTCTCGCAATCTCCCTTTTTTCATTTTACAAGACCAACACAATGCTAGAAATTGTAGTCATCCTTCCTTCTAGTAAATCCATCTTTTACGCAATGAGCTTCCCAAGCTCTTCCAGTAGATTATTGTGTGGTTCTTGTGCTACTACCAGGGCCACGCGTTTCTGTTTAACCAATGCTAATATTTTTGCACGGCCCAATGTGTCATCCATCATCACTTCCTATACCTCATTGTGCTCTTCCGTGATTCTTACGTTGATGAGCTCTTCTAGAGCTATACAAATGTTCAAGGCTTGGTCTGCTTTCTTTAGTTCTTCTTACAAGTGCTTGCAGTAGTCCTTCATATGATGCAATCTTTCGCATCACTGAATCCTTTTCGTACTCTACCTCTTGTGCTAGATCCTTTGGCACTAGCATGTGTAAAGGTTCATCTTCAAGAACTATGTACACTAAGGTACTTACACAGTGTATCGCCGAAGGAAACGTCTTTGGTACCTTTGGTTCTAGGTATGGCCTAGCCTTCATAACATTATCACTAATTTCCTCTGCGAGGATGATAAATACAACATTTTTCTTCTATGCCAAGTATCTTTCCTATGTTATGTGCATTATTTCTCCATCCCTAGTTTTAATCTCTTCCCTGAGCACCCTAATTGTGGCAGCCTTGTCCATATTTTGCCTCGCCACCTTTGTTGATACTTTCACCAATGCATTGCTTACTTGTTCATCCGACATGATAGTAGGTTTTACCATCATGTGTCTAGCCTGAGGTGTCCTTTTCAACCTCCTTGATACACATGAATCCTCACACACATCAAAATTTGGCTCATTCATGTTTGTTTGCATGGAACATGATAACTATTTCCTTGTGCGCACCATAGCCATATCTTCATCCATTAATTCCCAGCCATATAATTCCTTTTATGATAGTGTGCATCTGAAATGAGCATGAGATAATTTTACCTACGTCTTTAGCATAACCCATGGTTGGTGGAAGGTGCTCTCCACTTACTCTTCTAGACCTTGGCTACTTAGGAACTTGATCCTCTAGATTTGGGACTTATGCCTCCATGTCTTGAAAGATCTCAGAATCGTCTCATCTGCTCCCTTTTCCTCCTCTTCTCCTTACTTCATTTCTTCATATTTATGTTCTTCCACATTCTCTAGAGGTGTATGATAATTAGGTGTGCTTTCCTCCGACTCTTCCACCTCCTCATTGAACTTCAGATTCCTTCTTCTTTTTATTGTTGGTTCCTTCTATGGGGAGAGTATGGGTGATCTCGTGCACCATTTGTGAAGTAGCACCTTGAGTCCTTTTCCTCTTGAATACTCTCTTGAATATGTGCTCTCCTTGGACTACATCTAAGTCCTCCTCATCCCCTCTTTTGGCCTGAGGTGTAGTGGTGCGCTCAGCCTTCATCCTTGTTTATAGGATGTCTTTTTCCTCTATGCTCTAAACACCACTATCTTTGCATTCATCCTCTTCATCGCCGATGTGAATAGTTTCTATGGGCTTGGGCACCTGGAATGTTTTCCATTGTATGTTGACCCTTTTGTGGGGCTGCAAGTGTGAACTCATCTTCCACATAATTGTTATTCTCTAACTTGGGCTTTAGTTGAAGGTACACTAGTGCTGCTCTAACATCTCCCACACCAAACTTATTGGTTTAATGTTCAATACATCTGAAATAATCCTTTCAATATATGCACTACGCTCTAGATACACATTTCTTCCTTAGCATGTAGTAGTGTAGACACCAAATTCGTGTCTTACGACCCCTTGTGACCCGCATCCCATTTCGCAACCTAACCTCATTACCTAAACCTTACACAATTATTTATTAATTACCTTGTAATTGATAAATCCCCATCACCTCACCTACCACCTCATTTTGCCACCTCATCATGACCTAGCCCTAATCCTAAACTAACCTAATTAAGACCTAAAACTTGGTCTACACCTACACCCATGACTAATGACCCCTTTCTCGCACCCAAAACCGACCTTCTAGTCACTTGACCAAGCCCGCAACTAATCTCTCGGGAGAAAAGCAGGGAAGGTGGGCTATTTTACTAAAAATAGCCTACTTTTTCCTTACCGATGCCGGTTCCTACTCGACCGCCGTCGGTTACGTAACCGCCATCGGTTCCCTGTAAATGGCCTCCCCAAACCAAAAACAAGGGATCGAAAATTCATTTTGGATCAAAGGTGGAAGGATTTTTGAATCAACGGAGATCATTGGGAGCGAAAAACAGAGTCCAGATCTTCACTTGACCGAGCAGAGACGAGTGGAGATACCAGAAGTGTTTACAGCAAAGGAGATCAGCTTGCATCTTCGTCAAAACCAGTAAGTCACATCTTGCATGTCCTCTGTTATAACATTTCTTATGCTTCTTGAATCACAGTCCTCATAAATCCATTTCTGGACCCACTACCTAGCAATATATCACATCTAACTATCATTCATCTACCTCTCATCACCTTATTACGTAATATCACCCATATACAAAGCCTTACAAATAACACAGCTACCAAACAACACAAACACCCCACAAAAACAACCAACCTACAGATCCTAAACCCTACCGACATCGGTTACAAGCAACCGGTATCGGTTACCCAGACTACAAACCAGAAATCAGCCTTTCCCCTATCTGTTCCAAATGAAGTAATTTGATTGATATTTTACAGTCTTTTGTGTTAATTCATATTAGCAGGGAAACTGACCACCTTCGAAAGGAAGTTTTATATTTCCTGGGCCCAAGGCAGTTTCCTCATTTATTGTCTAATCAAAATCTTGTGGTCTTGTGTTCTTATTTGCAGGTAGTCCTTCCAAGACAAAAAGGAGTTCTTCGCAGTCAGCCTGATCTTCCTCTACGGTACGCGCACACCATCTCGACATTCCACAGGTATTCCTCCTAGCCCTAACCCTTATCTGTTTCTAAAAGGAATGAAAGGATAGAAGCAACTCTATTCCCAGAAGTCGAAACATTCCGAGCGAAACATTTTGGCACGCCCGGTGGGACCCATTTTGGGTTTCTTTATTTCTTGCTTGCTTTCATATAGGGAGCATACTTGCTGTTTTCTTCTTCTAAAGATATTCACAAGGTATTTTATTATTTTGGTAAAAGAACTTGCTTTGTTTTTTGCATCTTGCATTAGTGAAAGTCATCTCTTTTGCTTCATCGAATATCATTTTCGATTTGGGTTTAAAACACGTGCATTGGCATCCTTGCTTGTTGTTTTCAATTCTAGTAAACATAGATTAAGTAACAGGTCGTACACGTGGGGGTGATATCCACGGTATTGACAAGAAATTAATCTTACATTCACTGCACAACACATACCGAATCACTTCACAATTAACACAACAGCTCAAACATCCCCCTTTTTCCGTGGTATTCCTCTACCCGATTGAGGTAACCTTATAAGCCAAAACAAACTTGACATTTCCCCTAAGTCTTTTGTTTAGGATTCTGACATCATTCTACGTCTAAAGGCATAAGCCCACAATAATTAAAATTAACCCTAGGGTTAATCTCTGGATTTGCGTGTACATCTTGCTTGTTTTTAGTTCTGTTTTCTTTCTCATACTCTGTCTTCTGTGATCAATAATTGGACAAGTATACTAAACGTTGTTAAAAATCAAATTAGCAGCCTTTTTATACCTTGTTAGCCCAGACTTCTTGCACCGACATCGGTTACCGACCGACGCCGGCTATAGTGTGACCGACGTCGGCTATAGTGTAACCGGCATCTTACATTAGACTTGATATTCCGATATCGATTCTTTCCCAATTCTTGACAAACCAAAGCAACCTACCAATTTCACCAGTCTGAGTTTGTTTTTGTTCCATGATTGAAACCCTACTGTGAACACCTGTCCATGGTTGTTATCACTCGAAAGCAAGCTGCCGCTATGGTTTCACATGCTTGCTCTGTTTCTTTACCTGAATCACCCCCTTCACATTCTGTGGGGAATCCTATGGATACCAGCGAGGTTCCTAAAATTCCTGTGGGAGATAAGGACTTTGCCAAGTTTCTAGATGCTAATCCTAGTGCTGTAGAATACTATTTGTCTCATGCCCCTGACCGTACGCCTGATGGTCAGCTCCTTGTTGGCATGCCTATTAGTATAGCTGCTCATTTAGCGCCCACTCCGCCTGATAACACCGCCTTGCTTCCTGCACCTTTAGCCCCATCTCCCAATCCGACAGCTTCAGAGATTCATACGACTCAGATTGGCTTTCCTTTGGCTAATCTTGGACCCCACATATCATTACCACCAACTGCCCCTACCTCATCTCTCTTGCAGACCACTCCATTCATGACTTGCTCTCTGCCACCTATCCACACGAGCTTTCCTTCTCAAGCTCCGCCTACCTTTTCATTCCCATACACGTATCCAGTAACCTCAACATCTTATATGGGACATCCCTATTCGGTCGCCTCAACATATTCATCCTCCATACCTTATCAACACTTAACCCCACCATTGTCCAGCGGAGGCCCTTGGCCCAATTTGCCTCCGTTTACCACAACCGCACCATCATCTCATCCAACCACAGATTTCATCAAACAAATGATGGACAAAATGCAAAATCTAGAGGCTTCTGTTTCGGGAAGTCGTAGTGCCTTGACATACGAGCAAGTTTGTCGGGAGCCTATTCACCCTTCTGTCCCCCTTCACTCATATCCTCCTCAATGGGAATTGCCGAAATTTACTCGTTTTAATAGTAAAGAGGATCCTCAACAACACTTGCGATCATTTAGACATGCTTGTTATTTGATTGCCCATGATGATGCCTTGTTACTCCGCACATTTCCCATGTCCTTATCAGGACCCACCTTGGAGTGGTACAGTGCTTTAACCCAACACTCAATCTTCTCTTTTAACCAACTAGCCCAATCTTTCTTGGATCACTTCTCCATTAACATTGCTAAGAAAGTATCCATCACCGACCTTTATGCCATTCGACAATTCGAAGACGAATCTATCGCAGATTTCGTCGGACGATGGCGCGGCCTTATCAACCAACTTACATATGCCTTGCCTCAGGCTGAACTTATCGAACTTTTCACGCGGGCATGTGCTAAGCACATTTCTCCTACTCTTCAAATTCAAACTTTCCACACATTTGATGAGGCCTTTACCATGGCTCGGAAACTAGAAATTCGAGCCTTAGAAGAAGAGAAATTGCGGTTGCGCAACAAAAACCCCAATTTCTGAACTCCTGATTCTACCAATAAACCAAATACCACCACTCCTCATGCGTCCACTTCTTCTAAATCAAAAGGAGCTGTCCACGCGATGAGGGTTAAATCTCAAACACCGTCTAATACCCCACCAAAACCACCTATAAGTATAAAGCAGAGCCCATCAATTACACTCCCTTGGGAGAAACCTATGGTGTCATCTTGGAAAAATTGCTCAAGGCCGGAGCTATCACCTTGCCCCTGTTAAACCTCACTCCGGGTTTGACTCCACTCGCGCTATACCTTCCTAGTACAAAGAAAATGACTTCTGTAACTTTCACCGTGTAAAAGGACATAGTCATGAAAACTACAAGATGTTGAAATCATAGTGCGGGAAATGGTTGACGCAGGGGATATAACCCTCGATAATCCTAATGCCCCGCCCAACCGAAATTTGAAAATCTTCAACAAACCATTCCCGAATCACTCTCCCAACAGTAACACAAACTAGGATATCTTAGCCGAGGAGAGTGTTCATGAGATCCATGCAGTCTTCGATACCCACCAAAAGCCTTTATCGAGAAAATTTTGAATCAAGCCTCTTCACTAACACAGAGCCCAAACCTCCTTTACCACCATCAAGCCAAAGTGAAATCATTCCTTTACCCATAAATAAGTTAAATTCCCAGGACTTCTCTTCCCATCGATGAGTCTTCTTATACCACATCCCTATAAGACTACGAACGGATGTTATCTAATCTATCTATTTCCTGACTTCCCTTCTACCGCTCTTGCTGTACAAGAGGAAGGTACGCCACTCCTTTTGACACCCTTGGGCGAGAAATCTCTTACACCGACATCACCAAATTCTTTAGCCATAACAGACCCTCTCAAACATGCCTTCCGCCTATTAGTCCTTCATCACCTAAATCTTTTCAACAACCGGTCGACCTCTTAATATCTATTGATACAAGACTCATCTACCCTCAGATCACACCCACAAGTGGACTGGAATCACAACCTGTCTTTCTTCCATACCAAATTTACAATTCAAACCTGAAGACTGTCATTCTCCAGAAGATAGACGAATCCTATGGGAACGTTTGAGTACCCCTTATTCTACTCAAATGCAGATGACCGATCCCGACACCTCTACCATATATCCTAAGTGTTTACAGAAACTCAAAATGCCTATGTCCTCATTCTCACCCCCCGTATCTATATCAAGTATCCCATCCACCTCTATTAACCTAACCAAACCTTCCCCTACACTTGGGACCTCACCCATACCCAGTCTAACACACCCGCCTAAGCGACTAGATTTATCCAAGAATAAAGCCGCCCCGCCACCTAGAAGACAAGCTCAATCCGTGCCTCTATCACAATCAAAACCATCATCGTCACACCTACCTTCCATATTGGGACCTCATCCTTCCACCTTGCATCAATATATCATACCTCCTGTGTTTTCTTCAAAACGACCTACGCCCTTCGCACCTATACTACGAGAGAGATCTAAGGGTATATCAACATTATCACCCCACGTATCCGTCCACCCATCGACCCTAAACAAACTCCATCATCAAAGGATTTATTTTCTGTCACTCCCCTTTCTCCGTGGTTGTTTCCGCTACGCGTCATCTATAGCCTCATCACCTAACCACCAACGTAGCTCCTGCGCCAAAGAAACCACGTTTGGTGAAAACCACATGTCAACACCCCTTGGCTAAACCACCACCCGTATGAACCAACCACACCCAAACATTACCGAAACCCGCACAACCAATGCCCTCATCCTCCTCCGATTTTGACCCACTCAAAGGATCTTACGCAAAATCCTTGCTATGTTGGTGGAGAATGCGACCATTTCTCTACCCCCACTTAGACCTTATGACCCTTCTAAACCTCGCCCTATAGGTTACGATGAGTCTAAAATCTGCACTTATCACCGCACACCAGGACATGATGTGGAGGGATGCAAAGCTTTAAAAACCATCCTTCGTCAGTCACCTCTCCCGGATAGAAAGGTTAAGAAATACAACTTACGAAGGAGAGACCTTTAGCTTCCATTCCCTCTCCTCTACCATCTCTGTCCCGCCTCACCAAGATCTATCATCATTATAGCCCCACCTCTCGAAAACCATGATTTATCCCAACCATCTTCCTCATCAAAGTTTATGAGATTAATATGATTAGTGTTGCTACTCGAGGCGAAAAACAATGAGAAAGCGAAAGAAAGCACACATGCGTCCTCTCCTTCTCCGTCCAGATCCCGATTGCACCACCACCCAAAGTGGTTATTTGTGGACCCGCTTACCCCGTCTCTAATGGAGCTGCCCATCGAGCCATGATCAAACAGCTTCACCAATCACCCGTAAAAATGACACTATATGATCTCATTGAATTCTGAATCTCATCGACAAGCTCTTGTTGAAATTCTTCAGGGGATCGAGGTCTTACCTAATGAAACCCTGCCCGTTGCCTCCATTTTGACACCCAATCACGTTACCTCTCTCACCAAACAACCCACCGCCCCAACCACTTTTGTCTCTCGTACCACAAGTCTGCGGTCGGCTCAAGATGAAATTATTGACTTTGGTATGTAAGACCCCGACCTCGCCCTTTTCATCTCCGCTACGTCCGGGACATTCGGTACGTCGTGTTATGATTGACGGGGTGCTAGCCAAACATCATCTCTTAAAAAGCCTTCCAACAAATGAATATCCCTTCTAGCTACATGTGTGCCAACCCCATCATGTTGTGGTCATTTAATGACGCTATTACCTCTACCTTAGGCACCGTGATCCTCAACATTCGGGTAGGACCCCATACTTTACCCAAACTCTTCTATGTCCTTGAGGGAGAGTTCCAATATAATATATTGCTGGTCGTCCTGGATCCGGCCATGGGATGCGTTCCTCAACATTACATAGATGCATAAAATTTGAGTACGAGGGAAGTCCTACGGTGTAAAAGCTGATCCCCCTTTAAAACCTGCAATATGTTATACCGCCCAAACGATGTGCTTGTACCAATCAAGACACCCGTTCACTCAACCCAACCATCCTCTTCAACTGTGCCTCAACCACCCACCTCAACCACACCTACGCCTTCAACTGATGAAACTACCGTCGCAAAAACCACTTCCCTTCCCGCAGCTAACATCCCAACCGTTGATCCCTTAGTAGATGTTTTTCAACGCCTTACGCTGGGGGAGTATCGCCTATATAACGTTAGTTCTTTCCATACCCCACAGGAGTACGGACAGGTACATGCACATCCTACTTATGACCGTCGTGTGGGAGAAGTAATCTCCTACGGACCACCGCACTGCCGTACTAACCTAACATATGGGGGTGTCGACGCATCTTCCGTTGCCCCTGAGCCTCCTCTTGGTGTGGTTCCTTTCCAATCCGATTTTCAATACCTGACAAATCGTCACTTCGCCCTCACCTTCTTGACTCGCTGTGCTTGGAAAGGCTTTGGTTTTGGCCTTTATGAACAAGGCCGACATACGCTCATCCCCATCACCACACGCAAACATAATGATCATAGTGGTCTCGGATTTCCGGGAACACTTACATCGATGGAACCTCATGTCAGTTGTCTTCTAGAAGATGATGGCGTCACCCCTACCGAACCATCATCACCCATTTTTCCTTCGTCTCCCACCGAGTCGATAGATCCTGAATCTATCCCTCCTAACTTTTTTTTTTCATAAATGCTATCTTCCTAGGTCCTCTCACTTATCAACGCGATAATGAGGACCCCTCTTCTATTCCCCTTCTATATCCAGACATGATTGAAGAGGACTCCCCTTCAATTAACGTTATTGAGTGCCAGGATGATGACTCCATCCTCACTTACCTTGGCGCGGATGACTCTTATATTCAACGAGCCTTACCATCTGAAACCCAAACCATGCTGAACGAATCTACTATAGAAATCAACATCCACACGGAGGAGGATCCTCACATTGTGAAGATCGGACAATCCCTTAACGCATCAGAACAAGTCACCTTTACTACTTTCCTCCGTGCTCGCAACCAAGCTTTCGCTTGGTCCTACGCTGACATGCCAGGAATTGATCCTGACATTGCTGTCCATAACATTACCCTGAAACCCGATTCCAAGCCAATTAAATAGAAATTGAGAAAAATGCATCCGTGCATTGCCCTCTTGGTCAAAGAGGAGCTCCAACGACTCCTTTCTGTTTCCTTCATTCTGCCTATTGACTATTCTCAATGGATTTCTAACATCGTACCTGTCACTAAAGCGACGGGGGGACTTCGGATATGCATGGATTTCCAGGATCTTAACCTCACTTGCCCTAAGGATGACTTCCCCTACCTAGTATTGACCAACTTGTAGATCTCACCGCAGGCCATGAGATGCTCTCTCTCATGGATGGCTTTTCAAGATATCAACCAAATTTTGGTTGCCCCTCGCCGATCAACACACAAAAGCGCTTTATAACTCCTTGGGAACCTTCATTACCGTGTAATGCCATTTGGCCTTAAGAATGCTTTGGTACAACCTATCAAGTGGGCTATGACCTACATTTTTCATGACATTATGCACACTATCCTTGAAGATTACGTTGACGATCTTCTTGGCAAGTCTAAACATCGCAGTGAACATCTCGATGTTTTAACCATTATTTTTGATCACCTGTTACAATATTCTGTCCGTCTTCAACCAAAAAAATGTGTCTTTGGTGTCCTTTCGGGAAAACTTCTTGGCTTTATCGTCTCTTTGCGTGGCATTGAGGTCGACCCATCTAAAGTCAAAGCTATCCTAGAAATGCCCCCACCTACCAATCTCAAACAATTGCATAGTTTACAAGGTAAGCTCCAATCTATCCGATGTTTCATCTCCCAACTCTCGGATCGATGTCAACCTTTCCATCACCTTCTTAAAAAGGACATTGATTTTCAATGGAGCAAAGAGTGCCACCAAGCCTTTGAAGCTCTCAAAACTTATCTCTTACAGCCACCTGTGCTTATCCCACCTCAAGACGACCGCCCTTTCTACCTTTACCTTTCCGCCACTGATCACACTATAGGGGCCATGCTTGCACATCACGACTCTGAAAATAGAGAACAAGCTGTTTATTATATAAGTCATACTTTGGTGGACTATGAGACTAGGTATACACATGTAGAAAGGTTGTGCCTAGCCCTATCATTCGTGGCTACCAAACTCCGACACTACCTTCTGAATCACAAAACTTTCGTCATCACCAACACGGACCCCATCCATTACATGTATGCCAAACCTCATCTAAACCAACGCATCGCCCGATGGCTCATGCTCCTCGCCGACCTCGACCTTGAGTTTGTCCACCAGAAATCAATCAAAGGACAAACCATCGCAGACCAACTTGCGGAAGCCCCTTTACCTGGGGAACAATTTACCAATTTTACATTCCCCGACGAACTCATTGCCACTCTTTCACTCCAGGAGGAGTCGTATTCAATGACTCTCTTCTTCGATGGATCCAAATGCCAACGCGGTGGAGGAGCCGGCGTTGTTCTTATTCCTCTCGACGCCGAGCCTATGCCTCTTTCATTCCGACTCGATTTCCCTTACACTAATAATACTGGCGGAATACGAGGCCCCTTGTTCGGGTCTCGGTTGTTGCGCCGCACTTAGGTATCAAATCTATCAATATTTTTGGTGACTCTCAATTGGTAGTCAATCAAGTTATGGGCATCTACCAATGTAAAAATGAGGAACTTCAAAAATACAAACACTACGTGGATTCACTTCTAGCCTTATTTACTCACTATTCTATCCAAACCATTCCCCGCTCCACTAACAAATTTGCGGATACTATGGCTTGCTTAGCCTCGCAAATTCCAGCCTCATCAACTGACTCTGACATTTTCGTCTTGGTCCAACAACTCTTTGCCCCATCTTATTCAGCCCCGGTTGTTTGTACGATAAATACTGTGTCTGCTAACTCGCAGGATACTTGGTATCACCAATTCCATGACTACCTTACAACCTCTGTTCTCCCTTCTGACCTTACTAGTACTGGTAAACGCACTTTTCTTAAACGCATTTCTCGTTATGTAGTTATGGGGGGACTCCTTTATAAACGTGGCTTTGATGGCATCCTCCTTCGATGTCTCACCGGCGCGGAGGTCACCCATACCATCCAACAGGTCCATGACGGTATTTGTGGTGGACATTTTAGCGGCCTTGCCGTGGCCAAACGAATCCTTCGCCTTGGTTATTATTGGCCTACTCTCAATAACGACTGCTACGAATATGTTAAGCATTGTGTTATGTGTCAGAACATGCCAACCTTCAACATACTCCTAGCCACCCGCTCCAGGTCGCTCGAGATCTTTGGCCCTTCTCACAATGGGGTTTAGACCTTATTGGTGAGATTCATCCGTCCTCTTCGCAACGTCACCGATGGATTATCACAGCAACCGAATATTACACAAAATGGGTGGAGGCTATTCCACTCATTTCAACTAAAAAAGAAAAAATTGTAGAGTTCATTAACCACCACATTATCTGTCGTTTTGGTGTTCCTCATCGCCTGATTACAGATAATGGCAAATCTTTCAAAAATAAGTTGTTGCAAGACCTTTGTGACAACTTTGGTATCAAACTCAGCTTCTCATCACCGTACTATCCACAAGCAAATGGACAAGCCGAATCCTCTAATAAAACCCTAACCAAAATCCTCATGAAAGTTGTCAATGAGTCCGGACGAAATTGGCACGATCACATCCCCTTTTCCCTTTGGGCTTATCGTACTAGCATCCGTACCTCTACTAATGCCACACCTTTTTCTTTGGTATATGGTACCGAGGCTGTCTTACCTCTCGAAATACAAATACCCTCCCTCAGAATATCCCTTCAGGATATTCTCACCAACGATGATTTCCGCCAAGAGCGGTTAGCCCAATTGGAGCTTCTTGACGAACGTCGTCTTACAGCTCTCGATCACCTTCAAATCTATCAAAAACGCATCAAGCGTGCTTATGATAAGCGACTTCATGAGCGTACCTTTAAGGTTGGTGATCTTGTCCTCAAAGAGAATCAACATGTAACCAAACTAGAAAAGAGCAAACGTGGAAAATTTGCTCCCAATTGGATTGGGCCTTATATAATCACTCACACTTATGGATCGTGCACTTATCGTTTAGCTTCACTTAATGGTAAACCGAGCTGAGCCCTTAATGCCTTGCATCTTCAACCATTCTCTTGTTGAATTTAGTGTTATATCACTTCTTATCTACCTACCGCTCGTCCTTGAGCTCATTTATGCTACATACACTTTGTTTTCTACATCTCAAAATAAAATCAAGATCACCTCTCACCTCCCCTTGACGATGCCTTCCCCTTTTTAGTCTAGTCCATGACTTCAAAGTATTAAAATAAGCCGTATTCTTATGGGATTTTCTTGAGTCAAACTTCCTACTAAACTAGATGCTTCACGCAAAAAGAACATCTAGTCATCTAAATTAAATATAGACTGCTCCCTCGAAGGACAGCTATATATTTGAACTATTGATGCTTTATTATAAATAGATCGCTCCTCAAGGACAGCTATGCATTCAAATCATATCTGCTATTATAAATAGATCTCCCTCGAAGGACAGCTATACAGTCGACCTTTATCAGAAGCTTCTCGCATTGATCAGCTTCGTGAAGACCTCAAGAATAGCACAATCAATATCCCTGGTAGACTTCCCGCATCGATCAGTCTATATTCAGTAAAATAAAAGCCTCATTCAAAAGAACTTTTGAGTCATGGACTTGTCTATTTAGGGTAGGTTCTCTTTCGTCCGAACACTCACTTTGTAATAAGTTTTCCATACCTCAACTATACCATTCACCTCACCTCACCATTTGTTTCAACTCAAGGGACGTGACGTACACCTGATAGGATGTGATCATACAACTCTTTTCACCTATTGACTTCTCATCTATGCACCGGTACCTAGGGCTTCACGTTCATTCTATGTTGTGTGGTTCGTTTTGCTCTTTTCACCTATGGAGCAATCTTTCCTTTTTGCCTCGCATCTAGGATTGTGTGTTGATCTTAAGCAGGACATGGTTCCCTACCACTTGGGTAGGCTAACTTTCGCTTCTCTTATACCTTTTACAAACCTCACCAATTCGTTACCAACACCATCAACCTTGCCTTACCAATATTACTATCAATACCTTTACCAACCAACCAATCACCTAACCATACCTAAATTGCCTGAATTCACCTTACCCATTTGGCCCGACCCAAGGCCTCAACCAACTAATCCGGCCCGACCCAAGGCGCCACCTTACCCATCCATCCGGCCCGACCCAAGGCCTCACCCTACCCATCCGGCCCGACCAAGGCCGTACTCCCAACCATCCGGCCCGACCCAAGGCCTCACCCTACCCATCCGACCCGACCCAAGGCCTCACCCTAACCATCCGGCCCGACCCAAGGTCGCACTCTACCCTTCTGGCCCGACCCAAGGCTGCAATCCAACAACTCGGCCCGACCCACGGCCGTACCACTTCAATACTTTACCCAAAATCAACACCATACACTTTTATCCACCCATCCTGTAGTTTTTTGTTCAATCGAGCTCACCTGTTCGTGTTTTAGCATGATTAGGGTTCTTGACTTGATCTGTCGACCAACTTTGCCCAGACCTAGACCGTGACGTTTATCTCAACCAAACCAACCATTTGGTGCTGCCGGACATGCCTAAATGTTCCTGTACCTTACCTGTTATATACCCTGGAGCTACTTCCTATGCCTTGGATACCAGGATTATATCACCCTTGTTTGGATAAACTATCGACCTTTGCCTATACATTGCTGGTTTGCTCATCAAATCATGTACCCTAGTCACACTATTGCATTTCAACATGCGTCTACTACCTTGGACCTCCCCCACCACCTTACCATCCTCTCTACAACATGTACCCTTTATCAACCCTATCCCTGATTTCCCGTTCACTCAATCTGTGATAGATTTGAGGGGATTACCTATATCCTTAACAGAGAAACCACTTCATATTATTGTCCACGTGACTTTACAACACAAGCTACACGACAATAAGGGGCTAATGTAGACACCAAATTTGTGTCTTACGACCCCTTGTGACCCGCATCCCATTTCGCAACCTAACCTCATTACCTAAACCTTACACAATTATTTATTAATTACCTTGTAATTGATAAATCCCCATCACCTCACCTACCACCTCATTTTGCCACCTCATCATGACCTAGCCCTAATCCTAAACTAACCTAATTAAGACCTAAAACTTGGTCTACACCTACACCCATGACTAATGACCCCTTTCTCGCACCCAAAACCGACCTTCTAGTCACTTGACCAAGCCCGCAACTAATCTCTCGGGAGAAAAGCAGGGAAGGTGGGCTATTTTACTAAAAATAGCCTACTTTTTCCTTACCGATGTCGGTTCTACTTCACGCCGTCGGTTACGTAACCGCCATCGGTTCCCTGTAAATGGCCTCCCCAAACCAAAAACAAGGGATCGAAATTTCATTTTGGATCAAAGGTGGAAGGATTTTTGAATCAACGGAGATCATTGGGAGCGAAAACAGAGTCCAGATCTTCACTTGACCGAGTAGAGACGAGTGGAGATACCAGAAGTGTTTACAGCAAAGGAGATCAGCTTGCATCTTCGTCAAAACTAGTAAGTCACATCTTGCATGTCCTCTGTTATAACATTTCTTATGCTTCTTGAATCACAGTCCTCATAAATCCATTTCTGGACCCACTACCTAGCAATATATCACATCTAACTATCATTCATCTACCTCTCATCACCTTATTACGTAATATCACCCATATACAGCCTTACAAATAACACAGCTACCAAACAACACAAACACCCCACAAAAACAACCAACCTACAGATCCTAAACCCTACCGACATCGGTTACCAGTAACCGGTATCGGTTACCCAGACTACAAACCAGAAATCAGCCTTTCCCCTATCTGTTCCAAACGAAGTAATTTGATTGATATTTTACAGTCTTTTGTGTTAATTCATATTAGCAGGGAAACTGACCACCTTCGAAAGGAAGTTTTATATTTCCTGGGCCCAAGGCAGTTTCCTCATTTATTGTCTAATCAAAATCTTGTGGTCTTGTGTTCTTATTTGCAGGTAGTCCTTCCAAGACAAAAAGGAGTTCTTCGCAGTCAGCCTGATCTTCCTCTACGGTACGCGCACACCATCTCGACATTCCACAGGTATTCCTCCTAGCCCTAACCCTTATCTGTTTCTAAAAGGAATGAAAGGATAGAAGCAACTCTATTCCCAGAAGTCGAAACATTCCGAGCGAAACAGTAGTCACAATCGACCTTGTCCCCATTGAATGTGAGGCACCGTGCATCCGAGAACGTGCGTATTAAGCCTAGAAGTACCTTCCTATGAAGGCATATGGTAACTTACACCAATGGCTCCATGCTTCATCCTTCATGGTGAACCGTGTAATGCAAAAATCCTGATATACAGGGAACTGAAATGTCTTCCCAACCACCGAAGGTAATTCCTGGTGATGCACCATTCATCTTTAAAGGATGTACAGAGCCTATTGTACCACTTCTCAACCCGTTGCTTGACCTTTTATATCATGTATCCTTCACACAAGTACTTGTTGAAGCATTCTACTGTGTGACTTATGCTCCATGGGACACTTCCATGTCTTCTCTTTTGGTTCATTAGGTACTGATCTCCATA
Source organism: Taxus wallichiana var. yunnanensis (assembly GCA_018340775.1). Taxonomy (NCBI): domain Eukaryota; kingdom Viridiplantae; phylum Streptophyta; class Pinopsida; order Cupressales; family Taxaceae; genus Taxus; species Taxus wallichiana. The sequence goes on along the minus strand of CM031242.1, from coordinate 642,394,214 downwards.
AACATCAAGTGATAGGAGAATAGCTCCAAATCTTATTTCCTCCTACATGCACTTCCTTAATGATTTTTTTCTGTAATTTAATGTGAAATGTTGTAAACTATCCCTTCGGACATCTTTTTTAGCAATGTGCAACCACATGGTATTCACTTGTGGTTGCCTTTCCGGTCATTTAGCTTTATAACGAGGTGTGTGATTACTTGCACAACTAGATATTTCTTCAATTTATCAATGTCCATGCCATGCGGTCCCTTTATATAACTCAACTCCTTTCTAGTCTCCAATATTGTGGCCTTTTAGTTAAATCATCCCTCAAGTATTCTCCTATGCCCTTCAATCTCATTACGTGGAGATGAACGTGGCTGAAATTTTGACTCAAGGCTGCATACAAAGTAGAAAAATATTCATGCACTCTTCTCATGAGCCACTGGTATACGGACTCATACATCCCAAAGTAAGGGATTTTATATAGTTGGTAAACTCCAATCTTCTTCAAGATCTTCTTGCCAAAATCATCATACACCGGCATGTCTTCCACCGTGCATTTATTTGTCTTTGTATTCAGCAAGGCATCAAGTTATTTTTTATTCTCTGCGGTACGGTGGTTGTACTCACTCACCTTTATTTTTCTTATGTGAGAATCTCACTCCTAGCCTACGATAATCCCCTTTGCATATTGCATTTCAGAAAAATTACTTTGGGAGCCATCTCCTCGAAAGGAACGATAACCGGATCGTGGCAAGATAACAACAAAGATGCTAATCAAACACCATGATTAATAAGATGAAAGAAATTCACCAAAATAGCTTTACATAAAACCTTTGCAAACAAATGAGCAGCAATATCATATATTATTATGGAACTCAATGCAATACATTGAGAATGGGCCTTGCTTAAATAGGCAAGGAATAACAATCTAAGAACCAATCAAGGTCGTAGATCAAGCCATAAATCAAGGAAATAACTAGTCATAAAAGAACTAGTCAAGACCATAGATTTAGGAGAGAACTAGACATCAAGGATCTAGTCAATACCATAGATCAAGGAAAGAACTATACCTAACAACTAGATAATATCTCATAATATCTAAATAAGATAAAAGAAATATCCACACACATAAGTGGGTGAGGATAAATACAATAAAGGTAAATAAAGTACCTAGGTGAACATGAGCTAAGGTAAATACCTACTCTAGCATCCTCTTCTTCTTTGACCACCTTCTACTTTCCCTTCACTCCTACTGCAACTACTTTCTTGGGTGTCATTTCTACCTTGCAATCCTTTGTAGATACTTGCCTCTTGAATTCTACAACATGTGAATCAAACCCTATCTCGATTCAATATGCCCTAGGTGAAATCACATGCCCTCGCTCCTCTCTGTCACCTTTCTTCACTCAAACCCTTCACCACCAGGGACGTAAGCTCTTTCTACATATAGATCTCTTTGTCATGACTAGTTACACACCTCTCACACCTCAATTCGATCACTCGACTCTTCGCACTTAGCTCTTTTTCAAATACTCTTAATTGCAATGGTAAAAATGAATTTGCATCCCATCCTTATATAGATTTTCAAATTTTTGATGCATTCATTGCTCCTTCACCTACCAAATATCCTCTCATTAATTGACCAATTTCATCCTTTCTATGCATTACATCTTCACGCCCTAGCTATAACCTTCTAGCGCACCTTCCTACCCTTTGGTCATAGACTTCTCTTCAATGCACTTCCTTGTACCCGAGTACCTCATCACTGCACCTTCTACTTGGTAGTTGTTATGGCCTTTGCTTACCTCGCATTATCTTTGTCCTTTCATTTATCTCCAGATTTGATCACTTTTTAGAGCAATCTCCTCTTAAATAGCACCAAAGTGGCACCCATAGTAATTTATTCTTTCCACCTTTTAGTTCCAAAGAGTCTTATACCTAGATATCAGCAATCCATCCCACACTAAAAATATGTGTAGTCCTCTACGCATAAACATGCTTCATATAGTAATTAGCTTCATACATGTAAGCACACTTATTGCACAACACACCAAATAAATTGACAAAGTATAGCAACAAATAAGGAAATACAGAATTCAAAACCTAATATAAATGGAAATACTACCTTATTATAAACACCAAGAAGACTTATTTATAGTAGGGCTTCAGCCTACTCCCGTTAAAGTAACTGGGTAACCATTTTCCATCAAGTGCTTTTAACTGAAAATCACCTTTTTCAAGGATGTAAGTGATAACATACGGCCCTAACCAATGTACTTTAAGTTTTCCTGGATGGCATAAAAACTTAGAGTCATAGAGAAGTACCATTTTTCAAATCTCAAACTTCTTGGCCCTTATATTTCTGTCATGCCATGCTTTCTGCCTAGCCTTTTCTTGCTTCTAACTCCAACGTGCTATTGCTCATCTCTCATCCAAGTTGATTAACTTTTCAATCCACTCTTCTAATGTTTTCTCATCAACAAGACGTCCAACACGCGCAATACCCAAAGAAGGTAACATAAATTCCATTGGAAGAATGGCCTCTGCACCAAACACTAACTAAAACGATGTGGCTTTGTCCAATTGTTTATATGTTTTCCGATATGCCTAAAGTACTACAAATACTTTATCATCCCAATCCTTTCTTCCAACATCACATATTTTTGTTAATGTCTTGCTTAAATTTTTTTGAAAGCTTCAGCAGTTCCATTTTCCTAAGGATGATAGGGTGTAGTCTTATGGTGTGCAATCATGAACTCATCCAATAAAATTCTGATTGTCTCATTAATAAAATGTGTACCCCTGTCACTGGTCAAACTTAAAGGACACCCATATCTTGTAATAACATTCTCCCATAGAAATTTGGCTATTGTAGTCATCAGACAGTCCTTTGTAGGTGTTGCTTCTGCCCACCTTTTAAGATAATCTGTGTATGTTATGATGTAGTGTGATCCATTTCTATCGTAGCTGGTGAAATAGGACCCACAAAATATATATCCCATTTCTCAAATAGTTATACGCTAGTAATAGTTCTTAGAGGTATTTCATCTCACTGACTTGGTCTTCCAAGATATTGACAATGGTCACATGCCTTACATAATTCCTTACAATATTTATAGAGGGTCTCCCACCATAATCCAACGAGTAGAATCTTGTGCACCATAGCATCACCTGCATAGTGGCCACCTACAATTTCACCATGAGATTCTTCCATAATACCCATGTGCTCATGTTCTAATACACAATGATGCAATACCTCATTGTGACCCAATTTGTACAAGTCACCACCGATTAACATATAAGGTGCAACATGTATAGTAATTTGTTTCTTCTCCAAGAATTTAATTCCTTTCAGTGTCATCCCTCGTATGTAGAAAGATAACAATTTCCTCTAGCTCTGATGGCGCGTGTTGTAACCTGTATAATTGTGCATCAGGCATGGTATCTTCAATTTCTGTGCTTCTTCTCCTAACTGTATTCTTGATAGATGGTCTGGTCTAGAATTACTTTTCCCTTGTTTGACCACAACTATGAATTCAACTTCCTGAAATAATAACATCCATCGACATATGTGCCCTTGTAAAACAGGTTTATTTACTAAATACTTCAATACCATGTGATCTGTATAAAATACAAAGAGTGTAGCTAGTAGATACTAGAAAAATTTATGTAGTGCCTATATCATTGACAAAGCTTCGCGCTCTGTAGTTGTGTAATTCTTCTTTGCAGGAGTTAGCGTTTTAATAGAAAAATAGATAGGATGATCTAAAATACCTTATCCAAGGTTGAGCCAACACCACACCAATGGTCATGCCAAAGGCATAAACATGTACATAAAATAGTTTATCCCATGAAGGAAAATGCAAAATAGGTGTAGTAGTGAGTCTCTCCTTCAATGTGTCGAATCTGCATCGCTACGGTTCTCCCTAATAGAACATACCTATCCCTTTAAGAAACTCTTCTAATGGTGCGACAACTTTGGCATATCCTTTGATAAACTTTCTGTAATATCCTATATGACCCAAAAATCCACACACCTCACTTTGACTAGTTGGATCTCTTAGGCCTATAATAACTTCAACTTTCGTTGGATCAACCAACAAAACATCCTTAGATTATGTGTCCTAAAAGTATTTCAAATGGTGTAATAAATATGCAATTCTTTATATTTAAAGAGATAATCAACTGTCTACACCGCTCAAACATTAATCAAAGATTGGCACAATGATCTTTAACTAATCCATACACCATCTAATCATCTAAATATACTTGTAAAAAGTTGTCAATAAATTCCTTGAAAGCTTGGACAACTATGCGCGAAAAGACAACAGGCACATTCTTCAGACCAGAAGGCATTACATTATAGGCAAAGCTATCCCATTCAGTAGTAAACATAGTCTTATCCTAATCCTCCTAGGTAATCTAAACCTGATGATACCCAGAGAACTCATCTATAAACAAATAGATTTCATGCCCTGCAAATCCCTCTAGGATTTCCTCAGTGAATGGCGTAGGAAATGGATTAGTTACACATGCAGCATTCAGCTCCCTGTAGTCCACACAAATCCAAATCCGTCCATATTTCTTGATATTGATGACCATTGGACTAACCCAATGTGACTCATTAAGGGGCTTGATAATTCTAGACTTCAACATGTTATCAATATCTTCTTTGACCTTTTCACACAAATTTGGGTTCATTCTGGAAGGTCTCTTTCTAATTGGGTGCCCACCCTCTTTAAGTTTTATCTTCATCTCCCCTAAATATTCATGCATGCCTTTAAGTTCATGGTACCCGCTAGAAATAGTTTTTGATAGTCCCTTAGTAATTCTATGATTTTTTCCACTTTAGAGTCTCGACTAATAGTCCCCAATTATGGCTTCCTTAGTCTTAGCATCCATTCCAATATTCACCCGCTTTGTCTTCATAGGTTCATGATAGGCACACATGGTCCTATCTACGTTGTCCAATACCTCACATTCCCCTGTTGAATGACTTATATCTAGATTATCTACTACTTCGTCATCTACTAAATAGACCATTTTTCCTTTCTCTTTCTCAAGGCAAGCGTGTTGAAGTAATGTTACATTGGCCTTTGGTTCTTTGTAAAAATATGCTCCTAAGTCTTCCACATCTAATAATTCTTGAAGGAGTCCCTTAACCTTGGCGCTATCCCCCATAGTTAAGTGCTTTATGAATTTTAATGCTTCTTCTACTAGAGGCTTTGTAGAGAAGAAGTCAAACGTCTGGACCATTCCTACAATTAAATTCTGCCAATTTCAGTTTCTCTATGGAGTTTTGCATATACATACCAAGCACACACACAACCTTGTAAAGTGGAATAAAACCAATGCACCCATAGCGAAGGTGGTAAATCTTCCTACCCTTCTGTCTAGAGTCTCTCAAACTTCTAAACATGGTGTTGAACAAGTTGATTATCATGATAATTACTCATTTTTGTGGGTGCATTACTCCTAAAGAACCTCGTAGTAAGAGCAATCCCAATTACATTCCATCCAACAAGATTATCCCTGTGGAACACCCACCATCATGTTGTTGTCCCATGTAGTGTATATGCGAGCATATCTCTTCTTTCCAGTGGATCTATCCACTTCTCTTCCTTGGTGTGTAGGAATGCTATGAGATCCCCCTCCCTTTTTGTAACAAGGTACCGAGTTGTTGTTTTTCCTCCGACACAATGTGTTTCTATGCCTCTAGAGAATATGCTCTTTACTTCGTGCCCTACCAACTCATAAGTTTTTGGGCCCGGTTATCACAAGCAATATTTGTAGTATCATTGATAGATCGTGCATCCTCCCACTAAATTAGTCCTTATTTGGTTTGTTTAATCATCTCAAGATCTCGAATAGCACACACATAAATCCTATTTAGATCTTCTTCACTTAAGGGCTCAACATAGGGTGCAGACTATCCATCTCGTTAAAGGGATAATAACTTTTTCCTATTTATTTTCAAAACTGATATAGCCCTTGTTGAACTAAAGATCAGCATTATTTGCATAGCATCAAGGATACCCTAATAGAGTGGGAAACTATCTCGATTCTACCGGTGTTAAAACTTCAAAGTCTCCAAGTGAACTTGGCTCCTTGTATGGTAATGGATGCATATTTCAAAAATCCTATGCAAGTGGCCTTAGTCGATTAGCCATGAACAATATATTATAGGATGGATGGATGGGGTTCTTCCCATTGGTACCCATACATCTAGGGTAAGAACATTGACTTCCTCACTTGTATCAATCAAGTATATTACTCAATACCCACCCATCCACAATAGCATTCAGTGTAATTTCCTTATCATAATCTAGGCTATGAGGTGGAAGGTTTACATGCGAGAATCTATCATCCAGTCTCAATACTTACGTGCGAGTGTTTCCTTTTAGCCAATCCCTTAATAATGGAACAATATTTTCTGGCACAACATTTTACACACTTCCCTCAAGTCATCTATATCAGTTTGGACTGTCTCTGACGCTTTCTTTTGCTCTGTTTTCCGTGATTTCTCTTTTAAGTATTATATCTCACCCTAAAGATTCCTAAGAACTCCCATGGTTTCCTGATAAACCTCCTTCTAATAGGTAGGATCTGGGTACCATGCATGAAGAACTTATTCTTTAGTGATAGTAGGTTTTGTTGTAATGTGTCCTTAGCACATGCCACCTCAGCATGGGTCGTGATCTTTACTTGCAACTCTTTGGACTCTGCTGCAATCTTGGGCATCCATTGATTTTCCATAGCGCATTGTATCCTAACCATACCTACGCCTTTGTTTTCTTGTCTATGTTGCTTACTCAGATGCTCATATAAGTCCAGGAACTCTTCATAGCTATGGTTCTTTCCGCAAAAAGAACATGTAATATTTTGAGGACATTCGCGCCTATAGTGGTCAGGAGATCTGCATGTATAACATGTGCCATGAGGAAACTCACTTCTTCCACCACCATGACCTCGTCCTTCGAATCCACCACGGTATCCTCGACCTCTACCATGAATGCCTTCAAAATTCCCCTCATTTCAATCATAGTGTGCCTAATTGTGCTCCCGGTCCTAATGCTCATTCTTTCCCTTAGATTTATCTGAAACTCTTGTTTTTCATACACCAATATCTATAGCATCATGGATCTATCTAATCAACCAGCAGTCCTCCATGTCATGAGTTATGGACCTACAGATTTTATAGTAGCTTGAAACATTCTTCCTTATCGCATGTTGTAATAATGGGCAGCGACTAGCATCATGGTTTAGGTGGCATATTTCATAATCCATCAGTAATGAGTGTATTATTCTACAAGGGAAACTATCCTTTGTGTGACCTTCTACTTCACAATTTGTGCACCAAATCCTTGTGTGTGTCTCATGAGCTGAATTTGTTGATAGTTTCTCCAACTGTTTTGCCATTGCTGTTATTTGTGCTTCTAAAAATAAGCTCACCCCGATATCTATGCTTCCAACTACCTTAGCACACAAGGCTACTTCAAGTGCTTTTCATGAATCGGTGTATGTCTTATGTGATAACTCCCTTCTAAAGGATGTAATCAAGCCCCCAACAAATCATTGAGCATCTTGGTTTGCATGTATGCGATAAGAAAGCTTTGATAACAACGTTTTAAACCATGTATCATACTCTCTAACACTTTTAGTAGTGCCTTGCTTAATATCCTTGATCACACTTAAACTCTTCTACTCAAACTCAGGGATGTGGAACTCTTTAAGGAATGCATCCTTTAAAGCCGTAAAATATATTCAAGTGTGATCGGGATCAAACTTTATGTACCAAATGTGTGTGCACCCTTGTAACGTAGTAGAAAATTGGCTTGCCCTATGTTCAAAAGTTGTGATTCCTTTTACATACCACAATATTTCACACATGTACACATGTTCAAAGCAAAGCATCTTCTATGCCCCTATATTCTAGAAGGTGAAGAGACATTTCAATGTAAATATTTTGGGGTTGGTGCAGACCTTGCCCACCTGATCTAGAACCTCTTGTGTTTCCCCTACCTCTAAAACCACCAGATCCATGTGAACCAAAGCTACCTATGCCTCCTGATCCTGAACCTGTAGCTAGAATAGGTCTTGTAGACATACTCCCTATGCTCCAACAAGTAGTACTATACTAATTTCCTATGATCTATGAAGTAGTTCCACTTCTAGAGGTGAATCCAACATTCGGGCCGCGCTCATATTCTCGTGTGGATGATGTTCCCGAAAACACACGTCCAAATAACAATGAAGTCGTCTACCCTACCATTAATGCACATTCTCTCTTACTTCCCAAAATTTCTTGTTGATTACTTGTTGTACTAGATACTAGAAAACCAAGCGCAAGGGCTAGGTTTGAGGTGGATTTATATGTGCACCCGTGGCCCGGGTAGTCTCTCTGTGCACGCTTCTTCATGAGGCTAAGGGGGGATACCTATCATGCTTTCCAAGATGAGGGAGTTCCTGATGTTCTAGCTCCATGTCTTCTACGTGAGCTTGAAATCCTTCATGATCCATCTCTCTCCTCAACACCATAATTTTTGCAATGGTACATTGCTTCTCTATCTCCCTCTCACGCTCCTCATTATACTTAATTTAGATTTCCTATCTTTTCCTTTCTACCGCTAGGTCTGCCATCTTTCACCAATCCAGCTCCTTCCCCACACGTGGTGCATTTAGTTAGTCATCAGTTTACTCTCTATATTCAAGGTTACCATTAGGATCTTGATCGCTAGAGGAATTCCAGAGGAATTCCTTGCTTGGATATCGTAAAATTGGAATTCAGCTACCTCTACGGAGATGAATAATTGGAAATTAAGTATTCAAAGATATAGTTGTTTAACACACCATATAACCACGTATCCACCACTTGAGTCCAAATTAGATCATCATCATAAATGGCTTGGAATCTTCCTATGTCTAGACAAGTGTGTGATACATCCAATTCCACTTAGATGCATAAGCAATCAGCCACTGCATAATTCTACTAGAAAGATAAAAAAAGCCTCTCATATAAACTATCATACGATTCTATTCCACCCATACATGTGCATCAAACTCAGATCCAGTGTTGAACTACTATGCATATTCTTCCTCCATATCTTGTATCCATTCTTCAACACTTGCTAAGGTCAACTAGTATGTCTTCATCGTGAACCATCCTGGAAAATAACCGAAAAGAGGTCCCATCAATGGAACCAATGATACGGTCTAGAATTTAGTAATTCAAACCTACAAGACCCTAGATGTGTTGGCACATCACTCAACCTAAGCTGAGAACTCACCCAAAGTGCGTAAAGGTATGAGGTCCCTCTTTAGGGTTGTTGTTGCAATAAGTTAGCATGATGAAGACTTAATGCATGTAATTTCTTTACTAACACAACATCCTACAGAGCCTACCCGATTTATGCTTAGGGAAGAACAAAATTAGGTATTAACAATGATGAGATCAAGAACACACTAGATTCAGTCACATGCAGAACTAATACTTATTATTGGCCAATATCCTCCATTGTATTAAACGTAATAAGTATACAGAAGCTTCAATAAAATGATAGTAGTATGCGCGTAACATATTTAACAATGTATCTTTGTATTATCTATTCTCTCGCATATTTATATATCTATTACAAAGATCACTACATATATATAAGGGTGGGGACTTTCCCTTCACCACTTATCAGTTCCCAAAATAGGTCACATGCTATTATTAGCCACACGCCTTTACAAAACTGGCCACACATGCAAGTGCACTAACAATAGACTACTGCTAGCTAACTGATAGTAGTAGATCTATTTCGCTTATGCCAATGCAAATTCTTCATATCTCGATCCTCTAAGAATAGCCAATACTTGGCGCGCACATCTATTCCTTGTTTGTGTGCTCTATACACCATCTCTAAAAATAGACCTTCATGAGTGAAAATGGCTAAGTCTTGAAGACTAAACTTCTGCTCCGCGCACATGTTATCCCTATCCATTTGTGCCTTTAAATATAACCTACTTTCTCACACCGACTTCTTGTGTGCTTTCTATCAAGTGTTCTCTGATCAACATTTTCTTTAGTATCTATTTCACTAATCTGAATAGGAAAGAGAAAAATTGGTCAAAATTCTAGCACACCCAGTGGGACAAACCTTTTAGGTGAGTCTCTTGCACTTCATTTCATTTCATTTTTCCATATTTATTCTATTTTCCACTAATATTGCAGGTAGAGACTTTTTCTTTTACTTTTTGTTTTTGGGATTTTGGAATGATTGGATTTTCTCTTGGCTTGCTTTTTTTTTTTTAAGATTAAATAAAAATGAAAAGAATTATCTAGTTATTATCTTTTTTTTCATATTTTTTCCTTCCTTATGTGTTTGTTCTCATCGAAATTCCACATTTGGTTTTGAGATTAAAAAAGTCTTGCATCCTTGCTTGAAAATCTATTATAAATAGGTTTTTCATTGGTTTCATTCTAAATTCAATCACACATAACCAAACTCACACATCAATCCACACATCAAGACATTCCCTACTAGGTGGAATTGATTGGGATTTAATCACCCAACAAAAATACATAGTGGTGTTCGCCGTGTTATATATTTTGCATGATTTGAACCTCACGTACCTTTAGGTATATTGATGACTCCTCATCAAAACTACCTAAAAACAACCTTAAATTATCCATTTATTTGGTACCTTGGTTATCCATTTCCCATTTTCTTTTGCACATTCTTTAATTAATAAAGATAAAGAAAACATTAGAGGCTTGACTTGCTTATATTAATTAGCAAAATAATTTTTTTCTTATTTTATTTCATGCTCGTTATCACACACTCTTTAGCTAGTAAAATGGAAAAAAATATTGCATTAAACAATCCTATCATGTCATCCCAATCAACTTCCATTATATCCAAAGTGGCTCATCCATGCCTATGGTTACCTCTTCCATGGTCACCCAACATTTAATCATCAATTTTACTCATCAAGGATCTCTTGTTCAAACCACCACCTATGATGAAACCAATCCTTTCTTGCATCATCAATCCATCCCATCAATGATAATCCCATAGCCCTCCATGATTACCTTCTTAGGAAGTCAACCCAACTTCCTATGAAGAGGCCACCTCTCCAACAAATATATGGCTATCATTCCAACCCCAAAACAACCCAAGTTCTTTCTTCACAACTTGTGGTGTTTTTCCTTGAGCCATGAATGAGCTCGCTATCACCCAACATGAGCTTGATCCATCCTCTTCTACCAATCCTCCACCTCATCAAACAACCCACTAATCACACCCATCCCTCCTAATCTACCTCCAATCAACAAAAATTTCACCACTTCCATCCCTATCACTTCTATCATCACTAGTGTCCCCATTCAATCCTTTCCCATCATATTTGAACAACATAATCAATATTTACCTATCACATCACACATTCATGCAAATTTCATCACCTCCCAACCTCCTCTTATGAGTGCTTCTCATTACATAGTGTCTAATCCACCTCCTCAATAATTTTAAACCATCAACACTCATATCCCCACTCATCATATGCCTCAACAACCAACCCAATATCTATAATCACATTACATCCTAGTGTCTTAGGGGTAATTTATGAAAAACCCATGTGCTCAAAATGCCTAAAAATCTCTCAAAAGTCAATTAATTTCTTTCTTAAGTTATCGGGTTTCTTAGGTTTATTTACTTATAATTAAGAATTTGTTTATATCTTAAAACTCAATTCACAAAAGTCTCCTTCTTTGTGTTGATTGGGAGTGCTTCTACTTATTAAAATTTGATAAGTTGAGTAGTTCAATAACCCCGCATAACTAACGTATACTTCTTAGTTATGTGTTAACATAAAGTGCTTTTATTTCTTAGCTTTGTGCTAGACCGATATGCTTCTTCTTCTTACTATTAAGAAAATAAAGTAGTTCATGAAATGGGAAAAGGTAAACTATTCATTGCACTAAATCAACACCGACTACTTGTCTTCTTTGCACTAAAACCAAACTACTTTACTTCTCAAAAAGTAAAGTAAGTAAAGCAGTTCTTTAAAGCCACATCACTAATCATTTAAGTTATCGATCTTTAGGAGGAACTTTACTTATGTTAAAAATAACGAAGTAAAACTATTTCAGTAAAGCCGCATATAATAAGGATTATAACGTGGCACGATACGGATCACAATTAATGACATGGAGTATATAAAATCTTAAGTAATTCCATGTCAGATCCATGCATTGTCACACTCATAGAGAAGTTATCCATCCCCAAAACCCCAAGCAATTTCTTATGAGTGATTAGAGAAGGATTTTAGCAAATCAACTTTGACCAATTTGTAAAAAAGGTTGGAACTCGCATTTTCCTCCTTATTTTCTTGTTTATTCCTTTCTTTGTGTTTTCATTTTGTTTAATTTTTTTTTCTCTTCCATGAATGTTTTGCTTCTCTATTTTGAAAACTCGAGGTTTTTGAAATTAATCAAAATTGGGATTATTTGTGTCAATTGGGATTAGGGTTCGTTAGTTCAGATGACCCGTTGTTACCTTTGGAACAAAATTCCCTTAATCCCATTATTTGTAAAACAATAGTTTTTCCTCGGGTAGTTCTACGGATTTTCATAAAGTATTTACTTTCCCTAGTCTTATAATCTTCTTTCTTCATGTTTTTTGATGATTAGTACTACTTGTACTTCTAGGTTTAATGAAAGAAAAGTATTGTATAAAACCACAAAACACGTCACTTCATTATTTAACATTTTTGGTTTTGAATCACTTCTACTCGGATTTTGGGTTAGTTGTAGCTTCTAAGTAATTATACCCTAAAACACCACTTTCCTTTTCTTTTTGCATGGATCGAAATGAATTTTTCCGATATACCTATCATTGTTTAGAACAATTGTTACTTCCCAATTTGATGGCTTGTGCTAAACTTGATAGTTGTAAATTCCTATGTAATTCAATGCTTGGAACTACTTATTCTTCATGACCTAAGTTTCATTAAACCAATAGCTCATTACTTCCTATTCATTGTGTTGTTTTGCATTACTTCTACTTCCTTCCCTATGCTTTGTGCAAAACCGATAGGTCATTACTTCATATGCTTTGCATAAAACCGATAGGCTATTACTCTTCATATATTATGTTACTTTAAATAGATTGTTCTTCCCCTTCATTGCATAGAATTAAATTACTTTTTCTTGTTAACTACAATTCTTGAGTAAGGATCCGCTAAAAACTGTAATGAGTAAAGTGAATTGTTTCTCTTAATCACTTCCAATGGACCTTGAACTTCACTTCTAGGAGAATCTTAAAGAATTTTCATGAAAAGATAGAATTTGAATAGATGCATACAATTAAAATTGTGTTTTGACTTAATATTTATATTTAAAGTAGGGAAAATTGAAAATATTTAGTAGTTGAAGCACATTAGTTGCTTCAAGAAGAGAAAATGTCTCGATGGTAGGGAAGAGTCACCTTCAACAACCGGAAATTTTTGGGAGAAGAAGAAGAAGTTTTTTTATTCGAGAATACCCTAATATTGTTTATGAACAAACTTCAAAAACAAGGAAAGGTAAAGGGAAGGTTAAGTCTGGTGAAGCCAAAGGGAGCAAGATGAATTATGAATATAAAGGATATCCGATAGAATCTGTATTATGTCAAAGCTTACCGATATTAGTGAAATAGATATGGGGCATTTCTTCATCATGAATTGATTTATAAATCAAAGGCCAAGATACAAACACCCCTCATTCAGGAATTGACTAGGAGTGGGTTGATACAAGAAACTACTTTTCTTAGTACTTCTAAATTTCCTAAGTTTGGTCAAGGACAAGAAAAGATTCATATGGTAATATAGTAGAGAGATTGGATGCCCATTTATTTACCTTTTGCTTGAAGATCTCTACTACTGCTAAAGAAATGGGTGTTAGTATGGAAAAGGAAAATGAGTACTTGTAAGAATAATAAATTTTATGCCATTAGAATAATGAATTTGAATTATTTAAAGGAGATGAAGAAGGCATCAAGGGTTCCTAGAAATATTGTGAGGTCTGATCTAGTTTATGAAGTAGATGATATAATCCAGTTGTTGTGCATAATCAATGGGAGAAAATTGGCAAATGCTTTTCTTCATGGATGCATTATTTTATCATAATGATTGAGACTGGAAATCCTAGTACTTTGATCAACTGGGATGAGATTATTAGTAATAAAATTGGCATTTAGTTGTGAAATTTCACCCAAAAAATGGACTCAATATGACTTCCTATCTTATGTATGTTGCAGCAGCACATGGTGCTTTTTCTAAATTAGGGAAGCAATGTACTACAACCGAGAATCATATCCATAAATTTTATCCATAGCTAGATTTTCCTGGTCATTTCAAGGAGTACAAGTAGGTTAATGATTTATTTTTCTATGAAGTCATTTGCAAAATTGATACTAAGCTAAAAGAAAAAAGGGTAATTGATGATGCATGGAATGCGGTTATATAATATGGATGTATCTTTATTCAGTTTTCTCATTTCACATATTTGAGAGTTTTTGGTTTCTCTGGAACTCCACTTAAGCTCCCAAGGTATCCCAATGATAAGTGGATTTTTCTTGAATTATGCAGACAATTAGTGGAACTTCATGATTTACAACAAGGACTTCATATTTTAGTGGTTCATTTTTCAATTATTATTAGGCATTATCATTGTGCTAATATCCACAAAGCCTAAAATGTGTCTAAATAAATGTTCCTCAAATGCACCTAGAGTCATTATAAATCCAGAATCAATTTTGACTATAGGAATATTACACATAAAATAGTTTCACTTGATCATGCACATCTCCTAGTGCTGGAGGATTTCTGGATAGACTGCAAAGATGAGTATGAAATCAGAAGAAGGGATTATAGCCACATGAGATTGCAAAAATCATGAGTTTTTTCCTAGCTAATATTCCCAACAATCTACCGGATGATGAGAAGGTAATTTCATATGCATATCATGAAGAAGGAGGGGATGATGTTCCATTGTCATCCATGAGGAATAAATCAAAGACAATCATGGAAAGAACCTCTAGAGTATTTCTCTATACTTCCAACTAGTTGCTTAGTAAAGGTTATTGTCTAGAGGATTACGTGTTGAATTATTTAAACTAGAAGAACACTAAGAGCAAGGAAGGACTAGGGAGATAAGTTGAGGGCCTACAAAGTTAAAACTAGTTAAGAATCCCATCACATAATGGGCACCTCCATAGAAAACATATTTTAAGGAAGCATCAATGTCATAATCTACTTCAAGTGATGTTTCTCATTTATTGATGTCTTCATCTACTAATACCCATGCCATTCATATTTCATCTACATAGGGAGAGGTTGTGGTGCTTCTTTTGAATCCTACTACATTCTTATTTCATATAGTTGTGTGAGAAGTTTCACCTCCTTTTCCCCATCCTTTCTCTCCACGACCAATCCTCCTCCTCCATCTTCATAAGAACAATCAATTTCTCAACCGAAGGAGATACATGATTTTGTCACGGAAGAATCTTCATTGTAGGAGGTGTCTTAACCTTTAGATAAAGGTAAAGTCTTAAATGGAAATTGTTGGGATTTAAGAGGGAGAAACGGGAAGGAAAGTGGAGGATATATTCATTTAGAGATAATTCAAGAACCCTCGAGTTCCATATTCTCTCATTGCATGAGGAAGTTGAGAGAGGAAAAAAATTAAAATGTAATATTGACACCAAAACTGAAGAAGAGAAGGAGATTGAAAATCCATTGGTAATTAAGAAGATGATTGAATTGTAAAAAGTATTTCTACAAGTTTCTACTTTAGAAGTGCCCAAGGAACAACAAGAAACAATTGTACTTCCATCTATGGAAGTGATTGATCAAGAAATGGTGGTTCATTCTGGTTCCCAATCTTCTTCAAGACGTAACTTTGCTAAATGGTTGGCCTCATCAGACACTTCCTAATGCTAAGGAAGTAATCAATTTAGAAGAGATGAATCTATAATTATTGAAGAGTATTGAGAAGAAGGGGAGAAGGTCCAAGGAAGCCAAAGTAACCTCAAGAATGATAATTGAGCCTTCTCGTAAAATAATTCATTGAAGTGTCTACCCCGGTAGTAGGTAAAATTAAAGATGAATTAACTAAATAAGATCTAGTGGTGATAAGAGTTCCTCTAGGAAAGGTAACAACTGAAATCCTTAAGCAAGATATGCATACACTCATTAATAGCCTCTTTCTTTAGCTGGATCAAGAGAAAGAAAAGAATACCAAGTTGAAATAGAAAACATCCAAGCTATGTGACATAATCATGAAGGTTGCAAGGTATTCATTTCAGTTGTTATTGATAGGAGAGAAGTTGAATCCCCAAGTAATTACTATAATGGAAGAAATTGGTGAAAAATATAAGGATGTGGATGAATGGATAGCTGATATTACCAAAATAGCTATGGAGGACTATAAAGAAATACTTGTGAAAATGAAATAGTGCCAAGATAAATGGGATAAACTAAAAATCTTAAGACAAGAAGTTGATAATGAATGCAAGATGGTAGAGCTTCAACTTCAGAGTCTACAAGAAATTGACTCATTACTAGATAATGTGTTAATCAAAGAATAAATTGTACCTGAAGGGTCTATAAAGAAGGGGAAACAAAAGATTTTTATTCTTTCATTCGACAACAAATTATTAATCAAATCATGGAAATAATGAAACATGTAGAGGAAGAGGTGGATAAATCCCTAGATGAACTTGATGATTATGATATAACAAAGTATAATATTGATAAACCTCCAAAGGACATTGAAGAATCCTTCAATTATTTCAGCAAGAAATGAACAATGCTACCATTCCCTTCAGTCAAGAATCCATGGAAATATTATCAAAGCTTCAAGGGGATGTTAATTACCTTGAGTCTAGAATTGGGAGAGTAAGAGTTTGGTGAAAAATCCTTGAGAAGGAATTATTCACGTTTGAAACAAAAATGGAGAATATTGCAAAGGTAGATGAAAATATGATCAAATACATGATAGATCAATATGCCATGTATAGGGAGAAGAAAAAGAAGCAGATGAAGAAAAGGATGAGGAAAAGGATAAGTCGAGAAATTGAGGTTGTGCATTTGGAATAATTATTCTTCTTCTTCTTTTAGTTCTTCCTCTTCTTCTTCTTATTCTTATTCTATCTACTCCTCAAGTATATTCATTATAACACTTAAGTAATTAGGTTGTTAATCACAATTACTTTAAGTTAATAGAAAAATTCAAAATACATGATGATAGTGGACAAATAGGTATTATCATTTAAATAATGGAACTTTCTAAAATCCTATGTGGCATGAAACAAGGATTTTGAGGAAGAAAGTGCTCAAATCCTCGTAGCTTTGTAGTTAGATATTTATGATATTTTAACGGACATTATCCCTTTTGTATTGCCCTTACGATGACTATAAATAGAGGAGGAGACCTACGAGTCAAGGGATCTTAGAATTTTTTGGAAAACTATTGCTTTACATTGTACATGGTTATTTCAAACATTGCGTTGAAATAATTAGATGTCCATATTGTAAATGGTTAAAAGTTGAATAAGAAATATGAATTTTGGTTGAACTTTGTGTCTTGTTGGACCCTAAAATATTGGCTAAGTACCAAGTGGCGGGCACACATAGGATTAGTCCATAGAAGGGTTCTTAGGGAAAAGCGCATAGGAAAAGGGGTTTAAGAAAGGTTTAACTAAAACCATGGTGTGCACGGGAGGAAGAATAAGGGTTTAAAGGAATTAGTTGTACCCAGCATCATGGAGTCACTTGAGGAAAAATGTGAGGACACGACTAGGCATGATGAGTGGATAAGTTGCTACCTTGGAACCTTGGAAGTTAAGAAAAGGATATTCCCTGAATCGAATATTACCAAAGACATAATTACAATTAGTGGAAGGTTTGTGAAGAGGATAATAATTCACCAATGGAGGACCACCTCAACACTTAGCACATGATCTAACCATAAGAGAAGTCATGGTGGTTGTCGATAATCCTATTTAAAGAGGTGCTTGGGTCAAGGAAGAGACAAGAAAACTACATGGAGGAATGAAGGGAATGCATAGAGAATACGAGAGAAAGAGAAGGAGGGCAACAAAGTGCTGCAAAAATTCTAAGGGTTTAAAGTTCATAGTGCTAGAGGGATGTAAGGGATACCATAAAGTATATGTACGAGTAGTCGGGATCTATAACAAGGGATAGAATGGGAAAAATTATAGTTAGGATCTTAGATCGGGAGGCTTGCAGGATTTAAGTCTCTATAATTTAATATATATGGTTTGAGATGACCCTTTTGAATGTAGTATGGCTACCAGAGACTATTAAATCAATATACATGGATCTATTCTGTACATCTTGTTTATGGGTGTAAACCCTCATGTTATATGACTTATCATGGCTCAGATCTAGTTTATTGTACCTCTTACAATGTTATTTAGCTTTTGTGATGCATTAATGTGTAGATCTGTTAGTTATACCTTCTACCTTTCAAAGTAGATGAATGTAACTCTATTTCTGCAAATAATCCTCCATTAATGGTAGAACTCTCTTGCAAATCTCACATAAAGGAGGGGCTCGACACCCACATGCACCTTGGGTGAGTGCCCAACATATGTTAGATGATAGGCCGGTGCACTTAGGGTTAGAAAGAAGTATTAAGGGTAAAATAGTGACTACATGTGTTCTAAAGTATTATTGTGCAACGATGAAGGATAATGGTAAAATTTTTGTTATCTTTAAATTTCATATGAGTAAACTTCTTTTCTTTTGCTTAAATTTGTAGAAATATTTAAGTATTTGCTTATTAGTGTGAATGCAATTATCTACGATATCTATTATTTTCCAATCATGTTTCTTTAAATGCAGTCATCTCTATTTTACCACGTTTTATTTCTTCCTCTTTCAAGTACTTGCTTTACCATATAGTTTCTTACTTACTACAAAGTTATTTGGCTATGGTTCATGAGCTATTGAACTAAATTAATACCTCGATTATAGAATATAAGGGTTTAGAATAAATAAATACATCACACGGGATATTTTCGTAAAATGAATCGGATTCATCCCATGACTACCTAGGTTTTTTGTTTTAGTGGACCATAAAATGTAGCCAACACATCCCCATTTCTAAAAATCAACTATTTTAATAACCCATCCAATCTCAACCAATGACCTATATTCACCCCCATCAAGCAATTCCTCAAACACCTACTCATCCACAAGTCCACCAACAACCTTATTTGTCTACTTCTCATGTCATGCAACCACAATCATTCACCTCTCATAACCCCATGCATGCCTTGATGAATAGGTTGACTAGCCTTGAGGCCGCTACCTTGGGACCCAAGGTCACATTATCTTATGAAAAAAATTGCAATGAACCCATCCATCCATCGGTCCCAATCAAACCTTATCCTCCTCATTGGGAGCTTCCCAAATTCACCAAGTTTAATAGTAAGGAAGATCCCAACAACACCTTCGTGCATTTAGGCATGTGTGTTATCTCATTACCCATGATCAAGACCTCATGCTTCACACTTTCCCTATGTCTTTGGCTAGTCCCACATTGGATTGGTACAATGGCATCCCGAACACTCATTTTTTCTCTTTACCCAACTTTCACAACTCTTCTTAGAACATTTTTCAATCAACATTACATATAAGATCACCATTACAAACCTATATGCCATTCGACAAGTGGACAATGAGTCTATTGTAGACTTTGTGGTGGAATCTTCGGTGTTATCCAAGAATTCCATGATGGCATTTTTGGTGGACACTTTAGTGTATTAGTTATCGCTAAGCACATTATTCATCTTGGTTATTATTTTCCTTCTCTCAATCACGACTACTATGAGTATGTTAAGAAATGTGTTAAATGTTAGCAACACTCCAATCTTATTCACATTCCTATTCAAGCCTTGCATCCAGCTCAAGATATTTATCCGTTCTCATAGTGTGGCCTTGATCTCATTGGTACCATCAATCCTCATTCTTCACAACAACATCACTCTACCATCACTACAACTGAGTATTTAACCAAGTGGGAGGAATTAATTCCACTCACCTCAACCATATTTGGTCCAATTATTAACTTCATCTATTTGCATATCATTTTCCTCTTTGGAATTCCTCATAAAATCATCACAGAAAATGGAAATTCCTTTAAAAACAAATATCTTAATAATATTTGTAACTTATTCAATATCAAACTTATCTTCTCTTATCCATATTATCCTCAAGCTAACGGCCAAACCGAAGTGACTAATAAAACTCTCTATAACATTCTTACCAAGACTATTGATCAATTAGGTCGTAATTGGCATCTTCATCTCCCTTTTTCCCTTTGGGATTATCAGAATAGAATTCATACTTCCATGGTTTCTACCCCTTTTTCTCTTGTTAGCGAATTTTTAATCCATTCTTCCCCTTGAAGTTCAAATTCCATCCTTGCGCGTAACTCTTTGCGACTTCATTTCTGATGAAGATTATCTCTAGGAGTGTCTAGCACAACTTGAGTTGTTAGAAAAAAATTTCCTTCTTACTCTTGAACATCATCATGTTTATTAAGAGTGCATCAACTATGCTTACAAAAATCACCTCAAAGAGTGTGACTTTAATGTTGGTGACCTCATCCTTAAATAAAATCATAATGTTACTACTCTAGAAAGGAGCCAACGTGGAAATTTTACCCCTAACTAGATTAGACCATATGTTATTACACATAACTATGGGTTGGGAGCATATCGTCTAGCCTCCCATGATGATAAAGCATAATTCAAACCACTTAACGCATTACACTTTCCACCATTCTACTTTTAGCATAACTACCGGTGAGCACTTATTCATATCTTTATTTAATTCCTCCACCTCTTCCATATATCATTATAAATATTTGGAATTATGTGGTCCACCATCACTTTCCTAGACATGACCTTAAATATGGGCACAATGGCTCTACCCATAACATTTTTCTTATAGATAGGTTTTCCCTTCTTGGTGAGAACTCCACGATCATTACATTCATCACCTTCTTATTTACCACTTGGAACCACGCTAAGGGTCCAAAGGTGTAATTTGTACATCTATTATCCCCTCCTAAGTGGTCTACCTAACTATTCCTAGATCTTCCCCATGTAAAAGTAAACATTCATGGATGCTCCTCTAAAAAGTCAAAGTTATTGAAAATAGACTACTCCCTCGAAAGACAGTTGTTTATGTCAATAAAAAATAAATCAAATCAAATAAACATATCCCGACGTATGGATATCATGTGTACCATTCTTGCCATCAAAATCATAAATCCTATAAATTATACCATACCCTTGATGGATGGCTTCTCTCTTATATCATGGCATCGAAGGCTTCCCGCATTGATTAGCCTTCTATCTTATTGGCAACCTAAAACTTCTTCCCGCATTGATCATCTTTCACATAGAAAACTTCCTGCATTGATCAGTTTGATCTCTTTCCCCTACCCAGAGAGCTAGGGCATAGACTTAGGGAAATCCATTTTTATAAAACCCTCTTCCCACATAGAAGTTGAATTATAGAACCCTTTTTCATGTTTACATTAGGTTTATGAGATTATTTCATCCATATTTCTCTCACGGTATTTTTATATAACTAACTATCATTTGTTATGTGTCAACACATGTTTAGTTATATGTGCCTTATGTTACTTAGATCCCCTTTTTGTTTACCTCCAATGTAGTTGGAGGCATTGTTTCCTAGCGCACTCCTTGATATGACGTATAATTTTTTGTACCCATAGGTAGCCAATCATCAAGTTGCATTCTATTCTAGATATTTCCACATCTATCCTTTATTCCTTTACAATAACATCTACTCTATATCAATCATTTATGTACTATCCATCAACAATCACACATCCAATTTACATATTCTATCTATCATCATCTATGTTTATCATCTATCACATCTATTTTTCAACTAAACATCACATATTATATATTAAAACATCCAACCATTGCATATAAATTCACCATCATCATCAAATATAAAGTAAAACATATAATCATCATCATCATCATCACATATCCACATCACATCATCATAAATAAAATAATTAACATCACACAATTGACACATGCTAGAATACAAAAAAAAATCATATATCATATATATCACCAAACTAATCTGTATTAGCACATAATTGACCTCTAAGGGTCCTCTCTCAAAGAAGAGATGTCATCGAGAACTAGTAAAGTGAACATCGAGAAAGCCTAAAATATTTCCCATGTGAGGCAAGTCCCTTTATCTATCTCTCGGCATCATTCCCTCTCCTTGACTTCTCCTCAATGTGGGTGACCCACACTCATTGTGCTACCAGATGTTCTGCTCCAGTCACCACTCATAGTTGCACATACTACCAATACCTCGAGTGTGTACGTGGTAGCTTATTGATCATAATCCCCTCATAATACTTATCCTCTATGGCTAAGGCTCCATGGATATCATGTCGAGAGGCTCCATCTCCTCCTCCCTGTGATGCTTCTCATAAACCACTTATAGAATTTTCAAATTTAATCGTAGAAATATATCCAAAGAGGGATCTATAGGCCTCCCTCTACCTCCTATACTGATCTCTCTCCTAGATGTCTTGGTCCCTCTCCTGTTAAAGGGTCTAGGACTCCTATCATGCAATATCTCTCTCCTAATGAGAGATAACCCTCTCGATACTCACCGAGATAAATCCATATGCGGCTATGCCATCTCCATCTCCACCTCCAAGAGCAACCTCTACCTCGATATACATCTCCTCCTCCTCCTCATCCCCTCTCTCTCTTTGGCTACCCTAGCAGTCTAATTAGTGGTCATATATACTCAAAACCCTACTCCAACCCATACATCATCATCCTCATCCCATAGTGTTGGTGCCTCCTCCATTGGTTTTTCCATGTATGAGGACTAGGAATATCCCATTTATATCCTCATGCCTATAGGATATGGGCTCCTTGGGTACCATCTCAATCACCACAAACTTTCATCAAACCCTATCAAACTAAATGTCCTCAATCACCTCTAGCATATGGCCCTTTACCTACCTTTTCCTCCTCATACCAATCAAATTTGCATATACCCCAAGCCATGCAGGGAAATACCTATAAGAATACCATCTAATATGCTCTCCCTCAAGCTCTAAAAACCTATCACTATACCATTTTGCATCCCTCACTCCTCTATCTCTATGATCCTAGTCATCTCACCATCTCAAGAATCCCACCACTGTAAGCTCTATATGGTCCCTTGTGACCCATGGTAGCTCCCTGGTGGCCTGATGACTACAATGTGCTCATATGCCCAACAGTGT
Source organism: Taxus wallichiana var. yunnanensis (assembly GCA_018340775.1). Classification (NCBI taxonomy): domain Eukaryota; kingdom Viridiplantae; phylum Streptophyta; class Pinopsida; order Cupressales; family Taxaceae; genus Taxus; species Taxus wallichiana. Next base: position 642,370,870 of record CM031242.1, on the reverse strand, counting down.
AGGAGGAAGCCTACATTAATCCTTGTCCTTGTCTCATCTTTTTACATCAATAACTAATAATACACCTGCATTAGAAGAGTGGAACCAAATGAGAACATTGTCCAATGATCAACTATATCAGCCATGACCCCTACTAATGCCCATGGAAACCGGGCTCCACTTGAGTCTGAAAATGCATAAAATGAAATGGCTATCATCAACAAACAAATAAATCTACTCCATACATCCCAACACACATAACTCATCTCATAAAAGAACCCCACGATGTAAATGTAATGTAGGGTGTATCAGCTCCAAACAATCGTGTCAACACTGCTAATTTGTTATCATTGTAATCCATATTATCTACACCCCATCTATCATCAATCTAAGGATGTGATACACATCCTCTAGGCTAATCATCATCTCACCCGTTCTAAACCAAAAGGTACATGTATGCATATCCCACCTCTCAAATAATGCAATCATCAATCCGACATCTCGTATAATCCTATGATAGTTTTTGAATCCTCCTAACCCCACTATCACTAAGTGATCCCACTCAAAATTGGCTGTCCCTCTCGATCTATTCATATAGTTCTAGGACTCGGTCTCTCAAATACAAGGTCTCTCTAGCCTACAATCATACAAACAACAAGTAAACATCAATTTTTCATCATCATTTTACCCCATAATCTTTCTATCTATCAAAATCATCCATTTTGACCCCGATCAACATTTGACCTAGGTTGGGTCAACATTCCTAGGGTTTGATCGATTCCTTTTAGGGCTAAGTAGACAATGACCCTAGCTAGTTGCCACCGAATTCTCTCAAGCACCAATCCAAATTTCTAAAAAATTTATTTAAAAAAAAAAACTTAAAAAATTAAAAAAAAGCTAGGTTTTTGTTACTCACCATCATGTTAACCCTCTGGTGTTTCCTAGATACTCCTCTCCAAGTATCCATCTCTCTCGAATCACAATCTCCTTTTATAGCCTCAAGCTTTGAATTATCACTCGCATGCATGAAAATTAGTTTTCTTGGCTGCTTTTCAAGCTTATGAAGTTGTCAACTTAAGTCACCTTGCCGACCACCTTGGGTCTTGTCGTCGATCTGCCTTAGGCACCATCAACTCACTTTGGGAGCCATCAATGTAGCCTCCTTGTCCATTTTGTGTTATTTTTACTAGGGAATTATCCATGTTTTCAAATTCCACCTTTGTGTCTATATTTATTTCCCCTTAGGGAATTTTTTATCCTCAAATTTTCACATTTTTCCTTTTCGGACATTTTTGTGTCCTTTACCAAGGCACCATTATTTCCATTCTTGTCCTTCATGGATGTATACCTTTTATCCATTTCTCATGTTTGAAGGATTTTTCATTAAGTTGCACATAATTGTGATGTGTTCCTATGACTTGTTGGTCCCCACAGATTACATCCATATTGAGCGGTTTCCCATTCGATTCCCTCCATTTTGCTGTGATTTTCACCGAATCACAAGCTTGTAGGAATTCCCATCCTCTCCTGAAGAATGTGACCTTTTTTCCTTCGATGTGACTCCTAAGATCACCACCTTATTTTTAATTTTTTTTAAATCCTTCTCTCTTATGGCATATTGTCTTGACTTATCATTTTCCCCCTTATTTCTTTTCCCACCCACCCTTCTTCATCTATCTCTTTCAAACTTGTGATCGATTCACCATTGTATCATCGATCCATCATTTGAGGGGGAGCACAACGTTAATCCTCCGTCATCCTTCATCTTCCCTTTTGTTTCTCATCATTTTTTCTTACGGTTTGCCCAACGTAAACCACTCAACAAAAAGGGGCAAATATAGACACCAAAATTTGGTATCACTACCCTTGTTGTATGTTTTTCTTTCTTTAACATTTTCTCCTATCTAGACCCCCTTGCCCTTCTTAATTAATTCATGTTCATGTTAACATTTCCATATTTCCCATCCATTATCCTATTATATACTTAACTTCTTATCATGATGTATCTCTTTCATATATGTTATATTATATATTATAGTGGGTTGGCCTTGGTGATGGCCATAACATAGGAATAGTATAATATAGGGGTTAGTAGGTAGTAGTTGATCATCTTATTGAGCATTTGAGTCTTATTGTATGGTTTGGAGGTTGCCCCCTCGAAGTGGCTAAGCTATAATATACTTGCATATTGAGATCATTTATCTGCAATCTTGTGTTCTTTGGTGTTATATTTTTGGTGATAATCAGATTTATACAAGTAATTTCATTACAAGTGGTATCAGAGCTTGATCTCGGCCACGTGCTGCTATGTCAAACCCTAATTGTGAAGGTTGGCTATATATCTCAAAATTGGTATGATTTTTTTTGCAATTTTTTTTGTGGTGTGGTGAAATTAGTCAAGTAAGATCCTCTCCAAATTTCAAGCATTTTTGAATTTGTTTTGAAAAAGTTATAGTGTTTTATGTTTTTTCATAATTCGGCTCCATAGGGTGCAATTTTTGAAATTTTTCCAAGTTTCTTATATTTTTGGAAACCTTTCAAAAAATTAGCTAGGGTTTATTTTTTATGATTTCCTCTATTTGGCCAAAAAAATTTGTGAAACCCCAAACCCTAAAATTTTTTTCCCTATTTCATCTACCCCAAGCCCCAAACCCTACATCATGACTGGTAGATCTACCGAGGCCAAGGGAAAGGTCAAGAAACTCAGGAATGACCCCAAATAAGGAAGATATGGATTTAGAGTCTTCTGGTTTGAGAGTATATGAGGTAGTCATCCAACTTTAGGAAAGGGTAAATAATATGGTGAGTAAGGATGACCTTAATAATGAGCTTCTTCATCTGAAAGGTAGCCTTAGGGGTGAACTTCAGATGGATTTTTCATAAATGAAGTAGAGATTTTTTTGCTTTGTTATTTCAAACACAACTCCCAATTCTAGTCATATGGGTTCCTCTAGCAATATCACATAAGTCCAAATCACTCCAATCATAGGAGGCTCCTTTACTCATTCAGGTGGATCTCCTCACCAATGGTGGGGCATTATTCCAAAAGTGGAAATGCATAAATTTGATGGAAAGGATCTACTCAATTGGATTACCCAAATGGAGAATTTCTTTGATCTCCATCAGATCCCAAGTGGGAAAAAGGTAATTGTGGCATCCTTATACCTAGAACTGACCAATTTGTTTGGTATCGTTGGTTATGTGCTCAAAGGAAGAAGAATGGTCTAAATGTCACATGGACAATTTTCATTGAAGAGCTTCAATTACACTATAGTTCTAGTGTTTCAGAGAATTACTTCAGCCAATTAGCAAAGTTACGACAAACAGGTTTAGTTAAGGAGTATGTCCATCAATTCCAAAATCTTTCCTTGTGTGTGGAGGATATTATAGAAGAGTATTTGAATGACCTATTTCTTGGGGGTCTTAAGGACCACATTGAGCATGAGGTGTGCATGTTTAACCCACTCAAGGTTTTTGATTCTATTATCATGGCGTGTAGGGCAGAGGAAAAATTTCTTTCCAGCTAGAAGGCAATCCTTCTCTAACATAAAATATCGTAGCACCTTGCCTCCATCGTACCCTCGGCTAGTTTGGTTGACACCTCAAAAAATTGAAGAAAAAAAGCCAAAGGGTTATGTTTTAACTGTGATAGAAAATATGGACCAAATCATAAATGTTTTGAGAAAAAAATTGTTCTACATTGAAGGTACTGGTGATGAGGAAGAATATGAGGAAACATCAAGCGAGGAAGTGGAAAAATTAGAGGAAGAATCTGAAGATCCCCAACCCACTATTTCATGCCATGCTCTATCAGGTATTAGTACTCCACAAACCCTTCAGGTTGTGGGTTATCTTAAGAAGAAGAAGGTGACATATATTGATTGATTCGAGGAGCACACATAATTTCATCAATCATAAGTTGGACAACAAGACTAAATTGTTTCATCTACCCAACACCTGAATTTCAAGTAATGATTGTAGATGGTGGCACAGTCCAATGTTAGGTAAATGCCATAAAATCAAACTTATGATGGGTGACTACACATTGGAATCTATGATGTTTTCTATTCCCATGGGTGGAGCTGATATTGTCTTAGGTGTTCAGTGGCTCACAACTTTGGGCACCATAGAGATAAATTTCTAGGAATTGTTCATGTGCTTTCATTCTGAGGGTAAATAGTTTGAACTTTGAGGACTACAGGAAAAAGATCCTCAGGTGGTGAGTTCTCACCAAATGCATAAGATTCTTAAAAAGGGGTTGAAGGTTTTGTAGCATGATTGTTCTCCATGGAAGTTCAACCACCAATGAAGGTAGTGCATCTTGATCTTAGAAGGTTATTGATCAACATGTAGTTGTCTCAAGGATCTAGAGGATTGCCTCTTAAAAGAGAGCATGATCATGCCATTCAGTTGATTCTAGGAAGCCAACCCCCAACATCAGGCCTTATAGATACCCATATGTGCAAAAGAGTGAGATCGAGAAGATGGTGGAGGAAATGTTGGAAATGGGTATTATTCATCATAGTCAAAGTGCTTATTCTGCTCCAGTGGTGATGGTGCACCACAAGGATGGAAGATGGTGCATGTGTCCAGACTACCGAGAACTCAACAAGTACACTATCAAAGATAAGTTTCCTATTCTGTCATTGATGATTTATTAGATGAGTTGCATGGTGTAATTTATTTTACAAAACTAGATCGTGTTTAGGTATCACCAAATTAGAGTAAAGAAAGAAGATATTCATAAGACAACCTTCAGAACTCATCAAGGGCATTATGAATTCCTAGTGATGCCTTTTGGTCTTACCAATGCACCCTCCACATTTAGAGTTTGATGAATTCAATATTTAGACCATTCTAAGGAAGTTTGTCTTAGTATTTTTTGATGATATCCTCATCTACAACAAATCATGGGAGAAACATTTACAACATGTCAATACAGTCTTAGAAGTCTTAGAGAAACATCAACTATATGCCAAGCCTTTGAAGTGTTCTTTTGGGGTACATGAAGTGGAATACTTGGGCCATATTGTTTCTCATGAAGGTGTTAAGGTGGACCCTCACAAGATCAGGCCATGGTGGAATGGGAAGTCCCAAGAACCCTCAAGAAATTATGAGGTTTCTTAGGTCTCACAGGGTATTATCACATATTTGTAAAAAACTATGGTAGTATAGCAACACCACTTACAAAATTATTGAAGAAAGACTCCTTTCATTGGAATGAGGAAGCTTCTAGGGCATTTGAAAAATTGAAGGTGGAAATGTGCACCACTCCAGTATTGGAAACTCCATATTTCTCCAAGACCTTCATAGTTGAATGTGATGCTTCAGGAAATGGGATCGGGAGTAGTACTTATGCAAGAAGGACATCCCATAGCATTTGAGAGCCAAAAACTAAAAGGAAAGAATTTTTTGAAGCCCACCTATGAGAAGGAAATGATGGAAATATTACATGTAGTCAAACAATGGAGACCATACTTGATGGGTAGACACTTTAAGGTAAAAACTGATCATGATAGTTTGAAATACTTCTTGGAGAAATGAATATCTTTAAGAACAACAAAAATGGGTCACTAAGATGTTGGGGTATGACTTTGAGATTGTTTATAAGAAAGGGAAGGAAAATGTGGTCGTTGATGCTCTATCTAGGAGGGATGAGTCCATAGAAGCATTGTTATGTGCCATCTCTATACTAAAGGAAGATTGGGTAGATCAAGAAAGGGAAGAATGGAAGAAAGATGCAACAACACATACTCTCATTCAGAATCTCCAGGAAGATCCATCCATATCAGAACAATTTATATGGAAGGGGATACATTGTGGTACAAAGATAGGTTATATCTATGTAAGAACTCTACACTTAAACACCATGTTCTTTTAGAGCTCCATTCTTCTCCATTAGGTGGCCATTCTGGGTTCTTGAAAACTTATCATAGAGTTAAGAAGGATTTATTTTGGGAGGGTTGAAAGGAGATGTTCAAAAATTTGTGGCAAGAATGTTTGGTGTGTCAACAAAATAAGGGTGAGACCATTAAGACACCAGGTCTCCTCCAACCTTTTTCTATTCCTAGTGAGAGATGGGAAGAGGTATCGATGGATTTCATCATAAGGATTACCTAAATCAGAAGGGAAAAGTGTCATCATGGTCGTGGTGGATAGACTTACCAAGTATGCTCATTTTTGTGCCTGGCTCATCCTTTCACATAAAGTACAGATTGCCATCTCATTTATGGACATAGTTCAAAAGCTCCATGGCACGCCCAAAATTATAGTAAGTGATCATGATCCAATATTTACAAGAAATTTTGGACTGATTTGTTCTCTTGTTTGGGTACCCAACTGGCCCAGAGTTCCTCTTATCATCCTCAATCAGATGGGAAAACTGAGGTGGTAAATAAATGTTTAGAGGGATATCTTTGATGTTTTACTTCAGATAAACAAGAACGTTGGGTGCAATGGTTTGCCACTTGCAAGAATGGTGGTACAATACTTCATTTCATACCTCCTCCAAAATGTCTCCATTTCTAGCACTTTATGGGTACCATCCTCCATCACTCATATCTAGCTTGAAGGTCAAACCAAAGGTGAGAGCAATCGAAGATCACATTCAACACCAACATGAGGTACTCTCTAGTCTTAGAGAGAATTTGGCAAGGGCACAAAACCACATGAAGCAACAGGTTGATCAACATCATAGTGAGTGACACTTTGAAGAGGGTGACTTTTTTTGTATGGTTATGATCCATATAAGTAGTTATCATTAAAAAACAATAAAGAAGGATAATAAGCTTGCTCCTAAATACTATGGTCCTTACCGAGTGTTGCAGAAAATTGGTAGTGTGGCATATAAGTTGGAGCTCCCTCCAAGAAGTAAAATACATCCAATCTTCCATGTTTCTTTCTTGAAGAAAGTTATTGGGAAACACATTTCCACCCATTCAGTGCTTCTGGAACTTGGATGAGGAAGGAAGGATCATATTGGAACTTGAAGGTATTCTTCAGACATGCACCAAAATACTGAGGACTAGAGTCATTACCAAAGTACTGATCAAGTGGAAGAATATGAATATTGAGGATGCATCATGGGAGGATGAAGCATTTTGTAGCAACATCCGGGCTTCCCAACATTGGGGACAATGTTTCTTTGAAGGAGGGGCATGTTACACCCTTAATCATATATCTTACATTGGATGTATATAGCTGACTTGTGGCTATCATAACTTCTTATCATGATGTATCTCTTTCATATATGTTATATTATCATTAGTGGGTCATCGGCCTTGGTGATGGCCATAACATAGGAATAGTATATATAGGGGTTAGTAGGTAGTAGTTGATCATCTTATTGAGCATTTGAGTCTTATTGTATGGTTTGGAGGTTTCCCCCTCGAAAGTGGCTAAGCTAATATTCTACTTGCATATTGAGATCATTTTTTTCCAACCCATATGGCCTTGTTTGCAAATCTTGTGTTCTTTGGTGTTCATCCATTCCATCCATTTATGTAATTTCTAGATTCTATTTAGTTTTAATTTTTGCATGTTATTTAGTCCTTTATCATTGATTTTATCATCTTTTATCAAACAAGAGGGTTTACATCCTCATAAATAAGTTAACACTTCTTAGAACAAACTTCATTAGGAAACCTCCTCATCTACCATCTAATCCATTTTCCTCTTAGTTACCTTTGTTTTATAGGTTCATCATATTTGTAGTGAGGAAATCTACTTGTTATCACCATATTCTTCCAACGTAGCTTAAACCCTTGCATATTTGAAGTTCATTTGTTTTCTTTAATATTTATTTCACTAATTTGAATAGGAAAGAGAAAATACGAGTCAACAAAGAGTGCATATATGAGGATAAGTCATGGTTTTTAGGTCTACACTAGACCTAATCCTTGAGAAAACATGTCGTAGTGAAGTGATTTGGATTTCTTCCATCATTGTTGTGAAAAATTGATAATTTTAGGTGTGTTGGCATGATGAATTTATGGTGTGGTCCAAATTTCATGTGTTGGTTTGAGGGTATTTGAAATATACTGAAGTTTTACTAAAACCGAGTTGTGAAGGTGAGAAACCAAGGCTAAATTTTGACTTTCAGATGCTCGTTGGGGAGTGTGTGTTATTTTCACAGGGTCCCAAGATCTTTGGGATAGTTTAATAGGCCAGTTATGAATTTTTCCAAGTAAAATGAGGTTTTTTTATTGTCAAGTTTTTATGAACAATCGTTGAGAAGAAAAATAACTTTTTAATCCTCATAAAACCCTAGCTTTGTAGTGACTTGGGAGAAAATGAGTATAATGGCCTAAAATTGATTTTTTGAGACAAATTGATGATTTTTTTTTGTAGAGGAATCCTCCATATTTCTCTAATTTTGATTTAGAATTTTTTTATTTGTGGGCCCCACCCAAAAAGGCAAGTTTCTAAAAAGTTTCAGTTTGTAAAAAAAAATTTCCATCAAACCTAATGACTAATTTAGAATTTATGGAATAATGGGATTTTTCTTTCATTTCCCATATGATTTCAGATCATTTTTATAGTATATGAGGTCGAGTTTTCCTATTTATGAATACTTGTTTTTACGTTGTTTTTGGCGGTTTAGAGAAGTCAGGTGTGAGTAGTTTTGAGGTTCTACATTCATTTTTATGGCTTGATTATAATTTTGATGACTATCAAATTAGTAGATTTACATTTATTTATCATACTTAAGTTTTTGATGAGATATGAGCAAGTTATGGCTTGTTTCTTTGAAGACTAGTTTTGGGGTGCTTGTTTGTGCATGCTCTTGAGTGGCTTCATGAGGTGAGATGATTATTATGAGTTGTTTCATGGTTTCTGGAGGTTTATAAAGGATTATAAAACATTTCTAAGTTTTTTCCATTACTTTGTGAAGTTATGTTTATTCTAGAACATTCCTATTATGGCAAGTTGGTTGATTTGGTGTTTTAAGTCTTCCTAAGTCCTAATAGAGTCTATAAGACTCTAGGTGATCTTCACGACATGCATGGTCATATGGGTTCTATTTTTATGATGTTATTATGATGTGGGAATGTATTTTACACTATTATTTCTATCCTAGGTGAAATTTAATGAAGAAACACGTATAAAGGAAAGTTAGAAGGCTCATTTGAGCTAGTTGTTGAAGAGAGGGAAAAATGTGACACATAGGGTTGTTTGAAGGTGGTGATGAAGGTCCTTATTACCTTATTGAGAGAGAAATGAATTTTTATTGTGTTCTAGAGAGATATCAGGTATGGGTGAGCTAGGGAAGATGGTGAAATCAACTTGAATAATAAGTATGTGTATAAGAAAGGTTAGAGAGGTGTTTTAAGGAAGATAGAGAGGAGAGTGAGCTTCATAGATTCATCATCAGTTATTGAAGAAAAATTTCATTGATGGTATTCATTTCAGATGGATTTTTTTGGTGCTAAGTCATCTAAATGGTTTTTTCCTCCTTTTAGGGTTACTACTCTATTAAACTAGGGGTTTGTGATCCTTGTAGGGTCGGTGCCCCTTGTGGGGTTTGTGCCTCACTAAATAAATCTCTTGTGATGTTTAATATTCATAGGACTCCTTTTTTATGTAATATATATAGAGGTTTAGTGATTTTTATTCCCTTGATGGTTTCCCACTTAAATCTTGTGTCCATGTGTTATTATGTTTCTCTTGCATATGTTTTTATGGTTGTGTTATATTGATCAATCTTAATGAATAAGATAAGTTGAATGGTTGATGAATGTTAATGGTTAAATTGAATGAATATCTTTATGCACATTGATTCACCACCTAGTTTTTGTGCTTCCAACAAATGGCCATCTCATGATCTAATCCTAAAAATAGAAGCAACAAAAGCATGGGAGACTCCATGACCAGAAAACATATAAGGAAAAAGATGAAAATAGAAATCCTGGCCAAACCATTAAAAAATCCCCTACACTTGACCACATGTAAGAATATACCTTTATCACTAAATGGAAGAATGAGTGACATTAATGATACAATCCAATCTAATATTTTACACTCAAGCATTTCTTATCCCTTGTGAAAAATATGATTAATATTAATTAATACCCTCACATAAAGTATTATTAATATTCAACTCTAAAAATCATATTTATCTTGTCAATTTTGAGATCATTCACAAATTTTAGACCATGTAAACCTTGATGCGAAATAATTATATGTTGAAAGTGTTATTTGATTGTTAGATAAAGGGTCCACTTGAAAGGTGGGATTAGTTTGGTATGTCATTTCTTATAGTAATATTTGATTAGAACTTTCAAAAGTTAAGAGTGTTTGATTCATTGTAGGTACCATTATATTTGTATAGCATTGAATAAGATGGTTATAAAATTTTTTATACAATGAAGTAACTACCCCTTGTAGTTTTATACTCGATACTTTAAATTTACATGAATAAAAATTAACACAAACACAAATAAAATAATGAAAAACAAAAAATATGAAGAAAAGATCAAACACAAACAGTGTATGTGAATCAGCGGTAGATCCGTGGAGGGCGTTGAAGTACCTAAAATTATGGATCATCGATTTACTGTCACTTATCGAGATTGAGTCACCTTTTCCATTGTAATAAATTTCTTTCAAAATAAATATAGCCAACACTTAGAATGATGGTACAAAAGGTGTTTCTCTACCATCCTCTAAAATGCAAATCTTAAAAATATCAAAAAAATTTAATTGATTTTTAAATTACACCTTATTAGGATGGGTTTTAGGGACTAAATATATTATATGTATTTTTCAACATAATTTTAGAATTTTATGTGGCTTGAACATATAGTTTGTGTTTTATTAGTACACCCGCCTACTAATACAAACATGAAACTAATTTAATTGATTTTATTAAAAACAATGTATGCAAAGGTGGATGCATGGTTTTATGTATGTATACACCCATACACTTACGGTGTGGTATATTTTTATTAGGGTTTATATTGGATCAAATTTATCAAGTATAATGGAAAGGAATCCACTCGGATCACATTTTTATAAAATTTAAACCTCGTTACTCCGAAAATCTTCCTAAAACCTAAAAAAATGATGGTACGCAAAATTCTGCAGAGGATATATGTGATCTTTTTCTTTTCATTACAAGGTACAAAATTAAATTAATTAATTTGTAGGAAAGTGATAGATTTAATATAAATTCAAATTTGGAGCATCTCAAGAAAAATATGTGAGCAACTTTGGACACTTAGAATGATGGTATAAAATGTGTTGTTATACCATCCATTAAAGTACAAATCTTGAAAAATATCAAAAAAATGTTAAGTGATTTTTAAATTAGATATTATTACGATGGGTTTTAGGGACTTAATAACGTAGATGTGGTTTTCAACACAATTTTTAATTTTATGTGGTTTGAAAATATAATTTATGTTTTATTAGTACACCCGCCTAATAATCTAACCATCAAACTATTTTATTTTATTTTATTAAAAATATGTATGTGAACTGGATGCATGGTTTTTTGTATGTATGCATGCACCCATACTCTTATAGTGTTGTATAAGTTTATTAGGGTTTAGTGTGCATTAAATTTATTAGCATAACGAGAAGGGCATACAATCGAACCTCATCTTTGTAAAATTTCAACCTCATTACTTCTTAAGATCCACCTAAACCCTAGCGAAATGTAGGTACCATGAATTATACGAGAGGATATTTTTGATTTCTTTCTTTTCATTACAAGGTTTAAACTTAAATCAATTAATTTGCATGAAAGCAGTAGATTTAATATAAATTCATAGTTGGAGCATCTCCAAGAAAAATATGTGGGCATTGGACATGCTAATCTTAATAGATTACGAGTTATTTTTATATCTTATTTTTGAAATCCCAGTGTAGATTGTTTAGATACATATTGGAATTTTTTAATTCTCAAACCCTTCTATTTTTGTCTACATTACCTTAGCATATTTTGGTTTTTGTGATGTTGTTGAATCACTCTTTCGTTTTCCAATATTTTTATAATATATTTATTGTTTTTATTTGTTAGACCCCTATTGTTTAGGGGAAAAAAATTATTTAATTATTTTGTGGACCCATTTGATTGTTTAGGTTTCGTTGTGTTTTTAGTGAGTGTCCTTGTTATCATTTATTTGAAGTATTCATTTGATTATTTATATCAATAAGAATTTTAAGGTTCTCTCAAAATAAAAACCTTAGAAAGTATTTAGTGAATCTGTGAAAATTGACTTTTGCAATGTTGATGAATATGAAAATATAGGTTTCGAAGTAAAATATGTTGTCGCTCAAGTAGAATTTATATGCTACTAGTTAACAACATATATTATGTTATTGGTAGATAGTATGTGATGTCAACCAAAAGTATATGTAATTTTTTGAAAAATCATTTTTTGACGATAGAAGTTAAAATGACTAGCTCGACGAGATCTTTGTCCTCACAAAATATGGCAGAAAGAAAAAAATTTTAAAAAGTGCTTTTTGTGAAAAAAATATAGATTTCACTAATTTTGTATGGAATTTTTTTGAATTTTTTGATGTTAGCACTTAAAATGATTGTCTTAATGAGAAATATTTCCTCCCAAAATATGGTGTAAGAAAAAAATCCCATGTTCTTTTTTTATAATGACATCACCATAAAAAGCTACCGGTCGAAAGCATAAAATATGTTGTCGGTCGGTAGCATGTTTTATGCTACTCGGTAGATAGTATATATTATATTGTCATCCAAAGTAGCATAAAAATGCTCTTGGACAACAACATAAAGGTGAATATCATGATTTTATATTTTGTGGGAATGGCGAATTGACCCTATAATTAATTTGTACCCGAGAAATTTTTGGCAACCCGGTCCTAATTTCTACCCTATAATAATTCATTGGATTTGACTTCTTTTCATGGAATTGTTGACCCCTTAAGGACTATAGATGGAAAATATTACCCCTTAATTGGAATAAGCATGGCCCATGAAATAACCTATCATATTCATCCACATCCAAAACCTATTTGATGTCATTTCCATTTGCTTTCAACTAGAAATTAAATTTAATTCCTTTGTGCAACTCATAGCGAGTTACAGTGCCAAGGATTTATCCATGTCCATAAAACCATCTCCATAAGTGATGCTCAAGTCGCTGAAAGGAGTGAATGGGATGATCTCGTGATTAGAGTGAAGTGTATCCTACTTCCCAAAGTTCCCCATTCCAATGTCTAGAGATGACATAATCAATGGCGACAACGTAATGGGTGCCAATGTGGGGATCGACCTTCCCAAGTATTGATGTTGCTCAAAAGCCTCCAAACTAACTCATTGTGGCTATTTTTCTTGATTAGGAATGAAAAAGGAATGAAAATATATCAAAACACAAGGTGTATTATTGATTAAAACCCTAGTTTCACCACATCTATAGGATTTTTCATAGTAAAACTCTTTTCATAACTTAGAGGTCGATAGGCTTAGACATATACATATTTTCTTCATAATACTCCTTGTATAGTTTAGCGAGGCATACGTCTATAACCTTTACAAATTGTCATAAAAAAAAGTGTTTTCATATGTGTGTAGATACAAAATCACACACTTTGGGTAATTATCTAGTCCTAATTACATACTTTTATTCATGTGATTTCTAGGCAAGAAAAGTACTAATTAACCCATGTCTTTGTCCACCTTTCTTTATTTTTGTTTCCACTTTTGGTCTTGCATCCTTACTTGCTTATTACTCCTTTTTATATCTCAGCATTTATCATCCTAGACACCAACACCTAGCCAAAACACCAGCACCATGTGCCCTCATCCCCTCTAAGCACCCCGACCTCGGTATACTTTGTTCACATCTTTTAGGTCCTTTCTAGCCATTTGATCATTTTATCTTTTTTTGTAGTCGGCCTTTTTGGGGTTAATTACGAAATTCAAGCAAAGGAATCATATAAATATAAAGTTATGTGATCATAATAAAGGACTAAGCACCAAGCATAAGCTATCACCACCTAATGTTGTATCCATCAAACATCTAAGAGTTCCATTGCCTTCATCTAGCACCATCCAAATGACAGAAGGGATAGTTATTCTACATACACTTAATATGAGGGAATTTCATTCTATTCCATGCACACATCTATTACATCTCTTTACATTTAGCTTACTTTCTTGCTATCAAGTGCAACATGCACAAGATCCACCTAGGGCATGAATTTTACACACACACGAGAAAAATACAATGGGTTTGAGATGTAGTGCGGTGCTCGGTCGTAAAATCACCATTGTGATTATTATCCAAATAACTCTCATGGTGATTTGGATAACTTGTATACATATTTTGGCTCTTAGCTCTTCATTGCGAGGTTGCGCACACTTATTTAGTTGTGGTCCATGAGAATGATCAGTAACGCATTTTTAGCTATGATAATTGTGCCTAGCCTCCTTTCATACATTCCCTTTTCATTCCCACTCAGAAAAAATAATATTCATCCCTCTTTTACTATTGTTATCTCCTTTTAGTGTAGTTCATTTTCATGTTATCCTTCTATCCCTGATCCCTTTACATTTATTAGCTTAGTTTCCCCTTTCAGCACTAGGAGTAGCAATAGCAATAGAAATATATAGAGGAACGGGCCTTCTCTGGAGATCGGTCTCAAGAGCACATGGTCCCACAACTTGGAGATGGTTCCATTGTGATCTCAAACATCTCAGCTCTTCCAGATCCAAGACGTGGGTGCAAGTTTGAAGACCAATTTTTTTGGCATGCCGGTGGGACTAACAATGAAAGCTTACATTTCATATTACTAAGTTTTGGTGTGTGGACTTAGTGTTTCATCCTCTAGAGGCTCATTTTAACACATCTGGTGACTCCCAACATTTCCATATCTCTATTTTAGTAGTCTTGAGTACCTTTCATGAGAAGAGTGCATACAAGAATAAGTACAGTAGCTGAATATTCTTTTGAGTACCTCTAGTTATCCCCAAGAAGAGCTGTTCAGAAGGCCCGCATGTGCATCTCTATCTCCATCTCTTTGTGCCCATTCAACTCCTCCTCAAAGTAGAGAACCTACGTGCCCTACAATGGCACATCAGCTACCTCCTCCCTTGATAAAATTTTCCAACTTCATAGGAGGAAGTCACTTGGTGTTAATCATGAAAAATTACATGCCAAATGGTCTCGCTTAAAAGTATTCCATACTTTACTGGTGAGAATCAAATCACCCCTCAGGAGCATATCCAGGATGTAGCAAACATGTGTTCACTCTATTTGATCACACATGATGCGTAGCTTGATAAGGTTACTTGCACCTCTTTCAAAGGTAAAGTGCTTCAATGGTGCGAGGCTTAATAATGAGATCTATTACCACGGGATGAGATGGGAATAGCTCTTTACAATTACTTTGAAGATAATTCAGATCACCTATCTCCGGTAGAGCAAATGACAACAACAAAAAGGATGCCTAACGAGTAGATGACTAATTTCAACATCAAATTTCATAAGACTTGGGAAAAATTCCCTCTTGTGGTAAGACTTATATCCCAGCATACTTTTTCTATATTATCTAAAGGTGGTGAACAATGATATCTCAATCATGATTCAATCTATGGGAGGTAGGACCTTACCAACTACTTATAGTATTGCAATAACAATATAAAATAGTCTTATTTAGGGGGAAAGATAGCTCCTATACCGCCTATTCCATTTTTCCCATAAATTTCACAAGTGCCATAGCCTTATACGTGGCCCCTTATCTTGTTCTGAGTAAATCTCGTAACCAATTGCATCTACATCCTACTCTTTAGTGCAACAAAAGGAAGATGAGGAATTAAAGGCTCATGATCAGAAATTTATCAAACAAATTCATATCATTAGAAAAGCAACAAGTGCAAGCCTATAGAGGAAATTCTAATCAGGTGCATATCCATAACAATCAACCTTATTGGAATCAATATGTAGACAAAATATACATACCAAATCATCAAAGTGATAGATGTCATGCTAATACGCATCTTCCTCATGAGTTGTTTCTCCCATGCCCTCTCTTCTAGTACCTAGTACAAGTCAGGCACTTGTTCCAGTTCAAAATAATTTGGTGCAAGAGTTAGAATGGTGTTTCCCTTACAATATGCCTCATAGTCAAAATCATTGTGTGAATGTTGCACGTGCCCAAGCCTACATGATCCAGAATGCTTCAACTGTGAGCCTTCAACAAGTGCCTCTAAAGCAGAAAACCAAGAAAGACCACAAGCTCCTCCAGAGGAAAATTTGATGTTCTTTGGTGTTGAGGACTTCTATGTAATCAACCAAGTGACAGATGATACAAGTAGACCACGTGCCTAGGTTACAGACAACACGAGATATAAGAAGAGAATGTTAGAGTCAGGTGCACAGGTCACACTCCCAACAATGCAAGCCAACCCTCAAAAGTAGAAAGAAGTAGCCAAGGAATCCAGTAGTAAGAATGCTCAAGTCCCTATGCAAGAGGCCCTACACAAGGATCCTAAAATAGCATGTGCCCCTCCTTTGGTAGGTCAAGCTCCTACTTCCATGCCTAAACAGTCAAAACGGGATGTTTTTCCCCAAATACATGAGTCGGTGGTCTCCCATTCAGCATTGTTGACCAGATGAAGAAGACAAATATAAATTTTACAATGTGGGATGCCCGACTATTCCATCTCAGTGGGATCTATTGCATGAAGCTCTGGCATAACTCTCACACGTTGATCCAGCCATACGAAGTCATGTGTTTCTATTAACATATGCCAAGAAGAGAAGAAACAAGTAAGTAAGGTGGTTTAAACCCCACCTTTCTATATGTACTTGATCATAGGAAGACATCTTGTCCATAATTTCATGATAGACTTGGGCGCTAGTACCTCAGTTATGCTCAAGAAGATAGTTGATGTCCTAGGTCTTAGGTATAGCCCCTTTTTTAAAGGAGTCTTGTAACTCGATGAATCAATTGTCAATACCTTAGGATTCATTAAGGATCTTGAGTTTATCATGCATGTCAAAGTTTAACAATTACTCAAGATGTGTCAATCATTGACTTACCTCCTTTGTTTTCCCTATGTCTATCAATATATTTCACTTCTCAAGTGGGTGGTTACTTGTCTTCTAATTAGTCTCATATGTTACTCAAGACAAGGCATGGTCCGGGTTTACCAAACAAGTTGATCCTATATTTTCTTATCATGTAGAGTCATATGTCCCATCCCCTATCCAAGCCAACTATTTAATCCAGAACAAACTTCAATTCTTGAAGAGTAACATCTTCCACCCTATTTTCCTAACCTAGTACTTGATGAATGGGTGGAAAGACACCATAAATTTGAGCCATATATTGAAGAACTATAAGTTTAGGAAAGCTGGGCTTGGTACTTACTGCATTATTGAAGAAGAAGTTGTGTTTTCGCACATGCTTAAGGAAGACCAAGTTGAACATGTCCTATGGAAGTTATACTTTGATGGTTCCAAAATCAGGAATGGCATAGGAGTAGGAGTTGTTCTCATTTCTCCCAAGAATGAGAAATTCTTCTTCACGCATAGGCTATAGTTTACATGCTTCAACAATGTGGAAAAATATGAGGCACTTGTTCATGGTTTCTTGATTCTTTGAAAAAGAAGAAGATTAAGGCACTGAAAATATTTGGGGATACATAGTTGGTCATCCATCAAGTTACCAACAAGTGTTTAACAAAGAATAAGCTTCGCAAATCTTATAAGAAAAAAGTTTGGGACCTCCTTGAGAGCTTTGATGCTCTAAACTTGTAGTTGGTGTCATGTAAAATGAACAAGGAGGCTGACCAAATAGCCACTCTTGGTTTATAATTCTCTCCCGTAGAGGAATTTTTCAAAGGAAACACTCCGCAAATTAAGATGATGGTCAGGCCATCCATTCTAGACAACAATACCAGTTGGCAAGTGTTTGATAATGACACATAGATCATCCAGTTCATCCAAAATGAATTTGAGTTCTCATCAAGCATGCAAGTTGACTTGCATGATAGCTATGGTGACCAAGTAATACAACTGAAGACAAACAAGTTTCCTAAAGGGCTGGTCACCTTAGAGAAAATTTTTATCCCTAATGATGAGTTCAAGGGTGAAGAAAATTATATGTGTTTCATGCAAAAATATTACTCCCTAGTCACTATTGCGTGTGGAAAGGATTTTCTACTCAACAAGGCTTGCATGCACATGATGAAAGGTAGGAATTCTTCTCTCTATGTCAAAAATACAATGAGATCTTCTCGTGGGAGTATGAAGACCTCAAATATTTTGATCCAAGTGTTGTTTAACACTCCATTGATCTTGATCTTGGTATTAAGCCCTTTGTTAGACAAAAAAGCGGTCGGTACCAATCCAAAGATAGAGCCCCTCATGAGAAAGGATTTATCTAAACTCATCAAGGAGAAGATTATTTTTCCCATCAAATACTCTACTTGAGTCACAAATTTAGTTTCATTACATAGAAAGAATGGTGAAATCAGACGTGTGTTAATTTTAGAGATTTGAATAAGGCATCTCTAAAGGATCATTATCCTTTTCCTTCAATGGAGAAAATTCTATAGACGTGACCGGTGCATAGAGGTTCTCAATGTTATATGGGTATTCATGTTTCAATAAAATCTTGTTTAAGGAAGAGGATCAATTCAAAATAGCATTTACAACCAAGTGGGGAACATATGCGTCGATCGAAAATATCCTTTGGTCTCTCAAACACAAGCACAACATTTCAATGTGTCATGGACATTTCCTTTAAAGCTTGCATCAATGAGTTCATCTTGGTGTACCTTGATGACATAATAGTCTTCTCAAAGCAAAGCATGGATCATATGGTGCACCTAGAGAAAGTCTTTAAAAGATGCAAAAAGTATGGGGTGTCTCTTAATCCCAAGAAGTGTAATTTTGCGGTGTCGCAGGGCAAGCCCTTGGGCCATGTGGTTTCAAAGGATGGTATCTAAATTGATCCTAAGCACTTTTAAGCCATCCTAGCTCTTTCTTTTCCAACACACAAAAAGGCCTTGTAGTCCTTCCTTGGTAAGATCAACTTTGTTAGGCATTTTATCCCTAACTTTGCAGGACTGGTTTGACCCATCACCTTGATGCTCAAGAAGGACATAGCCTTTAGATGGAAGTAGAAGGAAGAGAAATCTTCAACAAAATCAAGAAAGAAATTTCTTGTGTGCTAACACTCATTAACCCAGATTATTCCAAGGATTTCATCCTTTATTCTTATGGTGTTGATACTAGTGTTGTTGTTTTCCTAACACAAGAAAATGGACAAGAGCTGGAAAAACTAGTGGATTTATTCACCAAATGATAAAGGATTATGAATTAATATACTGATCCACAAAGAGAATCAAGTTATTTCCATCATGTGTGCACTCAAGAAATTCAAAAGTATGCTCACCATAAATCATATCAAGGTATTATTCTCTCACTCTTCTATCAAAGACTTCATCATGGGAGTAGAGATTGGTGAAAAGAGAGCATGGATTATGACGTGACTATCAAAGCCACAAGACTAGTAAGAGGTAGTGTGCTCTATAGGAAGATTGCTGAGAATGCATAGAATGAATCTAAGACTTCATTATTTCGGATGAAGGTCTTTCGACACGCAGAGCTTGAGCAGAATATAGATCCTAGCATGCATGACTGGATGAAGGATATGATCACATTCCTTTCCAAGGGCACATACCCTCCTGGTTTGAGAAAGGTAAAGAGAATAAATCTAAGGTTACAATATATCCCTTATGTTTTGGTTGAAGGAATTCTCTTCAAGAAGAATCTTGATGGCATTTTGTTAAGATGTATTAATGGCACATGGATCTGAAAAAGTGTTACCAAATTTTCACTATGGATTCTCTGGTTGACACTTTTATGCCAAAACTATAGAAATGAAAATCATAATGGTAGGTATCTTCTGGCCTACACTATTTCTAGATACACACAAGTGGGTCATGAAATTCAGAGATTACACTTTCTTTCAAGGAAAGAAAAAAAAAATTGGATGCTTCCCCTCCTACCAATCCAAACAGATCAGCCTTTTGCACAATGGGGTCTTGACTTCATAGGTATGATCAATCTGCCTTCAAGAACTGGACATAAGTGGGTGCTGAAAGCTATGGACTATTTCACTAGATGAACAAAAGTTGTCATGCTCAAGGAATCAACCGAGTTAGTCATCCTTTACTTTCTCGAAGGTATAGTCACAAGGTTTTGCGTCCTCAAACCATTATCTTTGATAATGCAAAAGACTTCCTTGGTACTAAAATCACTAATTGGGCACTAAATATTAACATCTACCTAAATACTTATTCCAACTATTACCCTTAGGGAAACATTTTGGAGCAGTCAACAAAAAGAACTCGATCGTAATCATGAAGCACACAATGAACATCAGCCAAAGATAGTGGCATAAAAGGTCTTATGCATGCTCTAGAAAGATAGAATCATATTCAAAAGATAAATAGGAACTTTTCCTTACAATATTGTCTATGGTAAGGAGGCTACTCTTCCTTTGACACTAGAGTTGAATTCGTTAGCGCTTGCCCAACAGCTAGCATTTGAAGGCACAGACTAGAGAGAAATCAGAATGGAAAAGCTGGTTGATCTTGCATAACTAAATAACTCCAACATGATCAAGCTAGAATAACATCAGAAAACAACAAAGAAATGGTTTGACAGAAAGTCTTGGCCCCAAGCTTTCAAAGTTGGGGACTTAGTCTTAAAATGGGATGCTGAAAAAGCTAAACCAAAGCACCATTCAAATTTTGATGCACTTTGGAGTGGCCCTTATATCATCAGTTCATGAAAAGAGGCTAACTCTTTTGAGTTAACTCATCTTGACATAAGCATTTTGCGTATCTTTGGAAAATGGGATCTATCTCAAACCGTTCCATTACGTTTGTTGCATCACTTTTTATATATTAGATTATTTGCAATTCCTCCAAGTGTGTTGCGTGCACATTTTTTTTTGTACATAGTTCTTTCCTTTCGTGTGCTTCCTACGCGTTCTCTTCTTTTTCTTCTAAAATGTAGATTTTGTTTCGGTGATTGTAAGATTAAAAATCGATTCAAGAATGATCCTTCAAGTGACTTCAAGGGGAGTTCTCAATAATTACATAATAGAATCCATGCTCAATGGATGCTTTAGGCTACTAATCTTCTTCATCTAGTAGGCAGATGGCCTTGAAAGTCAATGAAAGCTGTTTTCCAAATAACTCTCCTAGTGATTTAGATAACTTGTATACATCTTCATTCTCTAAGCTCTTCATTGCAAGGTTGCGCACACTCAAGTTCCCTTGGCACATTCCCTTATTTTCCTCACGTGCCCTTGCATGCTTCCCCTTCTTCCCTTCCTTTATTTTTCTTCTTTGTTCCATCTTCCTCCTGTGCACACATCTTCTGTGCATTCATCTTATTTTTGGTAGATGTTCACCCTCACACGCACCCATACATCATCTTGTAATGGTTGTTCCTTGACCATACATTTTATGCTCACCAATTTTCCTTATTTCCTCATGTGCGTCGCACACATGTTCCTCTACACCTTCCTCTATTTTCTTCCTTATTCCCTTCCCTCATGCCCTCCTTTGTGCCCTTCTATACAAGGTCATCTTCTGACATACTTAAGTATGCCACACACAACCATCCAAAGCATGCCAATAGGGCATCAAATCATTTTAAAAATTAGTGTGACACGTGGCGTAAAACGAAAAATATTTTGCATAGTTGGCCATTCTTTAAGCCAAATTGTACGTGCCAAATGTTTTACGTGCATAAACAGCCCCGACATCGACATCTCTCGACACCATATCTTTTCTATATATCTTTGATTGGAACATGCCTAGACTTGTTAGATATCTACTAACATCACCACTGATCTTAGACATTCAAATTCAAATTTTGATGGATCTAGTAGGTGAGAAATGGAAAATGTCTTTCTGAGCATTAATGAAGCAAATCCAATTGCTTTAACCACCCAATTTGATATGATCCACCCTCCTTCCTCATCCAACCCAAAAAAATAGACCTAGGGAAGTGCATTCGATAGATTCTTAGGTGGATTTGTAGGAATTGAATGCTTCTTATTGGTGGTTATATTTAAAATTTAGGTTTTCCCTCCTCTTCTCCTTCTACAGATTCATCTATAAATGTAAGAACTGGGCTCATTATTAATGTTCAATACTCGAATCCTTACGTATTTTTGCTAAGGAATTCATATTTTCTATATTCTAAGTTGCGACCTCTAGATCAGGCTCATGCATGTGGATATCAGACTTTTTTGCCATTGTAGCAACTCTGTGCATTTATGGAAGTGATAAAAATATTGTTTTGTGACTATTATCTATCCTAACATGTTTACATTTATTCTTCTTGATTTTATTTTTCATTTTGTGTTTTTTGTTCCACTTCATGTCCTTTGTAGTTCCTATTTAGTTATGTTTCATGAGAATGATCTAGTAACGCATTTTCGGTCGTGCTACTTGTGCCTAGCCTAATTTCATGCATTCCCTTTTCATTCCTTCTCGGAATAGATAGTATCCATCCCTCCTTTTTGGTGTTAGTACCTTTTAGTGTGGTTCATTTTTATGTTATCCTTATATCACTGGTCCCTTGGCATTTATTAGCTTAGTTTCCCCTTTCATCACTATTAGTAGCGATGTAGCAGAGAAATTGATAGAGGAACCGGCCTTCTCTAGAGATCCATCTCAAGCACACAAGGTCCCACAACTTAGAGACGGTTCCATTGTGATCTCAAATAGCTCATCTCTTCTAGATCTGAGATGTAGGTGCAAGTTTGAAGACCAATAGTGACAATGGAGGATAGTCGACCCCTCAATTTACATCTTTCATTTTTGGGATTTAATGTCTATGTGAGGGTTTTATAGGTCTATACTTCATTGCAGGTTTCGGAAATCTCAATGATCATTGTGTGACCTCATAGTGACCAAAGGTGAACAACATAAAATACACCCACCTAGAGGAGGTTTTTCGAGCATTTCATGGAGACTCAGTGCTAAGAAACAGTCTAGGGTGCCCATATACACCCTTGTCCCTCTCCAAGTGCCCTAGTCTAGCTCATTCCTCCATATCTAAATTTTTTAGAGGTTTGTTGTGATGGTCAGTACTCTTATTTTATCACATTCTCTAATCAAGACTCACTTAGGGATAATAAAAAGTAAAGTAAGTTCCATATCTCTTGCATTTTCTTTTATATAAAGATCAAATCAATTGTCAAGAACTTGTATTTCATTTTATATCAGTTATAACATATCTTTATATTCAGATTTTAAGTAAATAATTTAGATTTTATTAAATCATTAAGATAAATATGAATATATGTGACTAATCTGATTGTTATTGTAGCAATAAATAAATATACAATTAAGTACAGAAAGTATTCCAAGCAAGCTAAGTAAGAAAGTATGAAAACCTGATTGCAAAGACGGGTAGAAATCCTTAGTTGACTCCCCATTGTTCCTAGATTGTGCAAAAGTGCTTATTAGATCAAGAGAGAGGGAGGAATATCACACAAAACCATAGAAAATTATGTGATTTGATGATCTTCGTGGGTTGGGGCACCTTGAGAGGGACAGGGACGTCCATGGATGCCCTATGCCTATTTTTGGGTGCCACGTGTATCCAGAAATTCTCGAAGAAAACCTCCTATGGGTCGTCATCAAGGTATTTTTGTTATTTTCCTTTGGTCACTATGAGGTCGCACAATGATCATCGAGGTTGATGGAAACCTACAATGAAGTATAGACCTACAAAACACTCACATAGACATCAAATCCCAAAAGAGAAAGATGTAGAATGAGGGGTCAAACTTTCATCAATTGTCATAATGGTGATTTTACGAATGAGTGATGCACTACATCTCAGACCCAATGTATTTATATTTATGTGTGGAAATTGTGCCCTAAATGGCTCTTTTGTGTTTCACACTTGATAGCGATCAAGTAATATAGATGTAAAGAAATGTAGTAGATGTGTTCATGGAATAGAATGAACTTCCCTCCTATGAAGTGTATACAGAATAACCAGCCCTTGTGTCCCTTGGATGGTGCTAGATGGATGTAATGGAGCTCTTAGATGCTTGATGGATGCAACCTTAGGTGGTGATAGCTAATGCTTAGTTCTTGGTCCTTTATTATGATCACATAACTTTATATTTATATGATTCCTTTGTTTGAATTTCATAATTAACCCCAAAAAGGCTTACTACAAAAATATAAGATGCTCAAATGGCTAGAAAGGACCCAAAAGATGTGAACAAAGTATACTGAGTTCAAGGGCGCCCAAAGGGGACGAGGGCACCTAGTGATGGCATCCGGCTTGGCATTGGTGTTAAGGATGATAAATGTTGAGGTATAAAAGGAATAATGAGCGAGTAATGGTGCAAGACCAAAAGTTGCAACGAGAAAGCAAAGAAATGTGGCCAAATAAATTGGTTAATTAGTACTTTTCGTGCTTATAAATTAGATGAATATTATTATGTAATTAGGACTATATAATTACCCAAAGTGCATGATTTTGTGTTTACATTTTCCCCTACTTTATGTTGGTTAGAGGAAATATCGATGACATAAAGTAGATAGAGATGTGTACTTGATAACCATGTAAATGTAGAAAGAGTTTGTTGAGGGACAAGACAAAGTGTGGAATGATAAAAATATGGAGCATGGATTATAAGGAGGGGAAAGTACAAAAGTGGTGATGAAAATGAACCTAGGGTGGAAACACATGTGTATATGTTGCGATGTGCCTATTTTTGATGTTGTTAATGATGTTGACTACTACTTCCCATATGAACCGACCTACAAAAGTAAAGAAGAAAAAGTATTCAAATATTCATGTATATGATTCCAATATGTAAAAATTATGTAAGGAAAGTATGTAAAATATGAAAATGTGAAAAAGAAACATGTGCACGTGGTCTATGATGAGGAAAGAGTGTAGAGATGATCCTAAAGATATTGTAGGTGAACAATGTTTTTGGGTGATCTCATGCCATTTTTGTCAGCCGAAATTTTTGGGGTGATCTCATGCCAATGATATGGAAGAATTATAGGGAAAAAATCCTAGTGTTATCCTCCAACCTTTAACTACTTCTTGCAATGTAGAACACCACTACAGATGGTGTGTAAACTTCAATAAAATATGAGTGCTAAGGATTTGTGTGCCCTATAAAAGCTATTTTTGGAGTTCTATATACTTTTTTGAACTATAAATCGTTGTGTAATCACCCCCGGTTATAGGTGTTCATGAAGGATTGTGTTGTTCCAAGGAGCCAAGTCTAATTTTGAGCCTTGAAATTGAAAATTGTGCGGTACCGGTACTATGTTATGTTGAACTATGATTGTATGCCATTGTATGGGTTAATTATTTCACCCAAATTATGCCCCCTTGTTTGTGGTACATGAAAAGTTCTTGAACGATTATGCAACCTAAAAGAGGATGGACTCTCGTGCTGAAATTGTGCCATGTAGGGGAAGGGAATGTGCTTGGTAGAAATCAAGGAACACACAAATAAAGTGGCTAGGAGATAATTGTTAGTATAATCAAACATGCATAGAGAAGACTGTATGTAAACTAATAAAATAATGTTTAAGCTAAGACACAAGAAGATAATGTAAATACACAAAAAGACAATTTAGAATACGAAAAGAGGGTTGTAAACATGGGACAAAGACTCACAATGTTATAAGACATTCAAGGCTAATGAATCCAAAAGAATACAATGTGCACACAAGACAAAGGGTGAATCCTATAAACAAGAGCATATAAATACCAGCAATGATAAGCAATGTAATAGATAACCATGGAACCAAATAGTCCTACAATACCAATGTTGCACATGTAGCACCTGTGAGCATGTTAGAAAGATAAAAAGTATATCGGTTCGTGTATAATCATATGAGTTCGTGTATAATCTGTTATGAAATAAAATGAAACAATAGCACATGTAATGTACGAAAGTGGATGCCCTCAGGAGCTGTTGTTGGACTGGTAATAGGTCTTGTGCCAACATCCATGTTACATGTAATAGATATGTAACATCTATGATCATAAATAGAAAGGAAAGTGAACATGCATGTGTGTATGATAAAGATAATGACATACAAGATATCTATCTAGCATGTGTAATAAATTGTACATGTAAAAGCATAAGTAAGCAATAGTAAATGCAACCAAGATATGCAATATGATGTGGATGAGATGGAATATAATGCAGTGTGAATGATACAAGCTACATGCCCCGAGTGTATGTTTATGTATGAAATGAGGTTCATTTTTTTATTCCCCCTTAGTAGTCAAGAATGAATATTAAATGATGTGGCATCATTGGGAAATGGTTTGAATGTGTGTACTAAAAATATGTGATCGTCAAAGTGCAAAGTGTAGAGTGTAAATGTGTGAGTGAATGAGTGAGTTGATTAAATATGTGAGTGTGATGAGGTCCATTTAAGATGTAGACCCTTAGCAGTCAAGTATGGACCATGGAAATAGAGTGTGTCATAGGGTAATGATGGAAGCGTGTAGATGTGAGAAATATGTGTCGTAAATGTGTAGATTAGATGTTGTCTAAAATGAGATGATTGTATAAAATGTCTAGTGTGTAATGTGTATGTTAAGAAAGAGATGTTGAATGTGCAAAGAATTTTGTTGAAGGGATTGATTATAGACACATTGAGTGTGTGATGTAAATAGTTGAGATGTGTAAGTGCTAGATGTGTTATACATTGTGTTGATTGCACATAAGAGAGAAAGGTGTTGTGAATGTGTTGAATGTTGTAGTCACAAAATCACACAATTTAGACATTATTTAGTTTTAGGCTTATACTATTATTCATATGTGTTTTGAGTGAAGAAATTACTATTTGACCCCCATCTTTTGGTCATTTTACTTTTCTTTATGTCATAATTTATGACCTCCCATGCATGTATGCCCAGTCGGTTTCTATCATTCCATTCTATTTTTCATTTAATGGGGTGCCTAGGTTTTGTATTGGGGCGCTAACATATGCCCTGGTCCCGGTTGGGGTGCCCGATTTTTTCCCGCTTTCCTACTAATTTTTGGGGACTTTCTAGCCGTTTGAGAATTTCATATTTCTTATAGTCATCCTTTTTTAGGTTAATTATTAAATTAGACAAGATAACTATATAAATATAAAGTTATGTGACCATAATGAAGGACCAAGTACTAAGCACTACTATCATCACCTAAGGTTATATCCATAAAGGGCTACACTTACATCCATCTAGCTCCATCACAAAGGCACAAGGTTGGTTCATCTGCAGTACATTGTATAGGAGGGAAGTTTATTTTATTTCATCCACCATTCTATTACATTTTCTACACATAGTTATTGCTCAATACTTTCACAAAGTGTGATTGGCACAAGAGCATCCTAGGGCATGATTACAAACACAAGTACATAGAACTACATCGGGTCTAAGATGTAGTGCAATGCTCAGTTAGTAATTCCACCATTGTGGCAAGTTGAGGTCATTCCAACCCCTTTATATGCATCTTTATTTTTGGGGTTTGATGTTTGTCTTGGGGTTTTACAGGTATTTTCTTCATCACTGATTACTAGCGACATACGGTGCAGTGCAACAAAGTTATTGCAACAGGAAGCAAAGGAAGGAAACCATCAAGTGACACCTTGGAGGAAGGTTACATATATTTTTCACAAACCATAGCACCCATATTACTGACTAGGGTTCCCATAGGCACCCCTGTACCTATCTAGACATCCTAGTATATTCAAATTTCCCATATCTACACTTTTCTAGACTTGGCACAGTCATTTCCTCCTCCTATTTCTCCATCCATCTTTGCAACACATTCTAGCAAGCTTGTCAAATCAGCTAAGTCCTTTCCAACTCTCTTTGCACTTTAGGGTTTTACATATCTACTTTCTTAGTTGTTTGGGTCACTTACTTTATTTATCTACTACTTTTATTTACTATTATTTATAGTTTTTCCTAGTTTATATTAACTATATAATTAACCATTAATCTAAATTTTAAATAATCAAATGTATAGTAGGATGTGCGAGATAAATATGTCGGGAGATCGTCGAATGTGTATTTTTTTGTATATGTGTACATTTTATACGGTATTTATATTGATTGCATGCAAGGGATATATAATATGAAGGAGGTATGTGATGTAAAGGACATATGTTGTAAAAAAACTATGTGTGTCAAGTGTGTTGTGTGTTTTGTTGAGTTTGTATGGATGAATAATCATGAGAAGTATGTATTGTTTGTATGTAGAGTATGTAGAAGGTGTCATATGTGTGTTGATTCGATGAATATATATGAGAAATAAGATGATGTGTAATGTGGTAGGTAGTGTAATGTGTAGCTTGTTGTGGGTGAGGTTTTTTTATAGGAATCCCTCAACAAGTAAAGTGTGAACCAAAGCACAAGAGTTTGTCATCGAGAAATGGTTTTAATTATGTGTATTAGAAATATGAATCATGAAGCACAGAGCATTAAGTGTGATAGGACGTGCTAAAAAAATTCATAGTGCTAGAAGGGGGGAGAATAAATAGGATGCCACCCAAGTGTGCTAGTGATGAATGTTTATGCATTGACATGAGAGATACCTTGCCATTGTGGGAGAGCATTTTTTTGTCATGATAAGAGTGATGGCCAACACAATGGTATGCCAAAGAAATAGTAGGAGCATGCGATGGTGGAGGAATTTGAAATGCATCTTGGATATTAGTATAAGAAGTATTTTGTTTGAAAAAATGAATTGGAAATGGAAGTGGAGTAGAATGGGGAGGAATATTAAATGGTGGTAACTTAGGTGGGATTGATGACGCTACAGAAGACTTGATAGGAGAAGAAGATGGACTAATTTTGAGAGGCAATTGAATATTTTGACTTGGTAATGATATAGATGACTTTAGAGGAGGGGTTTTATATTGATGAATTGAGAGGAGGGGGTACTTAGGAATTACTTGAATTTCCATAGAAGGAACCTTAGAAATGATGGCATGATGCTCATTAGATATAGATGAATCAGATTTAGGAACCCATTGAGATGTAACAATTAGAGAGGATGATGTAACATGATGTTATGCAGTGAATGAGATAAAACCTTGATGCTTGATTATTTGTTGTAAAGAATAACAATCATTGTCATTATGTCCATTAATTCGATGATAAGCACAAAATGAGAGACCATGATATTTGACTAGCTGATAAGGAGGGTAGCAATGAGTAGTTGGAAAATTGATCAATTGATGACTAAGGAGCTTAGTAAGAATGTCATGTTTCTTAGCATTGTGATCAAACATGAGAGGCTTCGGTAATGGAAATAATTGAGGCTCACTGATATGAGAACATGTAGAAGACATAGAATGAGAATGAGAAGAAGAACTAGCATGAGCCTGAGAAGCATTCTTAAGATGTTGGATTTTATATTTTAAAGATGTAATCGTGGATTCCATAACCTAAAAATTTTGTAAAATAAAGAATACAAAGCTAGAATTGACTCAATATGCATTAATTGGATGGAGGATCATGAAGGCTAGGGTTGTTAGAAAGATGATGGAAAATAGGACTTATTTTTTGTGGCTACATATCTTTAGGTTGACACATGGAGTCTAAGGCTTCTTGTATAAAAATGTGGCGATCGGGATGTATTTTAAGTAAATCACACAAAGGAATTTGAGGAACTTTACGACCCTTGATGAACAAAATATGAGGATCAAGCATATTCAATCGAGACGGGTTCACCAAAATGATTAAGCTAAATAATAACATATGTGCCTAATATGATTTTTATTGTATCAGTAAATAAAATATACAATTAAGTATAGAAAGTAAGCCAAGTAAGGTAAGAAATAAAGTATGAAACCCTAAGTGCAAAGAGGGGGTAGAAAGCCTTAGCTAATTTCTAGTCTTTCTTGGACTATGCTGAAGTGTTGAGTAGATAAAAAAGAGGGAGGAGTTTCATTCAAAACCCCAAAAAGTGTACGAGCTGATGATCTTCTTGGAATGGGGTACGGAGAGGGACGGGGGTGCTCGTGGGCACCCTAAGCCTATTTCCAGGGTGCACGTGTGCGTAAAAATTCTCGAAAACCTCCATGGGTGGTCGCATGAGGTATTTTTGTTGTTCACCTTTGGTCACTATAAGGTCACACAATGATCATCGAGGTTTTGGAAACTTGCAATGAAATATATACCTACAAAACCCTCACATAGACATCAAATCCCAAAAAATAAAGATGTAGAATGAGGGGTCGGACTATCCTCAGCTATCACAATGGTGATCTTACGACTGAGTGTTGCACTACATCTTAGACCCAATGTATTTCTATGTGTGTTTGTAAATATTTCCCTAAGTGGCTCGATGCATGTTGCACTTGATAGTGAGAAAGTAAGATAGATGCAAATAAATGTAACAGATGTGTGCAAGGAATATAATGAACTTTCCTCCTATAAAGTGTATGCAAAATAGCTTCTTAACATTCATTCATAAAAACCCAATGATGAAATTACTTAATTATTTTTGTGAAACCTTATATACCTAATGTAGAAACATCCCTAAAATCCAAAAAGTCCCATACAAAGCACATAATTCAGGGTGAGCATCAAAAGGTGCAATTCGAGCTAGAAAACACCTTTTCTTAGACCCTTTTTAACACAAACTGATGTAACTTGCAAAATTATCTTCATAATTACTCCATTTTTTTCTCAAACCTCTATGACACCTCTATGCATCATCTCCAATCATCATAATGCCTCAAATATCTCTCCATCTTTTCATCCCATCTCATTTGTATGGTTATCCCTTAGGATTTTACATTGTCTAGGCTAGGGTCAAGTAAAATAACATCAAAATCACCATGAAACATATCCAAAATTTCCTAACATACTTTTAATATCTTCCATGAAATTCTTTCATGCTTTTATGATCTCACATAGCTCCACATCTCATCCTCATGCCTCCTATCACCTAGACCTGGTCTATATGAGCACCTAAAACTTAGTCTCCAAACATTATCTGAACTTTGAACCTCATATGATTTCCTAAGCACTCCCTAAACATGCTCTCCATGCTTTCAACATGCTCCTCAAGCTATCAAGAATATCTAACCATCATGCACCATCACCTAGGATAGTTATGTTACTATATTGGACTTGCTTTAGAACAATTCATTCTCACTAAATAAACTCATGCAACCAATAACACACATAAAACACCATTTCACCATCATAGTGAGCATGTTTTTACTCTACTCCATCATCCTATTTTTCATTAATGGGATTTTACATCAATGACAACACCTAAATCACAACATGCCAACAATCTCCCCCTTTTTATTAATGGAAAACCTCCTGAACTTCTCCCCTTTTTACATTAATGAAAAAGCATAGTTGTACTTGTATATTCTTTATGCTTATCATCTTCATAGGATCATATTTTGGTTATAAACATCAACCAAATATTTCATTCTAGCTCACAAACTTGTCATTTCTCACAAAATCTAATTTTTCCTTCTTTCAAGGATAGAAACATTATACTCCCCTTGGGAAAATCATATGAAAAACCTAAACATACCAAAAATAATGATATATAACTGAAAAAAATCTTATTTACCTCTTTAATAGGATATAGTGACACACAACCTCCTTTTTAGGCTCAAGAACATGATTTCATGACCTCATACCTTGTTTTGACCTCTTGTAACCTCTAAGAATATTGTAGTAGACCTTGGAATAGATGCATACATCATATGATCATGCTAAAATTTAGCAAGAACATAAACTTACCACATTATTTTCCTTTCTTGACTTGACAAGGATTAAACTAGGCTTCAATACTTCCATTTCTTGGCATTGCACAACATTGGGATTGAGCTCCCTAAAATAACACAACAAAGTGTATTTTAAACCATATTTCACAAGATTTAAAACACTATATACATCATGACACAATATCTCAATACTCCCCTTGGGATTATATCATCCAACTCTAATAGAAATAAATAAAAAAATTCTTCTCTCATTTCGTACTTGTCTTGGAGACAATACAAACACTTATACCGAGTCCTAAAGCTCCTTCTCAGTATTCCCTTGTTTTGAGGCAAAGAAGCCTTTTTAAGCATATGGATTGCATCTCAAGTCATCAACTTTGTAATTTGTCTTCATTTTTCCTTTCTATATTCTCAAACCATCTAGGATATCTTCAAAATTCTTGTATGAGAGAATATAATGACTCCCCTGCCTTGAACACAACCTACAACCTTATAGCTCCATATTAGTCATTCAAACAATATTGTAGCATCACATGAAAACTTGAACTTACCTTTCTAATTTTATGGTCTTTAGGATTTTTTATTTCACTCTTGATATGAATATACCCCATAACCTTGCATAGAGGAAATATATTCACTAATATCTATGTCATTTTGATTTTAAAACTTGCAGACATCCATGCCATATCACTTTGTGCACAAAATATCTTCAACAATCAGTCATTGAGCATCTTATTCATTGTTGCATTAGATCATTCAACCCTTATTAGAAGTTAAGAATACATTTTATAATCCCAATAATGGCTCCCCATGACATATTAGGATCACACAAGCTTGTAAATATCATGATTTGATGTAAAACCATTACCTACAAGTACTTTGTAGGAGGTAGTTCGAGACAAGATAGTCATCTATAGTTGTCACACATATTAACTTACTTCTCCATACCAAGTTATCCATTTCTCATTTAGCACTATCTTATAAAGATAGAGGTCAATCAATCATGAGTGACAATATATTATTACGAGTCCTCTCCTTCACCCATTGAGATCTAGAGAATCCAACCTTTGATGACACAAGCATTTTCAATCAATAGTACTCATACATTGGATGATTTCTTGCAAAACCATTTTTATGCTTACCTTCACAGTATTCAAAGTATCAAGACACTTTAGTAGTTATCCCATACACTTTCTCGGTGACTCAATAAGCTTTTCCTATCTCGGTATACCACGCACACTGTAAAATCTCATAATAAACTATGATTTCATTATGTCCTTATTCTCACTATCATTGAGAAAATTTTACAAGACCCAATCACTTCAACAAACCTATGGCACCCTTTAGAGAATATTCACACATTCTAGATCATTTAGACTTTTGAAATAGCTTGAGTAATCATTAGGATCTTTTCATATCTCTAACCTTCTCTTTCTCTCTATCTCATTTATGATGTACATCATACTTAGATCATCAACTACTCTTCCTTGGCTTGATTTGTAAACCATCTTATACATCAATATGTCAATCCATTTTGGATTTTAAAATCACTGATAGGAGGGTAAAAATTGTTCCTCTTTAACTCGAATGACCATGCAATCCTGTAGCATCTAATTTACATTTATACATTCTATTATCCCTTCATCATGAGAAAAACACATCTATATTTTGAAGCAATCACTTTTATGGATAATTATTACCAATTTTGACCACCTATTTTGCCACTTTTGACACCTCAATAAACCTTGAATCATTCCTCTATGGGAAAGTTTCCCAAGTTGTAAGTCATACTTTTCCCATTAGGTCTTTTAGCACTTGTCTTTGTCAAACACGGAGATTTTCAAGGATTCTAAGGAGATATGAAAATTTATAGGTATGAAACCACTTAAATCTCTTTTTTTTCCCTATCAAAATGATTTTTTCAGATTTTGGTCTTCAACTCAGCCATTTGCACCTTTAAGCAAAGAATTTTCTTCATAATGCTCCTTATAAATAGTTAGGAGCTCGCTTTGGATAGAAACCACTCAAATTGCACAAGCTTTGGTTTCAAGGTCTCTAATTTTTCCACCACCACTGAATTAACATATTTTATTATCCCGAGTAATCTTACTTTGGATTTGGAGTAAGGAACCATATTACTTATATGAACCCTATTTGACTTGGCTTCACTCACCCTTGATAGATCTGCACCAATATTCCTTGTCATGATGGTCTAATCAATTCATTATGGTTAGTGACACATTTCATCTTAAATACTTCTTCACAAAGAATTATAATTCTTGGCACTTTGATGACCACATCAATGAAACATGTGAATCAGAACCTTAAGACTCATATAACTCTAAATGACATAATAGACCTCCTGATGATCATGTATGCACTAAGAGGCCTTTACCACTTTAACCAAATAAATTATACCATATAACATTCCCATTTTAAGACTTTAGAAACAAGGGAATTTATTTATTTTTTTAAAAATGTTCTATGTTCTAAATTCATAATTTAGAACACACATTCTTTATCAACCATTCATATAACAAATAACCATATGCAGCTACAATGACTCGGTGTGCTACCGATATATTTATTTCATGACTCGATATACTACCAATCTATCCATGTTTAACATTAAGTATTGAATACTTTTCCGTATACTACATATACTTGGTTCTCTCTCCCTATTCAGGGTATTGAGTGATCTGTCTAAGGAACCTATCTGAATAGTTATTACCAATATTCATCTGCATCACGAACCTTATACTAGGTGACATAGGACTACGCAACCGAGTAACTTGTGATACTTTGGCCAAATAATTCTAACATATTGTTCAGTATTACTATTGCTTGATGACATACTCATCAATCTTGAATATGTCCTTCACCCCACTCAATTGTTATCTAGAATGTCCTTTCTTGACTTCCATCATTCCACTTGCCCAAAGTTTAACCCTAGTTTGAGTTAACAACATATGTTATGATAGGGGAGGCTCACTAAGACTTAGGGTAAGTTGGAATACTAGGTCAACCTAATTCAACCGTGTACATTAATTAATTAAACATTAATAGACTTAGGGTAAGCTTGCTTTTGAGCTTTCTTGTCGCCTACTACAACATGTATCTTGTGTTGTTGATTATGCTCATCCTTACGCAAAGGACATTGATTTGCGTAATGATCCTTGCCACAATTATAACACCTCCTATAGGTCCCTTTCTAGACTCGAAATTGTTGTGACCTTAAATTTATTATTCGACCTCCATAGAACTTTTTTCCATTGTTATTATTCTTGGCAAAATTATTAGTGCATTTCCAATGATCTTATTCGTTGCTATTTTCTTATTATTATCAGCTAAAAACTTACTTTTATTACAGGACTTCTTCCATGGTCCCTTCTTAGGTGTAAGAGAAGTGAAGAGGGTTTGGAACCTTCTTCCTTACTTCCTCCTTATGATCGAAATAGCCTTTAATTTATGTTCCTGCCTTATGGCCTTTTCAACAACCCCTTCCATAGTGGTTGGGTTGTGAACATCAACTTCTCCCCCAATAATGGGATTCAATCCCATAATGAATTTTTATCCTAAATTTCTCATCAGTTTGATACTGAGGTACATACTTGAGGAGTTTCGTAAATAGTTCCCAATACTCGGTTATTGTTAGCTTTCCTTGAGCTAAGTTCTAAAATTCAGTCATTTTCTTATCATAGTAGAGTTGTGGCATCCATAATTTCCTAAAATGACTTTTAAATTGATCCCAAGTGATGTTAGTTTCATCAATATTTAACTCAGCCTTACAGCTATCCCACCATGAAGATGCTTCATGGGAAAGCTGATATACTCCCCATATAGCCTTGGTTTCCTATGAGAAGTTCCTTATTACAAATTACTTCTCCATTTCGCTGAGCTAATTCTCGGCCGTCACCTAATGTGGTTCCATCAAACTTGGGAGGACTTATCCATTTTATGTCATTAGTGAGTTCTACTACTAGTCTAGCCTTTTTGTTCTCAGGTTAAATAGGTATGTTAACATTGTTATTATCAACACCCACATTGGCGTTGTCCCCTGGAGGTGGCTAATTATTGTTATCAACTTCTTCTTTCTCCTCATTACCCATTACTTGTTGTTCAAGCATAGCCAAATGATATCTTGTGTCCAACAACAAGGTAGCAAGTATCTCATCAAGTTTCTGGGTAGTTACCACTCCTTCCTAAGGTGGAGGGTTATTTGCAACATTTCCTCTTGTTCTCACCATTTTCTGTTACAAGAAAATTTAAGTTTAATCAGATTATGGATACAATAGGTCCAAGAGGTACAACCTTTAGCTCTAATACCAAGATGTAACATTCCCATTTTAAGACTTTAGAAACAAGAGAATTTATTTTTTAAATAATGTTCTATGTTCTTCATAATTTAGAGCACACATTCTTTATCAACCATTCATATAACGAGATAACCATATGCAGCTGTAATGACTCGGTGTGCTACCGATCTATTCATTTCATGACTCGGTATACTACCGATCTATTCATGTTTAACATTAAGTATTGAATACTTTTCCGTATACTACGTATACTTGGTTCTCTCTCCCTATTCAGGGTATTGAGTGATCTATCTAAGGAACCTATCTGAATATTTGTTACCAATATTTAACTACATCATGAACCATAGACTAGGTGACATAGGACAACGCAACCAGCAACTTGCAATACTTTGGCCAAAGATTTCTAACATACTATTTGTATTACTATTCCTTGACGACATACTCGTCAATCCAGAATACGTCCTTCACCCCACTCAATTGTTATCTAGAATTTCCTTTATTGACTTCCGTTAGTCCACTTGCCCAAAGTTTAACCCTAGTTTGAGTTAACAACATATGTTATGATAGGGGGAGGCTCACTAAGACTTAGGGTAAGTTGGCATATTGGGTCAACCTAAGTCAACCCTGTGTGCTAAGGTATCCTAAGTTTTAGAGGGCTACCCCATATTTTAAACATGTTACTAACCAGACCTAGAGAGAAACTAAGATCAAGTCCCATGTGTGTAGATCTAGATGATTAATGCAGAAGGGTGTTGCCACATGTCAATTGCATCGTTGTATCCTCAAGAAGATCCTAATCTTCTCAAAGGTACAACCTTGTAGTTGGTGTGTGCCAACATCCTACAGAATAGCCTCATCGAGATGTACATACCTCAAGGAGTTTATTATAAATTTAATTAATTTGGATTATTAAAAATAGATTTCAGCAACCTTGCCTAACCCTAATCCAACACTCCTTAAGTTCATCTCTATAACAGATTCAACTGATTGTTAAAGAACTTTCTTAGCTTAAGATTGCCTTAATGTTATTTAATGGACTTAACAAGCCGTCAACCATAACAGGATATCCACATCATAAGTTCCATTTATTGTGACTTAACCATTCAAGGAAGTGTAACAACCATCTAGGTTGTAACTAAGTAGAATTTATTAATGAAGTCTAACGATTAGGAGTCACTTCTTCCATTTTTTTGCATTGTTAAGATAGAGGAAGAATCTTCCTTTACATGATTAAGTGTTAGGGCCTAGCACCCCTATAAATCATTTACAAATTCAATAGTTATTATTGAATGTTTATTTCACATCATATTACTATATTGAATTGTTTAGTTATGGCCATCAAATTCTACAACTTAGGAAGTTGCATCCTATTTAGGGAGATTATTCCAATTCCCATTGTCAAACTTATCTAAGAATACCCCATTAAGCATATAAATAAAATGGAGAAAATCAACAAGATAGGATTCCATCTATGTAATGAAAGTACAAGATAATTTACACATCCAATGTAAATAATTTCTCAACATTTAATTCATCTCTAAAACTTATACATTTAGGCATGCTTCATGACAACTTCCTTCATTACAAAATAATACTACTTTTCTTTTTCAATACAATCACAAGAATGATTTCAGAGTTCTTCACAAAATCAGACTTAAATCAGCCAATGCATCACTTAAGTTTTTGCCTTCCTTATCACTTACGAAGTCCATCTATAAAAATTGCTAGCACGTGTCATTTCAATGAATTGATCATGATAAACACTAAGCCTTAAAAAGAAGTGCATTCCAATAATTGTTCCATTAAAACAACTCTACTTTAATGAGACAATTATTACATCATATAATCAATATATCAAAAGAAATGAAAAAGAAGTACATTTTAAACAATTGATTTCACTTCCAAGAAAAGGACATAATATAATCCACCATATCAGCCTTACAAAATAGAGTCTAATTGATTCTATCAATTATCCTTAGGCAAACAACATATCATAACATCTCATTGTTCCCAATCTTTCATAAAAGAAAACAACATTTATCTTTGCTTCAAGCTAAAGGAAGAGTTTAAAGCATGGTTCTGATTAGGATGACTCATCTAACTCCTAAACAAAAGAAGAAGAACCATTACAACTATGCCCAAACCCAACACATCGAGAAACAGAACAGATTCAAAACATGATTTAACTGTTTCTTTCAAAAGACAATTACCTTAAAATTTAACAATTAAGATATTCATCAGAACAAAATTTCATTTTAATCCAAGAAGGAATAGAGAATCAATCGGTCTACCTACAAGTTTAAATCTACTTCCACATATAGAAGTTAACTTTTAAAGATCTGAAACAATGTTCAAAAATCAAGGTAGACTCATACAAGAGTTAATCTCTACTCGAGTTCATCCAAGGAGAATTCTTAAAAAGATAGAGTGCAAGAGACAAACTTACTCATCTCAAACCAACCAAGTAAAGTCTTGTCAAACAACAGTCTGCCAAACAAGCTGGCATTTCCAGCTCAATAAAACTGAATAAAATAATCTCTTCCAACATCATTTCTACAAATGATTGGGTAAAGGAAGACCAACAACTCATAAAGAAAACTCCATTTCAAAGGAGAATCAAAACAGAAAGTTCAACCAATGATCTATACAGTAAGAAGAAAGCACACTGCCATATTCTTTACACTTCTTTACTTTCAATGAA
This sequence comes from Taxus wallichiana var. yunnanensis, assembly GCA_018340775.1. Lineage (NCBI taxonomy): Eukaryota > Viridiplantae > Streptophyta > Pinopsida > Cupressales > Taxaceae > Taxus > Taxus wallichiana. Next base: position 642,332,100 of record CM031242.1, on the reverse strand, counting down.
CACGAGTTTCAATTCCCTACTCAGAATGAAATACAATTAGCAGTCCTAAAACACAGTCTATTCTAAAGGAATCACATTCCTTTCTTTTATAATGACACAAGGTGTATTAACTATATCCAACAAGAAATAGAAAAATAACCGATCAATAAGTTAAACATGATCAGAAGTATCAACAAACTCAGATTGAAATCCCATTGTCAGGTTTCATTATTGCATTACAAAAGAGTAATCAGTTCCTGATTCAATAAGTATTGTAATACAAAAATTATTCGAACAGAGACATATAATCTTTTCATAACAATTTAAGAGTACTAAATTAATTAAACTCATCTTTTAAATGAAACCCTAATCTTATTTTAAAAGATCTGAAGATGCGAGTTTCCACGAAACAGAGGGGAAAATAATACCCTCAATAAAATGCCATTGCCATCTCAAACAAGATGAAACAGTTCACAGAAAAGAATTACCAAACCCATTCATCAAACAAAGACGTTTTCAGTTGAGATCTTAAGAGTTTATCCAACAACTCAACCAACTATTTTCCATGTTTTCCTTGATCAATGGTTTAACGAAAGAGTTATCAGTTTTAAACATTTAAAACAAATAAAACCCAACTCAAAATACCAGAATAGAGTCGACACAAAGTCTCAACAATAGTTCAGACTACACAAGTAACAAAATATGAGTGTTGTGTAAATCACGAATCTTCAATAACAGTTCCAAATTTCCCAAAAATATAATTCACGAGTACGTGAGTAAAATACAGATTCAACAATGATCTAAGCTACCCAAGATTTCAACAATGGTTTAGAACAACTAGAGGCTCCAACTCAAATTCCTATCAAAATGTGAAGCCAAATATTATCCCAAATGGAACTCAAGTTTCTCACCAAAGTTCGAGCCCCAAAAATGAGTAATAACATACAAGTACTAGTGTACATTATGAACTAGCATTAACAGTCTAGATTATCATAAGGAAATAAAACACAAGCACCAAGCTATATACGGACTTCAACAATAGTCAAGGATATCCAAGATTCCAACACTGGTTCAAAACAACAAGAACCTCCATCAACAGTTCTCAACAAACACAAAACCAGAACCAAGTTCCAAACCAAATACGAGCTCGAATACAAGCTCTACTAAAACACAAGCTCAACACAAGCTCATGATCAAACAAAACACAAACTCCAACAAGATCAGATAGAACCCAAGGTTCTCAAAAAATCTGAACCATATCTAAATAGCAACGAAGATTATCTAAACAAAATACTTCCATTACCCATTCCAGAATGAAAAAGTGAGTTACAGAAATACATTTTTGCATGCATTCTCTTTTTTAAGAACTACACATGGTAAGTTTCTAAATAGAACATCATTTACCAAGGATTCATAACCAATATCACAAGATTTAATAAACCCAACAAGCAAATAACTAGATAAGATATGCAATCCAAGAATCTCAAAAGAAGCGAGAATCATTTTAATGAAACATTTATAAGAAAGTAAGAGATCTTAAAGATTAGATCCTATCATGCCTGATAGCACTTCTGCCAAATCGAAGGAGACCTCCAGCCGAGCTCAAAAATTTCCTCATCTCCATGAAAAATCAAATAACCACATTCTTTTTCCACACTACCTCTTATATATCCCACGAACCAAAAATAGGTCAAAAATCTCAAGAATAGCCATTAAGTGCAGTTCAATCTGCTGGTTCAAAAAACTAGAGAGCATGCAGAGAAAAAATCATGAGGTATGCAAAGTGAAATGACCCCATACAATCTCGTTTGCATGCTTTCCAAAATGGTTTGAGCACAAAAACCGAAAACAATAAATTCCATTAATTCCTATTTTCCCGCCTATCCTTCCTTTCCACCGCCTTCCAAGTCTGGTGAATGCCAAATCAAATTTAACAAGGAATTCCATCTTTAGTGACACTTCCACATAAGCCTCTACCAAGTCAACTAGCCCCTGCCACAATTGGCGGTACGTGAGCTTTTAAAAACCTTATCAACAACTTAAATGCCTTGGAACCATCTCCTGTGATACATGCAACCACCAATTCCCCTTCATGCCCATTAGTTTAGGGTAGACATGATTGCTTAGGTTAGATCTTAGGTTAGCTTAGGATAGGTAACCTTAGGATATAACCCAATCAATACATTACCACCTTAGGTAGTTTCACATAGGTTAGATTAATTCCAACATAATAGTTTTTAGGCATTAGGTTAGGATAAATTCAATTAATTAACATAGCTAGGTAGTAAATATGTATATTCTTACCTAGCTTAGGATTCCGTAGGACAGTCCCTTTAGTTTTAGGAACCAGAATGTTTCCTAAGCCATGAACAGGCTATAGTTCATTTGCGTCAGCATTGTCCTACCATGATCGAACTGAAAAGATCCAAACACAACATACGACTGAATAGAAACACATTCACACAATAATCAAAGAACTTGTAATCAATCATAGTTTAGTCATACATATTTTAATTCATGGAATGTCGATTTACCATTTTTCACATAGCAGATTTAAAACATTCTGCGGATCACTGAAATTGATCCAAGGATGAGTCAGATTAATAGATAAGTTTACAATTCTTAAACCAGATTGCAACTCACCTACAAGAAGTGAAAAATGGATTCAAGGAAGCCATTCCAATTCAATCAAAGGATCTTAAGAACAGAAGATGATTTATCCATATCAAGCATGATCTCCAAAATCAAAAGAGCATACCTTTATAAGGAAAAATCACATGTCAACACTTGAAATGTAAAGGAGGAAAATAACAACTATCAAGGTTGTTACATAACATTTCATAGCTTCACATACATCATACACTCTTAGAAACACTTGATTTATGTACTTATAGCTTATGACTAACCCCTAACACACTATACTTGACTTATAATTGACTCCACAAGATAATAGAGACCCTTGTTCTTGCCACCAACCTTATTAATTGACTCGGACCAAGAAGTGACTCTCTACTGGATATATCATGACTTGAAGGACATTGTTTTAGATGATAACATGAACTTTACACTTAATAATTCATTATAAACTAACAACACACCATGATAAGGTAGATATAACCTTGAGAACAAACTCATTCTACTTAGAGACCTCTAGACAATGACACAAACATTTTCACTCTTTGAACAACCATTTAAATCCCAAAAAACATGCATAAAAGCTTAATACAACATACCTTGACCTAATGGAGGAGACACTCGTGATCCTATATAGATCCCCCTCACTCCAATGTTTCATATGAGCTAATATACCTCTAAGAATCCTAGTAGAGGCATATGAACACCATGATCACCTAAAAGAAGGTCTTGAAGAGGTCCCAAGCCCTCTTAGACACCTGGAATTCTCCTTCTTCTCTATGTTTCTAATATGAGCTATGAGTTATGCTCTTCTTTCCATAAAAACCTACTCTTAATGAGACACTATGGTATTTTCTAGGCACCAAATTCCTTTCTTAATAGTTATTATCCATCCTAGGCCTTTGAAAGTTTCTCTCTTGTGTTTTAGGTCCCTGAAAACTCTTGTTTTTCCTTGAGAAACCATAGTCACATTTTCTTGCAACATGAGCAACCTCATTACAATTGAATCATGCCACTGAGTTATTCCTTTTGTATCCCTCAACTTTTCTAGGTGGATCATGTTGGATGTAATTTCTCGTTTGTTTCAAATTAATGAGTTAGCTACTAAAGAAAGTACACAACTCAGAAATGTTGTAGGGTTTATGTTACCTCGAATGTGTGATGGATGTATAGGTACATAATGGTTGATTCCACTACTAATTACCTTTGTAGCCTTATTTACCTTCTCCCTTAAAATCCCAAGCACGTCGGCCTATCACTCATCGGTTGGGCGCTCACAGAGGTGCGCATGGGCACTGAGCCCCTCCTTTATGTGAGCTTCGTAAGAATGCTTCACCATTAATGGAGGAATGTTTACAGAAACATAAATACAAGCAGAAGTAAATATACTAGATCTAAGCATAAATGCATCATGAAAAGAACATAAGCATTATAAAAATACAAAGGAACCAAATCTGAACCATGAGAAAAGTGAACACTAGGGTTTGAACCCATAAACATAGATATACAGAATAACCAGTCATATATATTGAAAATCAGTGTTTATAGTAGCCATATTACATCAAAAAGGTCATAACAGACTGAATAGATCAAGATAATATCATCCTACAACATTTATCACCATGATTCCACCATTTCATACACACTTGTCCTCTACACACACCCTCTAATCTCTAACTCTCTATGCTTCCTTTGAGATCAAAATGCTTCCTTAAATAGGATAGAAGCTCTCTTGATCATCACTCTAGAAGAAAGACTACATGCTAAATGTCATCATATTATGTTATACTCAAGTTCCCAACCCATACATGTTCCAACTATCAATACCAACCTCCACTTTCCATCCTGTAACCATAAATATTCCCTAGAATATTCTTTTCTTGAGCCTCAAGTCTCCATGTAATAACCTTGTCATCATTACACTTATCTATAACCTCACGTGTTTTGCATGTGATGCCCTTTAACTAAAATGTGGCTAAGTCCTTAAACCCTTAAACCCTTTTCCTACTCCCATGCTCCAACCTACCTCTTTTGCGCGCTTTCATCAACATGCTTTTCTCCTTATTACCTTCCATGCACACTCATCCTTTGCTTTAGGACTTAGTCATTTTTGGGATCAACATCACCCCACACTAAATGTGTTATCCATCCTTGAAACAATCTATCCTCCAACAATCAAAGAATAAAGAATGGAAGGAAAGAATAATTTGTTCTAGCTTGCGCAAAGAAACAAAGAGTTTTACTCTTTGTTGCACAAGGACTAGGAAGTCTTTGTTCAAGGATGCTTCAATTTTATTCCTAGGAATCCACCTCACTCTGTGCTTGTTGAAATAAATCCCCTATTAGTGTGTTGACTTCATCAAATGATAACTCTTCACCCTTAGCCTTCAATGTATCAACAATATTTTCCATCTTCTTGCTAAGGTCGCTCAACACATCCATCCTTTGCATGACCTGGGGATATAATTCCTTTACTTTATTTTTAATTGAGACCCTTAGGCCTTAAATTGCCTCCAAATTCTTCTTGAATTTTGCTATGATTTTATCCTACTCCACCCTATTACCCTTGTTCTTCTCCTGGAACTCCTTTAGGTCCACCTCATGGGTAATAACTAATACACTTGCCACTCTATCTCTGTCTCCACATTTGTCATAGAAAACATTGGCCATGTGCATGATTTTCAAAAAGGTAGGGAGCTTGGAGTACTAAGTAATGGTCTCCAAAAAATTCAACTTCTTCTAGTCTTTTATCACACCAAAACTTCCTCTTCCAACTCCAACACAAGTGATTCCTTCTCCATTGTGATCAAGCATGTCAAATCCTCCAGGAAGAGAAAAGTTGACTTATGCTTCTACTCAGGAGGGGGCAAAGCTGGGTGTACTAGAATGATGGAATCGATATTGTCTTTGCCTTCTTATAAGCTACATGCACCTTCACCTTCTCCTCTCTCAACTCAACCTTCAACTGCACAATTATGGACTCCTTCCCTTTTATCTCCCTATCTCTCTCAATTATCTCCTTATTCTTTTCTTCCAATTCTTCCTCTAGGGATTTGATTCTATTATTCCTCCTAAATAACCATGCCTCTACTTCCACTAACACCTTGTTGAGTGCGTTACGGAGTTTGTATATCGAGTTAGTCATTGGGTATCCAATATAGGATTTACTTCATTAGGGTTATGCATCTCTATTACTGCATCCGCGCCAACTTTGAACTTGAGATCATCAACATGGGACTCAAAATTCCATGAAAACATCTTCCTTGTGCATGTGTATGAACTATATTTCTCAAAAGACAACCAAAAAGAGTTGGTTTGTGGGCACTATGCTCTGGAAACGCGCACGTAGGAACTTGTTAGGGTCATTGACATAAGTCATGTGTCCTTACGTCGCTATCACACTCTTTCCACGGGTGTGTGTTGCCTTTTGGAAGCTGATCACTAGAACCTTCTCCTTGTCTACACTCTCTTCTACCTCTCTCAATATCTCCTCAGCATTGTGCTCCACCTCATGCTCCACTAAGTTCTGTATGATGCTTACCACTTCCCTTTCCATAGTGTCCTCCAACTATTCTCTAACCAAGTGTGGGCTCTTCTTGGAATTTTTCCCTACTTCTTCTTCACTTCCTCCCACATTATGAGTGCCCTCCTCATAATCATTCTACTCTTCATCATATTCATGTAAATTATACACATGGGGATCTTTACCTTCCTTGCATTCTTCATTTTCCTCCTTGGAGTCGTCACCCTTCATGATTTCCATCTCCTCAAAGTCTGAACTTTGTGCCATCTTTTACTTCTTCTTCACTAGTGACTCCTCTATCATAGGGGACATTTCCTTCTCGGGTGACTTCTCCTTCATGGGGATTTCTTCCTCCAAGTGTAAGTACTTGTGCCCACACTTGACTCTTATTCTTCGTGGTCCGAACTATAGGCTTGTTTGGTTTCATGTTTGCTAGAGTTTCTTCCCTTTCTCTCTTCTTTAGCACCACCTTATTTCTTCGGTGGGGTTTTACGGATGGATACATCATCCTCAACACATAATCTCTTTTCAAACTTGGGACTTAGGTGTACATAAACGCTTGCAGTTGTATTTCTTATAATAGGTATTGATATGGATTTTCCATATGTACATCGTGAGAGACATACTTCTCCACATAGGTGCACTTTTTAGGATACACTAAGGTTCGGCACGGCATGCGGTGATCTGATCTACCTCACTTAGATCAAATCTGATCTTTTTGGCCTCCTTGAACTGTTAACTATGCTTTAAAAGTATTGCGTTGTGAAGGCAAATGGTAGTTTACACCATGGAATTTTCGTGCCATATGTTAAAGTGAATCTACCTATGCAAAAGTGTTGGTATACCATGAACTCAACCTCACCATCCACCAAGGCTGGAAGTTGTTCAAGGATTCTCCATTCTACCCTGAATGCATCACACATTCACTTGTACCACTTCTCCAAGAAATCTTTATATGGATCAGTCATTGTATCACAAGTGTATGATTTGAACCTCTTAGCGGGGAAGGGTTCTCATCAAGGTATTCCCATACGTAACTATTCAGCCCATCGGGCACTCCAATATTTGAAAACATAATGGTAAGAAGGACATTACCATACATGATCTTATCCCCATCATGTGTGGCATCTATGATCTCCTCTGTAATGAAGGTCGAGAGGTTGTAGATTGTTCCTTCTGAAATTTTCTTACAAACGTACAACCACCTCTTGTCTACTTGTGTCCACCGCTCTTGTCCATTCAACTTGGTGAGTAGGTGTGCAGCCATCTTCATTGTTGGGTTAGTGATCTTGGTGATATCAAAGTAGCATGAACCCTTCTTGTATTCATATTCCGTAGTTATTTCCTTAACAACATCCTTATCACCCAAGTCATCCTCCATTGATTCTCCAAAGTGCAAATAAGCCTAGTGTATCCGGAGATAAAATCGTCGATTAAGCATATTCTCCTTCTGCAAAGTAAAAATAGTCCTCAAGCATACACGACATCAAACATTACTATAACCTGTCGGGTTTGATGAAATATGGAAACTCATAGAGTTGCAAAATTCTAACCTTCTCCAATGTGGTCTTCACAGAGTCATCATACATTGGCTTGTCATCATGTTTCCTCTCTCCAGTTGGGAAAACTAGCTCTAACACCATCTCCTTCTTCGTGGTATCTTTCCTATGGTTATAATCACTGATAACCATCTTACACATGTGAGAAACCCATTCCATCCCCATTAAAATGCCATCTAGGTACTACATCTCTACGTACCACTCCTCATTAAAATTTGTCGATATGATAGGTTTTCCTTTCCCTTCTTCTTCTCATGAAACATTCAATCCCTTCCTTGGTGCCATTTTTCTTGTCAAGTCCTTATAAATTCTTCCTTACGTATTTCTTTGAAACCGCTTTGTTCCTCAAATCCACTTCTCCGTGAAATTTCTTCAAAACCTGTGCCCTAGCTCTATAAACCCTAACTTGGAAAACTCTCCTTCCAAAAGATAGCGTAAATACTCATGGGAATCCACCAAACAATCTCCTCCATGCACACCCATGTACTTCGTTCCACTCTGGTTCACAAATCTTCCAACTTCTCCACTTCACATGTAAATATTCGCAAATTCTTTACAAGGATGCCCTAGTTTGCAAGAGCTCTTCAATAAAAAAATGTAAGGTAAAAAGAATAACTCACCCCGACCTTCTATTTATAGCTTTTTACTTTTTCCTACATTAACTCCCATGTCACCTACCACCATACAAATGCATTAAAGTTGGATTTTCCAACACTCTCCTCCCACACATTTTGTCTAGCAATTTCCCTTCACACGCAATCTTGAGAAAAACTTCCACAACCTTATAGCGCACAGAGTGCATCGACCACAGAACCTTACACATGCTCGTAGCACCAAAGTCAATCTTCATCAGTGTCTTAGGCCTATTTCTTGTCACTACCTACCTCATGTTGTTATGTGCTCTTATCCCTGTACGTGGTTTTTTTAGAGCTTTCAACACCAATCTCCATCCATAATCACCTCTATTACATGCACTCCTCGAACCCACATGCTTTTGAATGTATCATCAAGGACTTCAATCAACAATACTCCCAATACTTTCTTCTTACCGCACTATTCACTGAAACTCTTCTTTACACTCTCCACCCCACACTAAATGGATGCGCGGTCCTATGCACATAAAAATCCTTTAGATCAAACTAGCTACCGGCGTAGAATTACGCCCACAACAAACAACCAAAAATACAATGCAAATAAATGAAACACATATAATTGAAAATGCATTAAGGGAAATCCTAAGCTAACTAACAATATTGCCTTATTTACAAACACACTAAAGACTTATTTATAGTAGGGCTTCATCCTACTCTGTTAAAATAACCAGGAAACTATGTTCCATCTAGCGCTTGTAATTAGAAAGAACCTAAATCAAGTATGTAAGTGATAGTATATGGTCCCAACCAATGCACCTTGAGCTTCCTTGGGTGTACGAAACTTAGAATCATACAACAGGACCATCTTCCTAACCTCAAACTTCTTGTTTTTAATATGATGATCATGTCATGCCTTCTGTTGTGCTTTCTCCATCTTCTGACTCCATCTAGAAATGGCATGCCTCTCATCCAACTCCATAAGTTTATCAATGTGTTCCTCTAATGCTTTTTCATAGGCCAATCCTCTGCGTGCGCAATACGCAAATATGGAAACATAAATTCCATAGGTAGAACTGCCTCCACGCCAAACACTAATTGAAAAGGTGTGGCCTTGTTCAACCTTTTATAAGTCATGCAATATGCCCATAGCACTGTAGAGACCTTGTCATCCCAATCTCTTCTTCCGACATCACAAATCTTAGTTAATGTGTGGCTCAATATCTTGTTAAATGCCTCAGCAGTTCCATTATCCTGAGGGTGATAGGGTGTAGTTTTGTTATGTGCCACCATAAATTCTGCTAACAAGATTTGAACAGTACTAATTAAGAAATGTGTACCCCTATCACTCGTTAAGCTCAATGGACATCCATACGTACTGATTATATTTTCCCATAAGAACCTAGTTGTTGTAGCCATTGTGCAATCCTTCGTAGGCACCGCTTCTACCCATCTCGTAAGATAGTCTATACAAGTGATAATGTAGTGTGAACCTATCCTACGTGTGGCTAGGGAAATAGGGCCCACAAAGTCAATTTCCCATTTTTCAAATGGCTCTACACTAGAAATAGATCTTAGTGGAATTTCATCTCTTTGTCTTGGCTTACCAAGGTGTTGGAAATGATCAGCGACCTTCTACAATAATCAATACAATCCTTATAAACCGTCTCCCACTAAATGTCTTCCAACAGGATCCAACGGGATCTTGTTCATGATTACATTCCCCACATAGTGACCTCCTATAATGCCACCATGAGCTTGTTCCATGATTATAGTATGTTCATGTTCCAACACACACCAACAGTGTAAACCCTCATCTTGTCTTTTCGTGTACAAGTTTCCACCAATTAACATATAGGGCATGACGCATATAGCCAACTACTTTTTCTCCAAGGCCTTCATTCCTTTTGGTGCCACACCCATTTTCTAGACAATATAAATATCCTCCAATTCAAAGGGCATGCACTACAATCTAAACAACTATGCATCTGGAATTGCTTCCTCAATTCTTATTCGTCCTCTCCTAGTTTAATTCATGATATACGGTCAAGTCCCAAATTTCTCTTCCCTAGTTTTACCACAACCATAAACTCAAACTCCTGAAACAATAAGACCCACCGACATATGCACCCTTACAAAATGGGCTTCTTTGCAAGTAATTTAATACATGTGGACCATGTAGAAAATGAAAGGTGTTAATAGAAAATACTTCCTAAATTTTTGCCGCTGCTTAGATTGTCAAAAATACCTCACGCTCCGTGGTAGTATAATTATTTTTGTTGGAGTTAGCTTCCTACTAGAAAATACAAGGGATGTTCAACAATCCCCTCTACGAGGTTGTGATAAGACCGCTCCAATCGCCATACTAGGTGCATCAACATGCACATGAAACAACTTATACCAAGAGGGAAAGTGCAAAATGGATGTGGTGGTAAGATTCTCTGTAAATGTGTTAAATTCTACGATCGTCTCACCCCAATGGAATTTACCTATTTTTAACAACTCTTCCAATGACGCGACAATCTTGGCATAGCCTTTGATAAATTTCCTATAATATCCTGTGTTCCCTAAGAATCGCACTTGTGCTTTGAGTGATAGGTTCCTCCAACCCTAAGATAACAACTTTGGCAGGGTCTACCAATAATCCTTCCTTGCATATAATGTGACCAAGTAAAGTGCCAAATGGGGTAGAAAAGACACATTTCTTAATGTTAAGTGAGATACTCAACTTCTGCATCTCTCAAACATCAATCTCAGATTGTCACAATGGTCTCTTACTAACCCATACACCATCCAATCATCCAGGTAAACTTGCATAAACTTATGGATGAATTCTTGAAAGGTTTGTACTACAATAGAGAACATAGTAAGCGCATTCTTCAACCCAAAAGTCATGACTGTATAAGAAAAACTTCCCCACTTAGTGGTGAAAGTGGTCTTCTCCTGGTCTTCCTTCACAATTCTCACTGATGATAATCTTAAAATCCATCTATAAAAAAATAAACCTCCCACCACGGTAGTCCTTCCAAAATATCCTTAGTAAATGGGGTTGGAAAAGGATCTATGACAAACACAACATTCAAATCCCTATAGTTAACACAAATCCTTATCCTTCCATCCTTTTAAATGTTGATTACCATTAGGCTTACCTACTCAGATTCTTCAATTGCCTCAATGATACCAGATTCTATCATCTTATCAATATCCTCCTTAACCTTGACGTGCAAATTTGGATTCATTTTATAAGGTCTCTTCCAAATCGGGTGTGCACCCTCCTTTAACTTAATCCTCATTTCTCCCAATGAGTGATGTACTCCTTTCAATTATTGGTACCCACACGGGAAAAAATCTTGGAATTCGTGCAGAAAATCAATGATTTTTGAAACTTCTTGTTCCTTCCATTAATCTCCAATGACAACTTCCTTTGGCTCTATCTTTGTACCAATGTTAACTTTCTTCATTTTCAAGGGCTCATGGTAAGCACATGCTTTCTCATTTTCCTTTTCCAATACTTCACACATACCTATAGTATGGTTAACATCCAAATTTTCCACTTCCTCATCATCTATCAAGTAGACTAACTTTCCTTTTTCTTTCTCCAGGAAGGCGCGCTCAAGTTGTACCTCCTCTATCTCTTCTTCTTCTAGTTCTTCTTCTATGAAGCACGCCCCCAACTCAGGTTCTCCTAACAACTCTAGGATTCGGTCCTCAGCCATGACACTATCTCCCATAGTAAGGCGTTTAACTACCTATAATGCCTCATTCACTGATGGCTTCAAACTTTAATACTCAAAAGTTTGAATAATATCTGCATTGTCAATTCCTACCAGTTTCTCATCCGATAATGCATCTTTGAATGAATATACCATGCGCGTGCATAGCCTTATAGGGTGGAATAGAACTTATGCACCCATAGTGAAGGAGGTAAGGCTTATGCGCCCATCATCCAAGTTCTCTCACACTCTTGGATGTGGAATGAGGCAGAACTCCTTCCCATGATAGTCGAGTATTGCATGGGGTGCATTACTCATCGAAACCTAACAGCAAGAAAAATTCTCACATCATGCCACTCTATAAGGTTATCCCGATGGGTCGCCCACCAATGTGTTGTTATCCTATGTAAGGTATAATTAATCATACTCCTCCTTTCTATCTCGACAGTTTACTAGACCTCCATCGTGCACAAAAAGACATCAGGATTACCCTCTATAGTGTAACTGGGTAACTGTTTTCCTCCTAGGAACCTAACCAAGCACACTCTAGCGATGTGAGTCACGATTCCCTTTAATTGTCTCCCAACCAGCTCATAGGTCCCATGCACCAAATTTTCACATGTAACACTAGTTTTATCACTCATGGATTGAGCATCTTCCCATTAAATGACTCATTCTCTTGATGTATGAACAACCTCGGGGTCTCTAATGGTGCACACATAGATTTTATCTAGGTCCTCTTCTCCCAAGGGTTCCACATAGGATGCAGACCTCCCATCCACCAGAGCAATAATGATGTGCTCCTCTTTGTTCTCAAAACTTATGTACCCTTTGTTGAAGTGCAAGTCATCATTATTCTTATAACACCATGGGCGTCTAAGTAATGCTAGAAAATTATTTTCCTCAGCAAACACTAAGACTTTAAAATCTCCAATAAAATTTTCCCCTTGGATGGATATGGATACATCCTTCCATACTCAGATGGACATAGCCTTTGTCCTATTTTCCATATACAACACATTTGAAGATGGCTGTAATGGAGGTCTCCACATCGATTCCATGTACCTAGAGTAAGGAAATTGACCTTAGTGAACATATCAATCAAAAAAATCTCAAGATCCCTCCATCCACAAGCGCATTCAATCTGATTTCCTTATCACAATCAATACTCGATGGGGCGGATTAGCATGCAATACTTGTCTCTCATGCTCACCTCCAGTGCATGGTACTTTTTCCCTTAGCCACTCTCTAATAGAGGGATAATATTCTCATAGCGCAATATCTTACACACTTCTCGACATCATCCATTTCCTTCTAGGGGGCCTAGTGCTCTTTACATTCGACTTCTATGTTTGCTCTTTCAAACATTGAATCTCTCCTTGTAGGTTTCTAATCACCTCCATGGTTTCTTGATAAATCTCCTTCTGATGAGTTAGATCAAGATATTTCCCATGTAACACCTCTTCTCTCATAATGAGAGGCCTTTTCTTTGGTTCCTCCTTGGCACGGGTGGCTTCCACACACGTAGTTATTAAGACATATTCCAACTCAGATTCATGCACCACCCTAAACATCCATAATGAGATCATCTTGTTTCACACTCACAATTCCCGCACCCCTGTCCTTCTTTTGCCGTGGCTCATGTGCTCATACAACTCGGGCACTCCTCATACTTATGTTTCTTTGATCTAAAAATTACAAATACAATTAACTTGAATAGACTTTAAAAAATTCCTTGAGTGCATCTAACTTTAAAAATACGGATTTAATAAGTCGTTTATAAAATCCATTAAAAATCTCATTCAATACCGTAATCGAGAGTTTTAACCACTTAGTCTTCGACCATCATACTCCAAAATGAGAGTGGATTTATTATTAAAAATTCAACTTCATCAAAAGGAAATTGAATTAAAATATTTATTGTTCTCAATTAAATAGTTGCAACATAAAATCTAGAGAAAAATAGTGACACCGATATGTTTACGGGGTTTGGAAAACTTGGCCTACATCCCTAGGTTCATGGTGAACCGATCCATTAATAATGTTAAAATGCAAATACAATAACCTTTACATTCAACCAATAATGAATCAAAACCTACAAATGAGCTGATCAAAGACATTGGAAACTCTACAATTTACCATAAATTGTTCCCAAAATGATCCATGGCTCCTACAATGCTTCCACAGTGTGATCCCCTTGCAAATGTGACTGAAAAATGCCTACAACTAGATATTTATAAATAATACATGAAAAAAAATTATATATCTAGAAATATTATAAAAATCGAACAACTTCCCTTTTTACTCCATGGCCTGGTTTGGACCAGAAGTGCTTGGAAAACTCGGATATATGCCTACTACTGTGCCTGCTCAATGCATTTGTGATGGAAAATCACCTACATAGGAAAATATACAACACTTCATATAAAAATTTACATTTATAGAAAGCTATCAGAATTCTAAACAACTTTTCTTTTGCACCAAGTCCTAATTCGAACCAAAAGTGCCTCAAAATTTCCCCCGAGTACAAGTTACTCCTTAACCTAACTTTTACACAGTCTACTCATTGTCTTGTACAAAACCCGTGAGATCCTTTTATAGCTCATCCGAGCTTATACACGAGTTGGTTTTGGTGGATTGACTTATATCTCGGAGGTTTCTGAGTTCAAGTCACTCGGCCTCCTTTATTAGCCTCTTTGTTATTTCTAATGTGGGGAGGCTTATCCCATATTCATGGAAGCATGGAAGGGATTGACATGTAAATATAGGTGGATATTCCTATATTTAAGTAGCTTGGGACACACTGCAATGTTTTTTTCCCAATATAATAGTGGGCCAATCTATTAGTTTAAGTGGAAACCTAAACTATGTGGTCGGTGGTATTAGTTGTGGTTAGTTGTTGTTGACTCACCGAACTATGTGGAATTTGATTTCTACATATATACACTATACCATCATTTATATAAAATCTGTTGAGATTTCAATTAAATGTTTGATTTTATAGCTCGATCTCGAGCCAAATATAGATAATGTTGTTACATCTTGACCCGAACACGTTTGCAAAGAACTCAAGCAATTTGGAAAAACATAGAAAATGACATGGAGGTAAATATGCCAAATAATTACAAAGGTAAACAAATGAAATTTGACCCAAGTAATAGAATGTGACATTTCAATAATGAAATATGGAAATAGACACCACTTATCAATCCTCGATAGGAAAATTGGGTGAATTCAAATTCGTGGTGGCTTGAGGACCCACCATGTTGGCGTCGGTATAATAGTCATCACGACGAGGGCTTCCTTCCGTTATAAGCGTTGAGCCTCTTATGCCAACAAACAACCTTTTATGCTCGATGAAGATCGGTGAATAAAAATCAACATTCAATTTTTACCAACATCCCTTTTTTTCATGTGTCACAGTTCTATTAGTCCACATATCAACTTGCTGACCTTTCACGACAAAAATTTGATTGGACCCATCTTGAGCTTAGAGTGTCTGTTTTCCATGTTATTATAGTCATTATAAATATCTTTGTAGGATCTACTTCATTTTCATGGTTTATAGAATATTAGGGAACATTTGATACTAAAATTATCCCCGATCATTCTTCCTACACTGTGAGCATTGTAACAAATCCAGACACTCACACTTTTAGTGTTTAGTAGATCCACAATTATAACAAGTTCCATGGGGAAATTCACTCCTACCTCCTTGACCACCATGGCCTTTGAATCCTCTACAAAAACCTCTTCCTCGACCGCCTCCATCTCCATGCCCTTCAAATTGATGACCTTCATTCTTAGAATTGTTCCCAATGCTGTTCTAGCGCACACCAATATCAATGGCATCATGGATTTGGTCTATCAATTGGCAATCCTTTGTATCATGCATTATATATGAGAAAATATTACAATAAGAAGACACATTCTTACAAAGCGCATGCTACAACAATGAACATCTACTTGGATCATGATCTCGTGATAGATCTCACAATCCAATGACATGACATGCACCATACTTCATGAGAAAGTGTATTTTGTGTGTCCTTATACCTCACAATATGTGCACCATATTCCACTTTGCAAGTCTCATAAGCCAAGTTCACAGACAATTTCTCAAGATGCTTCACCATGGCGTGATCTCGTGCTTCTAAAATGGGCTTACTCCGATGTCAATGCTTCCATCTCATTGCACAAATCAGCCTCAGGGCCTCACGTGGATCCGTGAAATTCTTTTAGGAAAGTGCTCATCTAAAAGGAATGATCAATCTCCCAACAAACCATTAATCATGCTATGAGGGATGGATATCATAAGAAAACTTTAACAAGATAGTTTTAAAATGTGCATCATACTCCCACACACTCTCTACCATACCTTGTTGAATTTCCTTCAACGCACTGATGCTCTTTTGCTTCAACTTAGGAATGTGAAATTCCACCAAGAATTCATCACGCAGTGTAGTATAATCCACCACCATCTGATGGGGTCATACTTCCAATACCGGTATGCATGTGCCCTTGCGGTGTAGTTGCAAATTGAATTGTTTTCCACTCTAGGGCAGTGATTCCCTTAACATGCCATAGAAATTATCACTTGTGTACATGCTCCATGACATCTTCAACACCCTTGTAATCAAGAAAATTCATAAACATCTCGTAAAACACTTTCGATGGTGTTGTGGTACTTTTCTACACGATTCGAGACCTTGATTCCCTCTAGTGTTTCCTCCACTACCAGATCCACTAGATCTACTAGCTCTTATTCCTCCGAATCCACTAGATCCTTTTCCCATTGCGGGTAAGGGACCCGACATAGATGTGCTCTGTGTACCCACCGTCATTCTAAACTATGCACCAACAATCTGTGATATTGAACCACTCCCATATGTGATACCTAAAATTGGTGTACCTATACCTTGACAAATGATGTTCAGAAAAAATACCTCCAAACATAGGGAATTTCTACGTGGCCATAGATGGGTGTAATGTAAAATGATATCTACCTGATGCTACTTGCTCACTAACACCAACTAGACTATAAATACTTGTCTCGAATCTGGAAAACTAAGTGCCATGGTTTGGTCACCGGGTGGGCTAAGATGCATGCCTATGTGTCTCCTCCTTTCTTAATATGATGATCTCTCACTGAAGCTAAGGGGATTTCTCTCCCGCACTTTCCAAGATGGGGAATCATAGACTACTTAGGTCCCACACCCTTCGTGTGAACCTCAAATCCTTCATGCAACATTTTCCTCCATAATTCCATCACTCTAGTAACTTCACGTTGTCTCACAAACTCCCTTTCTTGCGCTTCATTATACTTGATTCACCTCTCTTCTCTCTCTTCTTCCATTATAGGATTTTCCATATCTCACCACACTAGCTTCCATGCCCCATGCCTAATGGGAAGTTATCCAGCCATAGGAAATTCCTCCATACTCAGAGTGATGATCAGGATCTTAATGGCTAATGGCATAGAAGAAAGAACGATCCTCTTGGCTCTCGTAAGAAATCAAACTCAACAATCTCCAAGAAATAATATGTAGAAATTGTGTATTCCAAGGTATAGCTAGTCAACACACCTCTCCACTAGTGATCAACAACATGAATACGGAGTCGATCAACATCATGCAGCCTCTAATACTCTTCTTGGGTCTAAACATGAGGTCTATAATACTAGCTCTTCCTTGATGCATATGCTAACACCATTCATACAACTCTACTGGAAAACAACAAAATAATGTCTCATAGAGCTCATGATACATGTGTTCCTCTACCCATTTACATAAATCAAAATCAAGTTTAGTGTTAAATCACTAAGAAAATTCATCCTCTATGTTTTTAATCCAATTCTTGATGTTTTCCAAGGTCAAGCATTATATTATCATACACTATTCTTTAGCCTATCACCCATTAGCATGGGTCTCGGTCGAGGCACAAGAGGGCACTTGAGCCCATCCTTTATGTGAGCTTCATAAGAATGCTTTGTCATTAATGGAGGAATGTTTACAAAAACATAAATACAAGCAGAAAGTAAAGATACTAGATATAAGCATAGATGTATCATGAAAAGAACATAAGCATTATAACAATACGAAGGACCCAGATCTGAACTATGAACAAAGTGAACACTAGGGTTTGAACCTATAAATAAAGATATATAAAATAACTAGTCATATTGTTTCACCATTTTCTTTAAGAATTTAATGAAACAGATAAGGGTGTAGGCCAAGGAGGAATACCTATAATGACGATCGGTTTGAAGGTCATTGCGCGCATTCTAACTTCTTAATCCAATGGTGACTATGGGAGCTTCCTTTTGGCTAGGAGGAACTATCCGAAATATAAAACAAGACCACAAAAGAGGATTAAATAATATATGTCAGTGGGCTTCCTAGCGTGTGCTAGATCCAGGAAGTGTGATACTTCCTTAGTGGTAGTCAACCCACTGTTTAATACAATTTAATGTAAGAAATAATGTAAGTAAATAGAATCCTACTGTAGTTGATATGATTTAGGTATCTCATCCAAATATAATAAGAAAATATAACATAATAGGCTAGGCTATGATCAGATCTAGAAATAAGGTAAACAACTAAGGTGTTGGAACAGGTCAGGGTCAGATTTTGGGTCACTTGAATCACTTAAAAAGGGTTATTGGGATCTGGTATTAGTAGGACTGCCAAATATAGAGACCGACATCGATCTAGTATGACCGATGATGGTTACTGCAGGCTAGTAATAACTCAATAGTTCATGGTTTTGGGGATTTTTAGACTGGATCAACGATGGTGAGGAGTTGGTTTAGGTCTTGGGGAGATGTTGGGAATATTTAGAGGTGCTCAGGAGTAAACAGAGGTGATTAAAAGGGTTATGAGTGATGGGAATGGTCGGGTTCACAGGAAGGCAATAGTGGTGGGGTGAAAATATAACTGATGATTGATAAACAAAGGTGAAGAACTTTATAAACTAAATGAAAATGAAATGGTGCAAGTTAGGGACACACTTACTATTGTGTAGGTTTAATGGCTAGGTGGTGGTGATGGTTGATCAGTGAAATGGTGATTGGTGAAATGGCGGTGCTTCTGGAGTGCTCATGTGAATGCAAAAACCTTCTAATCAATGGTTGTGTTGGTTATGGCTGCCTAGATGTGCAAAAGAGCTTTGGTTCTTGCTTGCATGTAGATCTCCTTTTCTCCAAAACTTGATAATGTTTCTAACCCTCTAAACAAGGTTACAAAATGGTTATATGGTAAGCGATGATGGTTTAAGGTTACCGGTGTCGATTTTGAGTTGATAGGCGTCGATTAAGGCAAGATATCCTAGGTTTTCCTAAAATATCAAATCTTGGCTATCTTTTTCCATCTTTGCTAGGTTGTGTTAGGTCTAAATGGATCGTTTCGCTTAGATATGCAAGAACATGGTTAGAGGAAGAATAGGCGTGTGCTTTTAGGGTTATACTAAGTCTTAGTTCATTAAGGTAAGTAGGGATAAGTCTTAGTTAGTTATGGAAACATGCTATGAATAGGTCTATGGTGAGGTGTCTATGTGAGGTGTGCATCCATTTAATTAATGTACTTAAATTAATAAATGGAGTGAGGGTGAGTATCGAGTTAATTGTGGATAGTTAAATTAATGTTAATATGGGGTGAAAGGGGAGCTAATGCTAGGTGACTATGTTTAAGTTAGTTATTCTAAAGGGGACTAAGGGGAGTATGACCCAATTTTTGTGTCTCGCACATATATATTGAAAATTAGTGTTTACAATAGCCATATTACATCAAAAAGGTCATAGTCAGACTGAATAGATCAAGATAATAGCATCCTATAACTAGAAACCCTATATCACCCCCTAGAGCCATTACATATTTATCACCATGAATCCACCATTGCATACACACTCGACCTCTACATACACCCTCTAATATTTAACTCTCTACTTCTTCCTTTTAGATCCAAATGCTTCCTTAAATAGGATGGAAGCTCGCCTGATCATCATTCCGAAGCATGCCAAATTTCATCATATTCTATTCTACTCGAGTGCCCAAGCCATGCATGTGCTAGCTATCCATAACAACCTCCACTTTCTAGCCTGTAACCATAAATATTCCTTAGAATATTCTTTTCTTGAGCCTCAAGTCTCCATGTAACAACCTTTTCATCATTACACTTATCTATAGCCTCATGTGTTTTACATGTGATGCCCTTTAAATAAAATGTGGCTAAGTCCTTAAACCCTTAAACCCTTTTCCGATCACATGTTCCAACCTACCTCTCCTTACACGCTTTCACCCATGTGCTTTTCTCCATAGTACCTTATGTGTGCGCTCATCCTTTACTTTAAGACTTAGTCATTTTCGTGCTCAACAACTGCAAATAAGATGAACCTAAATAGGATTGATTAGATAGATTTATTTAGGGGTTTCCCAGAAAAATCCAGCTCCAAGAAGTGATTAGCTTAATTTTATGGATGTCAACCCCCGTTTTTTAGAAATAGTGAAATAAAACAAGTACGGTAGATATTATTCAGAGACATGAATCTACTAAATTTGAGAATAATTAAAATCTTATCTAAGAGTTGATTTGATTGAAACAACAGTAAGTTAATGATTACCTAGTTTTGGTTGATGGAAATCCGGACTATGTAAAGGTAGGTTAACGGCGACACTGGGAAAGAGGATTTGGAATAGAAAGTAACATATGTAGACCTTGTAAGATCTAGAAATAATCTGGATATAGCAAGGGCTTGTGTATGTTGGAATCAACCTACAGGAGAAACTTGAGGGAGCAGAAACTAGAATATAATAGAAAAAAATATTGGAAAGGTGGATTGGAAATCAAGACCCTAGTCAACGGCAACTGGAGTGAAAATAAGCTATCTCTGATGCAATAGAGGGACATGATGGTGGTCTTAGTAGGCTGAATAAGGTACAAATAAATGCAAAGACTGGAAATGGATCTGGAAGTAAAAATAATAGTTGAAATGGTCTAGATAGAGGTGACTTGATCTCGATGATAACAATGATTATAGCGAGTAGATAGGGACTGAGAAAATAAATCTATAAAAGCAACCTATAAGAAAAGGATTTGAAATAGAAAGTTGCATAATGATCCTAGATGTTGTAGAAACTACTATGTACCTACAAAATGTTAACTACAAGAAGAGAAATGATAATATGATAAAAATATTATTAAAGCAATAAAAAAATAATGATAATCTCACAAAGGATGATCGTGAGTGATGAAAACACGTCTGATGGAGGTCTAGAAGGTGTCTATGGCTACTTCAGAATGCTTAGGCACATATGGGAGAGAGAGAGTCCACATGTCATAGGGAAGCTTGGATGTTTGTATGCATCTGATGATTTCCGCCTATGATTATGGAAAGGAAGGATTCAATTTTATAGGGTCGACGATGAATGGGTGGGTTTCCGCCGATTGCATGGGGAAGTTTCCCAAATGGGAAAAAATAGATTTTAATGTGGTTTTTAGATTTTAAGAGTTTTTGAATGCTTTAAAGCATGTAGGTGGGAAGAAGATGTGTCATAGGTGAGTTGGAGGTAGAGATAGGTTAGAAAAAGCATAGGGATGCAAAATAGAAAGTCCATTAGGGAAAGGTGATGGGTATTAATTAATTAATAGGAATTAATTAATTAATATGAATTAATTATGGTTAGATGTGATGGGGTGTGGGAATTTAATTAGATAAAGGGGATGAATTAAATAAATATGTGCAAGGGTGATTAAGGGTATATATACCAAATTTAGGTGTCTACATTTTGCCCCTTTTTGTTGAGTGGTTTGCGCTAGCAAACCATGAGACAAAAATGATGAGAGTTAGATGAGGATTGACGAAAGGTAGATGATGAGATCCCCCTCAAATAGGATTGATTACATCAAGGAAAATCGATGACACATTTAAAAATTTTAGATGATAAAGGGTGGGTGGGTAAGCAAAAAATGGGTAAAATGATTACTAAGGAAAGATGCCCCAAGAAAAAAGGAATCACAATATAATAAAAACTATGGTGGTGACTCCAATATCACATCAAGAGGAAAATTGACGTCTCAAAGAGAGATAAGATATAACGTTATATGGACTAGTGAGTTGGTGAATACCATTGCAGTATGGATGTAAGTTGTGATGACCAACAGGTCATCGGCAAACATCAAAGTATGCGCAAATAAATGTAAAAGGTATGAGAAATCCTTCATAAACAAGGAATAAAATGAAAAGGTATGCATCTGCAAGGGATGATGTTGAAATTTTATGGTGCCCCAACATAGGAAACACAAAAAAAGGACAAGAAGGCAAAGTGAAATAAATGAATGATGAAATAACATGCCCTAAGGGGAAAGTATGGCCACAAGGTGGACTTTGTGTGCAAATTAGATTAAATTGTAACATAAAATTCCCAAGAAGAGAATAAGTATGGCCCGGTAGTACTTTTAATGTATAAATTAATTATCCGAATGTAGAATTAAAATTCATGAAAGGAAAAATGGATATGGCGATAGATATGTACTTTGAGAGTATATTGGATGGGATTAGATGTGGATTAAATTCCCAAAAGAAAAATGAATATGGCCACAACTATGGTCTTTAATAGTAGATTAGATTGGAAAAAGATATGGAGGGAAAAGGTACATAGGGCCATGAAGGCAAAGAAAGAAATGAAATATTGAGTAAAATTCCCCAGGGGAATAAATATGGCCTCAAAGGAGGACTTGAATGTCGAGAGAGATTGAATAACATCAGATGAGGTGTAGGATAAGATGTGACTTTAATAATGGTGACCTATGGGTATGAATGACACTACATCATATCAAGAAACATACAAGGAAAATATTCCTCCAACTACATTAGAGGTAAACAAGAAGGGATCTAGGTAACGTAAGGCACATGTGACTAGAACAAATGTTAGTATGCCACCAATGATAATTGGTCATACCAAAGATCATAAGGAAGCATGGATGAAATGAACTCATAAACCTAGTGTCGACATGACAAAGGGGTTTGAGATGAAACTTGTACGTGGGAAGAGGGTTCTCCAAAAGTGGTGTTCCCTAAAACTATGCCCCAGCTCTGGAAAGGGGAAAGAGAAAGTTGATCAAAGTGGGAAGCTTTCTTAGGATGCTAATAAAATATAATTTGATCAATGAAGGTTGATGGGAGAAGCCTTCAAATGCCATAAGGAATAGCCATCCTTCGATGGTATGGTCTACTTTATACAATATATAGATGAAAATAATAATATGATAGTCTTCCTTTGAGGGATCAATCTATTTATTTTGATTTTGATTTTCATTTGCATGTTTTTTTTTTTTTTTTTTTGCATGAACAAATGTCCTTCGAGGGATTGGTCTATTTTTATAACTTTGATTTTTACAAGAGCATCCATGATTTTTATTTTTACATGGGGAAAGTTGGGACTAGCTAAGTAGACCACTTAAGAGGGGATAATGAATGTACAAAGAACACCCTTAGACCCTTTGCATGGTTCCAATAAGTGAATAAGAGGGTGATGGGTGTGATAATCATAGGGTTCTCATCAAGAGGGGAGAAATTTTCCATAAGGAATTTGTTATGGGAAGAGACATGGTGCCCAAATTTAAGGTCACATCTAGGAAGTGACAAAATACCACCTAATTCCAAATAATCACAATAAGAGATGGAAGAGGCTAAGATGGAGGAATGATCAAAAGAATATGACTAAGAGAACTACTATGTTTTCTAACAATATAATGGTCAGTGTAAAGTGCAATACGTTAAGAGGTTCCACTTCTGGTTTACCATCAAGGGATGCCAAATGATAGGATCTCTACCCATACTTATGTGTGATAATGTATGGCCCAATCCAATTAGGGGAAAAATTTCTGCGTTGACTCCTTTCTAGAGTGGTGACATTCTAATTTTATTTGAGGACAAGGTCACCAACATTAAATTCACATTCCTTAAGGTTCTTATTGTAAGCATGTTTAATGCACTCTTGATAAACATGATGGTGTTCAAGAGTGAGGAGGTGGCATTCATCTAACAACTCAAGCTATGTTAGACATGTTTGGCAATAGTCTTCATTAGAGATGAAGTCACAAAGGGACACACACAAAGATGGAATTTGAACTTCAAGGGGAAGGAAGGCTTCATAACCATACACAAGTGAGAAAGGTGTATCCCCGTGGAGGTATGAATACTAGTGTGATAGGCCTAAAGGGAAAAAGGAAGCTGGAGATGCCAATTACGACTGCTTGATCAATAGTTTTGGAAAGAATGTTTTGAAGGGTTTTATTGGTAGCTTTGGATTGGCCGTTAGCTTGAGGATAATATGGAGAAGAGAAGTTGATTTGGATGTTGAATGCATTACAAATTTTCTTAAGATCTTTGTTTTTAAAGGAATTTCTATTTTCCATGACAAGTTTGTGGGGAATGCCAAAGTGGAAAATGATGTGTTGGTAGATAAAATTAATGATTGGACCATATTTGGTTAAGGTGAGTGGGATTTCTTCCACCCACTTGGTGAAATATTTGTTGCAGTGATGATAGAGTGATGTTGTTGTGAGGAATGAGGATTAATAAGACCAATGAGATTAAGACCCCATTGCGAAAAGGGCCAAAGGTCCTGAGTCCAAGGCTGCAAATCTTGACTAGGAATGTGAATAAGATTGGAATGTTGCTGACATTTTTCACATTTCTTAACATACTCATAAAGCAGTCATGATTAAGGGAAGGCCAATAATATCCATGATGAAGGATGTACTTAGAAATGACTAACCCACTAAAGTGTCCACCACAAACACCATCATGGACTTCTTGGATGGCCCGAGAGGCTTCATGGGATTTAAGGCATGAAAAATAACACATCAAATCCTGTTCTTATAAATAATGTCATCAAGGATCACAAAGTGGTTGGATGCTAAAGGAAATACCTCTAGCATTCTTGGATAGATTAGGTGGAATGATGAATTTGGATAAATAATAAAATATTTGGGAATACCAAAGTTCGATGAATTAGATTCATAAAGATTAACCTAGGGTAATTCATAGAATGGTCGATCACGATGATGAATGATAACAAAGCTTGGATTCTATTTTTTTTCCATGGAATGAGAGCTGCAAGAGATGCCATCGTATCATCAAAAGGATTTTTAATTGGGGAACAACTTGGATGGTGTAGGAATCAAAAGCTTCAAGAAAAGATGAACAATGTCACGATATTTTTGAAGGATATAATTTTTTCATTGATACTCACCTGTGACTTGTTGGATTATAATTTTATAATCCCCATATATGTCAAGAATTTGAACACCTAAAAAGGTAGTGGTTTCAAGACCCAAGATAAGGGCTTTGTACTCTTCCATATTGTTTATACACTCAAAATTGAGTTTGTTTGATGAGTGGAATTGGAGTATCCCAAGGAGGAATGAGGATCACGCCAACACCTCCCCCTTGCTAACATTTAGAACCATTAAATAAGAGATTGAATTTAAGAGTGCCACATTTGTGATGAAATTGATTAATGGACTCATCCATAAATTGCTCATGAGGAAGATGAGAACTAGGGAGGGGGGATTCTACTAATTGGTCTGTAATAGCTTGGCCCTTAATATATTTTTGAGAGATAAACTTGAGGTTGAACTCAGACATGAGCATGAGCCACCGAGTGATATGATCATTATGATATGGCTTAGAATGCATCATCTTAAGGAGATGGAATCTAGTAACGACATATGTCTTATGATTAAGAAGATAGTTCCGAAGCTTTGAAGTAACAAAGAATAGATCACAACACAACTTTTCAGCTTTAGTGTAGCAGGTTTCACATTCATGCAGGGTGTGACTAATGTAATAAACAACCTGCTCATGACCTTGGTCATCACGATGTGCTAACATAGCTCCTAAGGCATGATTAGTAGCAGATATGTATAAATAAAAGGGCCCCCTCACATGGAGGTGTAAGCACTAGTGGAGACAAGAGATAATTTTTAAGGTCATCAAAATCCTTTTGTAGTCATGATCCCAATTGAATTATGTCTTTTTATAAGACTTGATGAAAGGGTTGAAAATGATCTGAAAGTTACAAGATGAAGCGATGGCAGATTGGAGATGACCTTGAAGGTTGTGAAGTTGATTAAGATTGGAAGGAGGCATTTTGATAATTACTTTAATTTTTGTAGGGTCAACTTCAATTCCCCTAATAGAAATGATAAACCCAAGGAGCTTTCCAGTTAAGACTCCAAATACACACTTGGTTGGATTGAGATGAAGAAAAAAAAGAATAAGGCACTCGAAAAGGACCTCAAAGATGAAGAGATAGTCATGAAAATGTTTATATTTACCTAGAAGATCATTGAAATAATCTTCTATGGTTTTTTGGATGAAATCATGAAAGATATAAGTCATGGCTCACTGATAGGTAGCGTCAACATTATTTAGACTGAAGGGCATGACCTAATAACAAAAATTCCCCCAAGGGGTGATAAAGGAAGTCTTGTGTTGGTCTTCTGGTGTGATGATAATTTGATTATAACTAGAGAAACCATCCATGAGAGAAAGCATCTCATGACCTATGGTAAGATCCACAAGTTGATCAATGTTTGGAAGAGGGAAGTCATCCTTAGGGTAAGTGAGATTGAGATCTCAAAAATCTAGTACATATACAAAGCTTGCATGATGCTTTGGAGACGGTAACAATGTTAGAAACCCATTGGGGATAGTCGATGGGAATGATGAAATTGTAGAAAGAAGGAATTGTAGATATTCTTTAACAAGGAGGCCAATGTGAAGATTCATGTAGTGAAGTTTTTTCTTTACCGATTTATCATTGGGATAGGTGATGATATTATGGATGATGATAGAAGGGTCAATAACTGGCATATTTGAATAAGACCATGTGAATGCCTAGCTATGATAAGAAAGGAAGGAAGTGAATGATTCAAGCTCATGCAGATCAAGAGATTGGCCTACTTTGAGAATGTGAGGATCTTGAGGAGTCCCGATATTGACATCGATGGTGGCTTCATTGAGAAGAGTAGGTGTGTTAGATGGTAAGGTCTTATGAATATAAGAATCCTCTTCCCCATGTGGGAGAGAATGGCATCATCATCAGCACACTAAAGGACATTGATGGTAGAATAATATTCTTCTATCATTTATGGATGGAAAAGGGAAGGGACCTATTTTGATTTTCACACTGATAGGTGACCGGTCCCAAAGTAATGGTGGAGACTAAAAAAAATTCAGAAGCAATAGAAATGGTTTCATCCATTTCCATGTCTTTAAGAGCCAAAAAATATGGAGAAGGTAGAGAAGGTATGTTCATGTCTTTGGGAGTCAAAAGAGATGGAGAAGGTAGAGAAGGTATGTCCATGTCTTCAAAAGTCGAAATGATGGAGGAGGTGGAGAAGACATGTTCATGTCTTTAAGAGTTAGAAAAGATAGAGGAGGTGGAGAAGGCATGTCTGTGAGTATCTTAGATGGTGGAATGGGGTTAGGGGAATGTTCCTTGTAGCCTAACCTAAACTTTTCATGAGGTTTGTGGAACTGATCGGAAATAATCCCATATGGCCCGTACTTGTAAGCGTCCCATTCTAAGTCCTTTCCATGTGCAATTATGGAGATAGGTGTGATAAAAATATGGGTTTTTAAAGAATCCAAACCCACTAATATAAGGTTTGGCATGTGGAATATCATTGATATGGGAAGAGGGGGTATCAAAACCACCATAAATAATATTGGTGTGAATATTTGTTTGACCGAAGGAAATAATTTCCCCAATGTTTGATTGAAACATATGCACCTTATTAGGTCTACCAATTTGGTGAGGAGTGGGAAGAGTGTTGAGTGTGAAGAGATGATACTCCCCCATCATAAGTTTTTCCATTACGTTGTATAGAGATTCATTGTTAGGGATTTTGGATGAGGGAATGGCTGAGCTAGTGGATGGTGTAGATGAATTGTTCTTAGGAACAAGGACATCATTTGTATATAGGTCTTGTTAAATTCCTGAAAGGGAGGGGAATCCCTAGGAAGTGTCAAAATCTTCCCCTCATGCTCGTACTTAAGGGAATGATGAAGTGTAGAAGGGATGCAACACATGGCACGAATCCACAACCATCCAAGGAGAACATTGTATTGAAATTATCCCTCAATGATGTAGAATACCTCATGGAGGATATTCTCATTGATGTGGATGAGAAGAATGACTGTTCCAAGGTGAGATTGATGACATCATTAAAAGTGCAAAGAACCGTGGGCATTTGAGCGACAAATGCCTTTGGTATCCTATGTTGGTCAAATGTATGTGATGGAAGTATATTAATGCTTGCCCCATTTTCGATTATGGATCACCAAATGAATTTATCATTAATCCTAACCGTGATAGAGAGGAGAAGGTCATGTTATTCTTATGAAATTTCTATAATTTCAGCATCATTAAATGAGATGGTAGTAGTAGAAGTCGTAAGCACTCCTACAAGAGATGCAAAGGGTTGAGCCTGGTAAGTGGATGTCAAAATATTCTTTAAGGCTTTCTAAGACCATTTATATGATCTGGTGAGATTTAGATAAGTTCATAAAGCAACATATTAATAGGGTCCTATTAAAGTTGTTTGATGATACTCTATTCAATGGGCCTAGGGGTTGCTAGGATGGAAACCTTAGGTGTTGATGATGTGGCTAACTCCTTAAGAAGAGAAATGGAAACAAAATTCTTGGTTTTCCTTTTAGAGGTTGATTTGGGATCATGTGATCTGGATCAAGATCTTACCCAAACAACATTAATGAGAAAATGGGGACCGTATTTAGAAGAATCATCTACCGAAGATGAGATGGCACATGTTGGACTAGATGTGGAAGGAAGGGACTAGCTTGGTCCAAGAGGAAGTATTTTCTCTTCAATGATTTATGGATAATGGCTTGGAGTGCTCTACAATTCTTAATATCATGTCCATGGGTACGATGATAAACACACATAAGGTTAGATTTGAACCATGAAGGCTTCTTTCCATTTGGGTCGAAGGCCTTGATTGGTGGAAGCGTGATTGCGGAGGTTTGCAGTAAGTGTTGGAATATTTTTGTATATGATCCAACTAAAGTGCTAGAGGATGCCTTATGATATATCTTGGATGTTTGGGGTAAAGTATGAGTATGTTGATGTTTTGGTGGCTTGAATTTGGTTTTGGAGTTGGTTGGTGCTTTAGTATTGAATGGTTTTGGATTGGTGGGTTGAGATGTTTGTGGTCCTGAAACGGACAATGTTACATTGGATTGTTTAACCCTAAAAGTGGTCATATATTTCATATGTGGGAATCTCTCTTGGGAGGAGTAACAAAAATTTCAATTGGAGGTTCAAATGGTGATGTCATGGTTGGCACGGGTGCAAAAAGTAGCATTTATCTAAAGTGATCTATGAAAAGTGGAGATTGATCAGATAGTGTTGATGATATGGAAGGAACATTTGAGGTCATTGCAAGCTGAAGTGTTTTTAAAAATTCCTCAAATGATGGAATTGGTGTGGAGGAAGAAGGTGGCATGGATGTGACCACAACAATTGATGTGGGTAAAAGAATGGGAGGAGGGACTAGTGTAGGTTCTAAGGATGGTATGACAGGAAAGGGTGGAATAGTGATTGATCCTACTAATGAAGTGGATGTAATTGGTAAGGGAGTTGATGAAGGACTAACGTCATACTTGGAAATAGGTTGGAATGGTTTCTTCATAAATGTCTCTAGAAGCATGAATGATATATTTGTAAATTGGGTTCTAGCAGTTGTAGAGGTAGGAGTGGATGTCGGGATGGATGTAGGTATAATAGATGCGGGAACAATATCAAAGGAAGTATATGTGATCAAAGATGAAGGAGAGGAATTTGTGGGTGGTATTGATTCTTGATTAGTGGTGTGAAGATTATTTATGGTGTGAGCGTTGGGTGGTTTGGTTATAGTAGAAGTGGTAGCTTGGCTTGTTGGTGTATGATTTGGGAAAGGTTGTTTGAATATTTCAAGTGGTTGATTGGGTGAGGCATTTGGATTGTTCACTTGAAGATTACCCTGATCAATGAGTCTTTGGACTAAATTCTTGAAATTTTGACATATTTCTATGTCATGTCCTTAAAATTGGTGGTACTTGCAATAATGGTCTTCAGGATACCACACACACTTCGGTTTAGAATCATCAACTCGGTTAGATAGAAGGGAGTGTGATAATATTTACCACCATCAAATTGTCAAATATTGTTCTATATGAATCCCCTATGGGAGTGTAGTGGGTGTTGGTCGAAGGGCTCGTTGTTGAGTCCACGACTTTGGATGTAAGTGGAGGATATGATTTAACGAAACAACATTGGACACCGATTTTGATTTTTCATTTTGTGCGGAAGGCTTGGTAAACTCATGTTTAGGTTTGTTTGATTTTAATTTTAAATGAACCTGCTCAAGGGTGTGTGTTTCAAGTTTGTGAGCCATGGTAAATGATAGAATGGATTTGTGAAATAGAAGATATATGCTTTTCACACAAATGTGAAAAAATATCAATGAGGTCAGTTTGTGGGAGAGGGAAAGATAACTAGTTTATAATTTCATGTCATCACACGAAGAAGTTTTCATGGACTCATCCTCAAACTTTTAGATAGTGTATAGATCATTGATAGTTACTTTGCATGCAATGTTAATCAAAAAGTGTTCTAAAAATAGTTGCGCAAGTTGGGAGAAGGAGAATATAGAATATTGAGGGATACTATTATACCATTCTAGTGTAGGACCAACCAAGGACATGGGGAAAGTGTGAAGCATTAAGTCTTGATCATGCATGACTAAATGCACGAATGTGATTTTGTGGATCCTCTTTGTTACTTAAACTTAGTAAACTTTGGAAATTCCCAGTGTAAAGGATACAGTTTAATTGGTATGAGATGGATGAATAGGATCATTATAGATTTGTTCATAGGATAATGAAAATTTGGATCCTAGAGTAGTGGCTTCGAGGTTGGCTAACCTATTCACAAGATCCTACATAGGGTCATTCGAAAGAGTCTGTTGGGGATGAGAGGTGGTGGTTGCATGTAAGAAGTGGTCGGATGAGTTTTTATATGAACTTGCAGATGTGTGGGTGTTTGAGGAATTTTTTAGGGGTGAGTGTAAATCATGGGTTGTGATTGAAAGGGTGGTTGTTGAAAGAATTTTTGTTGGGAGATGGGAACATGATAGGATTGTTGGGATTGGGTAGGTTGTTGCAACAAGTGTTGAGTGGGAATGTGGGTATGAATGAGTTGAAACTGTTGTTGAAAAGGGTTAGATATTGAATAATGTAAAGCACCCATGAAAGGGGGTTGGGAAGTATTGACAGGAATGCTAGATGTGAGAAGGTCATACTATTCTAGATAAGGGATATGATGTTTGGGCATATTGGTTAGGGACACTAGTGGAAATAGTGACCGAAGAGGTGAGGGGAAGAGTAGTGTTGATTTTCATGTTGATTGGTGGGAGATTATGAGGAATAGGTGTGACTATCTAGGTAGTTTGATGAGATGAGGGATTGGTGGAAGAGGAAGAAATATGGGTTGTAGAAAGTTCATTTATTACCAATTGGGTGGTTTGGGGAGTGGTCTGGTAAGGATAAAGCTACTGAGTGGCGGACCATTTAAGGAAATTTGATTTGATCTCCTAAGGAGATAATCTTGGAGTGCCACTAGATTGGCATCTAGAATCTCTTGGAACATGGTATCACCGAGAGGGACCTTAGGAATTCCAAAGGATTCTAATATAATGGATGGTGGGGTAGTTGGCCTAGACGGGATAGATTGGTGGTGCAAGAATGGGTTAGTCTCACCTAAAGTGTGGTGAGGAATAAGGGGTTCTAGATGAGAGACATCGATGAGGGGTTGAATTCTCATGAAATAAGTAATCAAGGGCATGGATGAGGTAACCATTGTGGTAAATGTTTTTGAGATGATGAAGCAAATTTTTGTTCCATTCTTTTGGTTGTTAAATGAGTAACTATGGGCATGAAATAAGTTTTACCCAAACAAGTCAAGAAGAAGATTCTTTTTATGTTTTTTTAGATTATTAAAGTGTGAAAAAGAAAAGGGGATGGATAACAAGGTACCTAAGAGAAGGAAATCTATGTTTGGTTTTAGGTTTTTTATTGTAAGGGAAGTCTCGAGGTGCATCTTGTTATTGGGTGATGAAATCCCAATCAATTAACTGGGTAAGGGGATGTTTTGATGTGTTAATTGATTTGTGAGGTTTAGGTTGTGTGTGATAAAGTGTGAGATGCATATATTAGCCCCTACTTAAACTATGTGAGCAAGAAAGATGTAGAAACGAAAGGTTTTTTTAACCAAAATGAAGTGTGATATTTGATGAGGACATAGACAAGAACAAAAAATTATGATGCAAAAAGGAGAAAATAGGGAAAAAGTGAGGAATACTTGGATAATGCTTTTCCTATTTTTCTACACTCTTGATTGATGAGCGATCCAGGCCATGAACCCAACATGAGGAAGAAGTAAAGTGGGGCCTCACCTTCGCAATGTTAGCAAAAGATAGAAAAATCAAAGAAAAAATCAATAAATGCAAGAAATCACCTAAAGAGTGGTCCCACCAAGCGTGCCATAAATGTTGGATGTATTTTCTTGTTCTTTTCAAATTAATGAGTTATCTACTAAAGAAAGTACACAACTCAGAAATTTTAGAGGGTTTATGTTACCTTGGATGCATGATGTATGTATGGGTGTACAATGGTTGATTCCACTTTTTTACTGATTACTGTAAATAAAATGAACTGAAACAAGATTTATTAGATAGATTTATGTGGGGTTTCCCGAATAAAACTGGCTCCAAGAAGTGACTAGATTCCTTTTACAGATGTCAACCCCTATTTTTTAGAAAGAGTGAAATAAAAAAGTACGATATATATTATGCAGAGATATGAATATATTGAATTTGAGAATAATTAAAATCTGATCTGAGAGCTGATATGATTAAAACAATAATAAGTTAGCAATTACCTAGTATGGTTAAACGGAGACCCAAACTATGTACAGGATGGTCGACGGTGACTCGGGAAAGAGGATCTGGAACAAGTAAAATAGGAAAACCATGCATGATCGGAAGTAATCTTGATAGATCAAGGGCTTGTATATGTTGGAATAAATCTACAGGAGAAACTGAGAGATAAGAAACTAGAAGATAATAGAAACAAATATTGGAAAGGTGGATTGGAAATCAAGACCCCGATCGATGGTGACTAGAGTGCAAATAAGGTATATCCGATGCAACAGAGGGACATGATGGTGTTCATAGCGGGATGAATAAGGTATAGAATACATACAAAGACCTGGAAATAGATATGGAACTAAAAATCATAGTTTTAAAGGACTAAGTTGGCACCGATTTGATCTAGGTGATGACAATTGTAGCATAGTGAGATAGGGCCAAGAAAAATCAAGCTAGAAAAGAAACCTATAAGCAAAGGAGCTCAAAATGTAGAAGGTTATAGAATGATCCCTAGATGTTGTACAAACTACTTGTACCTACAAAATGTTAGCTACAAGAAGATAAATGATAATATGATAAAAATATGATTAAAGAAATATAAAAACAATGATAATCTCACAAAGGATGGTTGTGAGTGAAGCAAACACGTCGATGGAGTTCTGTAAGATCTTTGGCTACTTCAGAATTCTCAGGCATGAGAGAGAGATTCCACAGTCATATGGAATCTTGGATGTTTGTATGCATCTCGATGATTTCCTCCTTTAAATATCAAAAGGAAGGATTCAATTTATATAGGGTCAACGACAACTAGGTGGGTTGCCTCCAATTTGAAAGCGAATTTTCCCGAATGGGAAAGATTTTTTTATTTTGATGTGGTTTCTATATTTTAAGAATTGGCCAAATTCTTTAAAGCATGTAGGAGGAAAGAAGATGTGTCATACGTGAGTTAGAGGTAGAGAGGTTACAAAAAGCATAGGGATGCAAAATAGAAAGTCCATTAGGGAAAGGTGATGGGTAATAATTAGTTAATAGGAATTAATTAATTAATTAATATGAATTAATTATGGTTATATGTGATGGGGTATGGTAATTTAATTAGATAAAGGGGATGAATTAAATAAGTATGTGCACACAAGCAATTAAGGGTATAGATACAAAATTTAGGTGTATACACATCATTCAAATAAAATCTAGCAACATGATCTACTTCATTGAAATTATATCATACCACATTCTTATCTTTCTCACTCCTACTAGCTCTCCATGGATGAGCCTCAATAGTATACATTCTACACTCTTTTTCCCTATGACCAAATCCATTACAAGTATAACAATAACCATTGAAATATCTTTCATACCTTGAGGCATTATGTTGTCTAATAGGCTTAGTCTTCTCATTTTTCTTGATGGATGTCACCTTCTTTCCTTCTTTGATGCTTGAAACACCTTATTATTTTCTTAAAACCAAATCCTCTTGCTTCATTTCATTGTTCTTGACTTCAAATTTGAAGCCCAAACCAGTTCTATCACCTACTAATTTCTAATTGCTCAAGATATCATCAAGATCCTTAGAACTCTCCTCAAATTTATGATATGATATTTCCTTGTTACATCTGATAGCTCTTTCTTAAGAATGGTAACTTCTTCTTCCTTAGATTGTAATCTAAGAGTTATGGTACTCATTTTCATCTCTAAATTTCTCACATTTTCATCTCTAACTTTCTCACAATTTCATCAATATTTTCTCGTGATAGCTTAATGCTTCTATTCAAGGTCATGAATCCTTGCTTCATATTCCTTGACTTATGATTTCAATTTCTCATTGTTTCTTTCAAAGCATGTTTCAATTCAGATTGGACACATACCAATTCAGTCTCAATGTCATGTTATTCTTCTTTATAATCTTTACAAGATCCTAATATGAAATCACCTAACAATGTAGAGCCACCAATAATGGATCTCATGGCATCTTTTGTCATGAATAAAACCTCATCACCTACATCTCTATGATTAAATTCAAACTCATAATCTGAACCATCATTCTCACTATATGCTTCAGAGGAATAGGCATCTTCCTTAGTGGAAAAATATCTTCTTACCCTTATTCTTATGATCAAAATTTTTGAACTCCTACTTCTCTTTATAGTATCTATAAATTTTCTTTTCATATCCACCTTCATGATCATTATCATCTTGTTTTTCATGTCATGAGGACACTTGGTAGAAAAGTGACCTACTTTACCACAACTAAAGCACTTAAAAGGAATTTTACCCTTATATTTATTAGTTCCAACATTCATTCTTATAGCAAACATTGCAAATAGTTCTTCATATTCAAGCTTAGCAACATCAACAACCTCTTTGATCTTCTTGTCCTTTGGCATCTTCTCAACCTTGAAGGCTATATTTTTCTTATCTAGTTTAGAATCAACAATTCTCATTTAATATGTAGTTAAAGTCTCATATAACTCATTCATCTTCAACTTAATCAAATCCTTGGCCTCTTTAATAACAAACACTTTGGAGTATAACTTAGAAGTTAGAGATCTCAAAACCTTTTGAACAACTTCTTCCTTCACATATTATCCTAACCCTTTCATGTTGTTGACAATATTGTCAACTCTAATAAAATATGATGCAATAGACTCATCATCATTCATCTTAAGACTTTCAAATTGATTTCTAAAAGTCTAAAGCTTAGAAATTCTTACCTTTGAGTCACCTTCATACAAAACTTGAATTTTCTCCCATGCTTATTTTGTTGACTTGCAATGCATTACCTTTCCCATATCATATTATCCAAGACCACATATGATAGCGTTAAAATCCTTTGGATTATCACTACATGACTTCTTTTTCGTAGTAGTAGTTGGTGTGGTGGCAAATGTAGACACCTAAAATATGCTTACACTTAGAATTTCATCCAATCCAATCAATTAATGACACTTCGTTAAATCCCCATACTTCGCTCCATTCTCGAATGCCTGTTCATGACACTCTTTTGGTCATATTCCTCCTATAATCAACTTATTTGGCTAATATTGTTTCGCCTCGGAATGTTTCGGCTTCGGGAATAGAGTTGCTTCTATCCTTTCATTCCTTTTAGAAATAGATAAGGTTAGGGCTAGGAGGAATACTGTTGAACGCCGAGATGGTGTGCGCGCATCGTAGAGAAAGATCGGGGTTAAGCTCGCGAAGAACTCCTTTTTGTCTTGGAAGGACTACTGCAAATAAGAACACAAGACCACAAGATTTTGATTAGACAATAAATGAGGGAATCGCCTTGGGCCTGTGAAATATAAAACTTCCTTTCGAAGGTGGTCAGCTCCTCGCTAATATGAATTAACACAAAAGACCGTAAAATATCAATTAAATTGCTTCGTTGAGACGGGTAGGGAAAGGCTGATTTCTGGTTTTGAGTCACAATAACCGATATCATGGTTGCGATAACCGATATCGGTATGGTCTAGGATCGTAGGTTGGTTGTTTTGTGGGGTGGTTGTGTTGTAGGGTAACAAATGTTGTTGGTAAGGCTAGTATATGAGTGATATTAGGTGATGAGATGGTGAGAGGTAAATGAATGATAGTTAGATGCAATGACACGTTGGGTAGTGGATCTAGGAATGGATTTATGGGGACCGTGATTCAAAAAGTCTAAGAAACGTTATTAAAGAGGACATGCAAGGTGTAACTTATCGGGTTATTGACAAAGATGCAGTCCAGGAACTCGATGACAAAGGCGTAACTCAAGTGGGATGGCTTGACACACGTAAGATGAGAGATCTCCTCCCGATGATCACCTGAGTATCACAAAGTTTCTCGCTATTCCGCTGCAATCTTGGGCTTGATCTCCTTTTGCTGCAACTCTCCTTGTCTCTTCACTCATCTCTGCTCGGCCAAGTGAAGATCCGAATGCTCTTGATCGCTCCCAATGATCTCTGTTGATTCAAAAATCCTTCGACCCTTGTTTCTAGTTAGGGGAGCCCATTTACAGGGAACCGATGGCAGTTAGGTAATCGACGGCGATCGAGTAGGAACTGGCATCGGTAAGGAAAAAGTAGGCTATTTTTAGTAAAATAGCCCACCTTCCCTACTTTTCTCCCGAGGGATTAGTTGTGGGCTTGGTCAAGTGACTAGAATGTCGGTTTTGGGTGCGAGAAAGGGGTCCTTAATCATGGGTGTAGGTGTAGACCAAGTTATAGGTCTTAATTAGGTTAGTTTAGGGTTAGGACTAGGTCACGATGAGGTGGCAAAATGAGGTGGCAGGTGAGGTGATGTGGATTTATCAATTACGAGGTAATTAATAAATAATTGTGTAAGGTTTAGGTGATGAGGTTAGGATACGAAATGAGATGCGGGTCACAAAGGGGTCGTAAGACACAAATTTGGTGTCTACCTTAGCCCCTTATTGTCGTAGCTTGTTTTGTAAAGTCACATGACAATAATATGAAGTGGTTTCTCCTGTTAAGGATATAGGTAATCCCCCTCAAATCTATCACAGATTGAGAGAATGGGAAATCAGGGATAGGGTTGATAAAGGATGAATGGTGTAGAGAGGATGGTAAGATGGTGGGGTAGGTCCAAGGAAGCAGACGCATGTTGAAATGTAATAGTGCGACTAGGGTACATGATTTGACGAGCAAACCAGCAATGCATAGGCAAAGGTCGATAGTTTATCCAAACA
Source organism: Taxus wallichiana var. yunnanensis (assembly GCA_018340775.1). Lineage (NCBI taxonomy): Eukaryota > Viridiplantae > Streptophyta > Pinopsida > Cupressales > Taxaceae > Taxus > Taxus wallichiana. The sequence goes on along the minus strand of CM031242.1, from coordinate 642,294,421 downwards.
AGGGTGATATAATCCCGGTATCCAAGGCATAGGAAGTAGCTCCGGTGGTATATAATGGTAAGGTACATGAGAACGTTTAGGCATGTTCGGCAAGACTAAAATGGTTGGTTTGGTTGAGATAAACGTCATGGTCTAGGTCTAGGCAAAGTTGGTCGACAGATCAAGTCAAGGACCCTAATCATGCTAAAACACGAACAGGTGAGCTCGATGGAACAAAAAGCTACATGATGGGTGGATAAAAGTATATGTTGTTGATGTTGGGCGAGGTATCGAAGTGGTACGGCCTTGGGTCGGGCCAAGTTGTTGGGTTGCGGCCTTGGGTCAGGCCGGAAGGGTAGAGTGAGGCCTTGGGTCGGGCCGGATGGGTAGGGTGAGGCCTTGGGTCGGGCCAAATGGGTAGGGCGAGGCCTTGGGTCGGGCCAAATGGGTAGGGTGAGGCCTTGGGTCAGGCCAAATGGTTAGGGTGAGGCCTTGGGTCGGGCCAAATGGGTAGGGTGAGGCCTTGGGTCGGGCCAAATGGGTAGGGCGAGGCCTTGGGTCGGGCCAAATGGTTAGGGTGAGGCCTTGGGTCGGGCCAAATGGTTAGGGCGAGGCCTTGGGTCGGGCCAGATGGTTGGTTGTGGCCTTGGGTCGAGCCGATGGTTGGTTGCGGCCTGGGTCGGGCCGATGGTTGGCCGCGCCTTGGGTCGGGCCGGATGGTTGGTTGCGGCCTTGGGTCGGCCGGTGAAGTCAAAAATAGCTAAAGAGCAATGGAGCATATAGGCGATGTGGTAAAGAGGCAATGTGGTGGGAAAGGGAATGTAGTGAATAAGGGAAAAAGTTGGGTAAAAAGGACAAACCGATATCGGTTATATATGACCGGTACGGTTACACAACCGACGCCGGTTCCTTAGGGCATGAGTTGACCAGTATCGGTTCAATGTTAAAAACCTATAAAAAGAAAAAAATACGGCGGTCATTATCACTTTGTGAATTTGGAAATCAAATTAAGTTGTTCGAGGTGGAATATTGACATGGTGTATTTATTGGCTAAGGTGGCACTAGTTGAGTGGAGAAGTGAGTTGATTGGCGGGCCCGAGTGAGGAGGAGGCAGTAGGTGATTGGCAGAGGACCCAACAGAGGACATTTGGAGCCATGGCATAGCCAGGACGAGCAGGAGGAGCTGGACCAGCTAGACCACCACCACCCATCCCACCACGACGACGTGTCATCGTACCGGTAAGTTCAAAACCCGCATTGTGTTGATTGATGCATTATGCTAAATTTGGGGTTTTGGGTAGGAATGTATGTTTTTGATGAAATAAGTAATAAATGGAAGTGATTTGAAAAAGGGAGAGGGTAGATAGGTTAAGTAAGCCAAGGTGGTGGGTGGGTAGATTTTAGGGTATTTGGGTTTGGTGCATTAATGACCCAAGATCTGCCCGGAATTCGCAAAATTTAAGGACGGGGTGCTTTGTGTTTGGCCGTTGTGTCGGCCGGTAGTTGACCGGGCGCGTCGGTGGGAAGAGGGCCGCGGTCGGCATATTGGGGACCGCACGGTCCGTAGTGGTTGTTAGGTTTTTTTTTTTTTTTTTTTTTTGGATTAAGTTATTGTGTTGTGTTGAGTTTGTGGTGGTGATTTAGGTGTTGTTTGGGTTGGGATGGGGTGTTTTAGGTGTTGTTTGGGTTGGGGTGGGGTGTTGTTTGGGTTGGGATGGGGTGTTTTGGGGTGGGTTGTTTTGGGTAGAAGAGGGAGGTGAATAACGTAGAGAATAGGTGGGTAGAGGGGTGTGTTAGAGAGTCGTGGTGTGGCTAGGTGGAGAAGAAAAGGGGTGTAGAGGGTGTGGTGTTGTTGTTGTAAAGAGTAGAGCTAATGTTGTGGGTTGGTTTTGCAGCACGTCGCCAGGCCCGGTGACGATGCGACAGATGCCCCCGCTGTTGGTGCGGATGCGACCACATGTATCCGCGGCAGCACACCGGGCGATCATGCGCGAGGTGGGACTCGGTGGAGTCCAGCGATACAGAGCTATCGCAGAGATCATAGTTTGATGGTTGCCCTCATCGAGAGATGGGATCCGGCGACCAATGTGTTCCATCTCCCGACTGGAGAGATGACCATCACATTGGAGGATGTATATCGCATCCTTCGATTACCTATTGATGGAGAGGCCATTTTTCAGGTGGATGCAGAGAGATGACCATGGACAAAGATCCTACAGTGTTTTCGGGATGCAATCTGGCTGCGCTAGTGACATATCACAGCGCGAGCATCGGGTATGGTGATATGTACCGTGCGCACCGACATGAGACACGGCTTGCCGTGTTGATGATGATCGGGATCACCTGCTTCGCCCTCCCGGACTCAGAGGGAGGCCGCTTTCCACGGGCATTGATGGGGGTGCTTCATGAGATGGTGGAGGAGCACACCTGTTATGCTTGGGCACCAAAGTATATCCACAGTGCGCTTATACTCTGAGCTATGAAGCTATCGCCGGATGAGGCGATTCGGGATTTGTTCAACATTTTTACTTCATTGTTGGGCATATGAGCACATCATATGCATCAGACCAGTAGGGTTACCCCAAAGAGCCTGTGGCCATAGGTCATATATAGATATGGCTTTCGTGAGGTGGTGGGGGTCGTGGGACAGCCCACGAGAAGTGCTTCGCAGGTGGGACGTCGCCTATTACAAGCATTTATTAGAGGGCCTGACAGTGGTAGACATCGTATGGAGACCTTACAGAGGTCATCACCCGCACAGAGGAGCTCGAGTACGCTTACGCTTGATCCAAAGACACTTTCTCGGATAGCAGGATTCGAGGTCGGGAGAGTACGAGAGGATACCCCTAGAGAGGGTACGCAGGCAGATGGGGCTGCGACAGGACGAGCCACCTCCCTTCCCTCAGTACAGGAGGGATGATGTAGAGGCCCCACTGCCTGCACCACAGCCCATGGATCCAGATTGGGTTGCTGAGAGGCCGGCAGATGACACTGTAGATGATGCGGGCTGTACGGGAGCATATATGGTTTGGTGGGCTGGTCAGAGAGCAGCGAGGGTAAGATAGCCGCACACCAAATGACTTGGCAATGTGATGACAGAGTGAGATCACCTGGGGTCAAAGTGCAGCTATTACAGGCAGCTCTGCACGACAGTACGTATAGGTGTTTTACAGGCAGCTAGCCCTTGAGCTCGTGCAGTGCATGTGCACAGGCACCACCACCACCAAGAAGAAGCCCACAACCATGCCCAGCACACAGTGCAGTGCACAGTACCACCACCAAGAAGCAGTATAGCCCACGGCCTGTGCACAAGTACTGAATACCACCACGGCTATAGGCACCACCAAATGCACCATCACAGCACGTGGGGCACCCGGGCAGTAGGAGTCCGGGACCAGCCCCAAAGACCTACGGTGGCACTGGGATGCACATATGGAGGCGAGAGTGGAGGCCCGGTACTATCAAGATGTTCTTGATGGTACCGGAGCTGAGTATCAGCCATATGCAGCTTATAGAGCAGAGACCTCCCATAGTCAGAGATCGCAGGGAGGTGCAGCCACAGCCGGCGTGTCTGTTACAGGCAGGAGGCGAGAGGCACCACAGGGACCAGCAGGGAGAGGTGCTGAGGGCGGTGGGGAGAGCTGAGGGATCCCTGCATTGTTTTTGTATATGGACATGGGCACCGGTCTGCGCACCGGTTGTGTTGATAGAGGCCTGCGTGCCTACATTTATTCATTTATTCATTCATTTATTGTATACCGGCCTGCGAGCCGAGTACGGGTTGTATAGTTGATACCACCTGCGAGCCGAGTATATTTTTGATATGAGGGACCGGCCTGCGATCCGAGTCGAGATTATTGACATTTATTGCGGCCTGCATGCCGGCTTTGTTGTATTATGAGATCACAGAGGTCCCGATGCAGGGCATATTGTATATTGGAAATGTTGTATATGTGATATATAGATATGAGGATTTGACTCACATGCTGTGTTCAAAATGTTTTTAAGTATTTTGTCGATGGTTTGTGATATTTGATGTATGATAAGTTTAATTGACATGTTGATATATTGATGATGTTGATGTTTGTTGTTAATGGGATGCAGTCATGTTATATTATGAAATGTGGCATGTTTTGTTGCTGGTTTGGTGACATTGTTATATATGTATCTGATGAGTTGGATCGAAATTGAATGTATGTATCTGATGGCTTTTTTTTTTTTTTTTTTGATATCCGTAGTTGATGACTTGTTTGTTTTTGGTAATAGAAATAGATAATGTTAATGAAATTGTAATGATATGTGGATTGGATGGACCAATATGGATAATGGTGTTGTTATGCAGGAAAAGAGGCGGGCGCGATAAAAAATTAGGTAGAAAATGAAGAAAAGAACTATGTTTCAAAAAGGCAGGTGTGTAACCGATATCGGTTAGGTAACCGATGCCGGTAGTTAGTAGACCGATATCGGTTATGTAACCGATACCGGTTATTTAGGTATGAGTGTTTCTAAAAATAGAAAAGCTAGGGTGGCAACTTAAGTTCTAATTTTGAGAGCCATGCAAGAAGTTAAATACGTGAACGTGGCGCTTTTGGACGACCGAGACAGTAATCGCATGAGAGATTTGAGTGATAAGGAGAAAAGAGACAGGAAAGTGAATGTGATCCGAGATTCGAAGCGTAAAGGTGAATTTGAAAAGGGTGGTGATCATGGCGTAACGAGGAGAAGCATCTAGCAGCAGCAGGACGAGAGGGAAGACAAGTGCCACCTCAAGTCGCCGCAACTCAAGAGGTAAACGTTTTGGTTGTGATTTGATTACTTTCGCATGTTTTGTGAATAAGATGGGGGAGAGTAGGTGGGTAGATATGAGAAAGAAAACATGATAACAAGGGTTATAAATGAGGTGAGTGTTACGTGGTAGGTAATCAAGGGTTTCGGGTATGTCTGTGTATACAGAGAGGGATAAACGAGCAATTTATTGTCGTAGGTGGTTGTTTAGGCAAGGTGTACGTAATTGATAGTGATCGATACCGGTTAAGGGAACCGGTATCGTTATCGAACCGTACCGTTATTTATAACCGATACCAAGCATCGGAGGAATTTCGAATGTGAGAAAACCATTAGGGATTTGATGGATTGAATGGTTGTTTGTTGTTTTGATGTATGCAGCAGAGGCGGTGGTTAAGGATGAATGATCAGTGTGCAGTGCGTTGTTGTTGTCACAAATCCGAGTGGATGTAACACCAGTGGAATGGACATTGATAAATCATTTGGGGTTAAGTGGAATCCACTATTATTCACGAATCGCACGTAACCATGCTATGTATGTTGCAGCGTTGATTAAAAGATGGAATCCAGAGAAGAATACGTTTTATCTACCAACAGGGGAGATGACAAAGAATATCGAAGATGTGTTATGGATTTTGAGACTCCCAATTATAGGAACACCAGTATATCAGGCAATGCCTAGCGCGGCGCGGGGAGCGATAACAGCAGTATTTGGTCCATACGCACGAGATTTGACACAGCGAGGTTTGACATTCACATATGGGATAATGTATGCAGCACACCCTGAGGAGACAAGGTTAGCAGTGATATTAATGATAGCGGTAGGGTATTATGCATTACCGAGGGCGGATGGGGGAAGATTTCCAAAGGCATTGATGTGTGTTATTTGGGAGATGATAGAAAGGAACGTGACTTTTGCATGGGCACCTGCATATTTGGCAGAGTTATACAGGGGTTTATGGGCTTGTAGGTGAAATCACAGGACGACACTGGATTGTTCATACTTATTACACTGTTGGGCCTATGAGCACATTGTTTGTGTGCGACCAATAGGCCGACCCATCCAGTCAGGAGAGACCGGAGTACAAAGGTTGGGATTCAGACGATGGGTCCAACGTCAGAACAAGAGGCAAGATCCCATGTCGTGACGGGTGACATTGAGTATTACAGGTAGGTATGGGAGAGGGTGACGATTGCGGATATCGCTGAGGCCTTACGGGAACTATATAGTAACAGAGAACATAGCTGAGGAGTTGAGGGGTGTAGAGCGATTGAGGTGGATCGCAGGGCATAGGCCAGGTGAGTATGAGAGGATTCCTCTAGATCGCGTGCGGTGACAATTTGGATTTGTGCAGGATATACCCCTGGCTTATAGACCATATATGAGGATCGATGCCGAGGCAGCATTCTCACCTCCCGACCAACACCTCCAGAAGGTCCTGAAGAGGTAGCAGCCGATCGCAGGGTAATGGATGCAGGAACGACAGAGGCCTATAGATTATGGTGGGTAGCAGAACTGCGAGGTGTACGTGATCATCCTGACATAGCTATGATTACAGCAGAGAGAGATCGTCTGCAGAGTTTAGTTCAGCAGCTCCAAACGCAGGTGAATGAGGCAAGAGGATTGTTAGCGGTTGCGGAGTCACGGGCGGAGAGACTAGAGGCTGAATTCCTCCATGCGAGGGAGCGTATTCATATGTTACAGGAGAGATTGGCAGATCAGTGGGCGGTACCAATAGCCGTGGTACCATTGAGGACAGAGAGGCCTGGTGAGAGGTGTCGACGATCACGGTCATCACCTGGTGCGGGATGAGGCGTGAGGGTCTGAATAAATGTTAGCAAGGTATAAGAATAAATAAGGATGCCGACCTGCGTGTCGATGATAGAGAAGATGTATTTGTTTAACATCTCAATAAAACTGAATATGTATGTTGATTCGAGTTATGATAATAATAAGAATGTTTTCGTTTTGACTGTTGGTGTTTTGAAAAAGGATAAAAGAGGAATGTGATTAAATAGAAATACACAAAAATATTTATATTTACCACACATGATAGGTTATGGTAGGGGATGGTCGAGCTAACCTTGGGAGACCCCATGTCTCCGAAGTGCTACCTACATAGCCCATTGCACAAAGCAAGGAGGGGCCTCAGACCGATGTAGTTCTCCCTGAGGACCAAGGAGAGGTGAATTTAGGTATGGTTAGGCAATTTTTGGTTGGTAAAAATGTTGATATTAATATTGGTAAGGTAAGGTTGATGGTGTTGGTAATGAATTGCTGATGTTGTAAAAGGTATAAGGGAAGCGAAAGTTAGCCTACCCAAGTAGAAGGGAACCATGTCCTGATTAAAATCAACACACAATCCTAGATGCGAGGCAAAGCGGAAAGAGTGCTCCGTAGGTGAAAAGAGCTAAACAAACCACACAACGTAGAACGAGCTTGAAGCCCTAGGTACCGTGCATAGATGAGAAGTCAATAGGTGAAAAGAGTTGTAAGATCACAATATATCGGGTGTACATCACGTCCCTTGAGTTGAAACAAATGGTGAGGTGAGGTGGATGGTATAACTGAGGTACGGAAAACTTATTACAAAGTGAGTGTTCTGACGAAAGAGAACCTACCCTAAATAGACAAGTCCATGACTCAAAAGTTCTTTTGAATGAGGCTTTTATTTTATTGAATATAGACTGATCGATGCGGGAAGTCTACAAGGGATATTGATTGTATTATACTTGAGGTCTTCACGAAGCTGATCAATGCGAGAAGCTTCTGATAAAGGCTGACTGTGTATAGCTGTCCTTCGAGGGAGCAGTCTATTTATAGTAGCAGATATGATTTTAGTGCATAGCTGTCCTTCAGGGGAGCAGTCTATATATGATAGCAGCAATAGTTTGGCATATAGCTGTCCTTCGAGGGAGCAGTCTATATATAATTTAGATAGCTAGATGTTCTTTTGGCGTGAAGCATCTAGTTTGGTAGGAAGTTTGACTCAAGAAAATCCCATAAGAAGGTGTTATTTTAATACTTTGAAGTCATGGACTAGACTAAAAAGGGGAGGGCATCGCTAAGGTGAGGTGAGAATCAAACTATGTGAGCTTGATTTTTTATTATGAGGTGTAGGAAACAAAGCGTATGTAGCGGTGAATGAGCTCAAGGGACGAGCAGTAGGTAGATAAGAAGTGATGTAACACTAAATTCAACAGTAGAATGGTCGAAGATGCAAGGCATTAAGGGGTTCAGGCTCAGGTTTACCATTAAGTGAAGCTAAACGATAAGTGCCTGATCCATATGTGTGAGTGATTATGTAAGGCCCAATCCAATTGGGAGCAAATTTTCCACGTTTGCTCTTTTCTAGTTTGGTTACATGTTGATTCTCTTTGAGGACAAGATCACCAACCTTAAAGGTACGCTCCTGAAGTCGCTTATCATAAGCATGCTTGATACGTTTTTTGATAGATTTGAAGGTGATCGAGAGTCGTAAGACGACGTTCTTCAAGAAGCTCCAATTGGGCCAACCGCTCTTGGTGGAAATCATCATTGGTGAGAATATCCCAAGAGATATCCCGAGGGAGGGTATTTGTATTTCGAGAGGCAAGACAGCCTCTGTACCATATACCAAAGAAAAGGTGTAGCACTAGTGGAGGTACGAATGTTAGTACGATAAGCCCAAAGGGCAAAGGGAATGTGATCGTGCAATTTCTTCCGACTCATATGACAACTTTCATGAGGATTTTGGTTAGGGTTTTATTAGAGGATTCAGATTGTCCATTTGCTTGTGGATAGAGGGTGATGAGAAGCTAATTTTGATACCAAAGTTGTCACAAAGGTCTTCTGTAATAACTTATTTTTGAAAGATTTTCCATTATCTGTTATCGTGCGATGAGGAACACCAAAACGATGATAATGTGGTGGTTAATGAACTCTACAATTTTTTCTTTTTTGGTTGAAATGAGTGGAATAGCCTCCACCCATTTTGTGTAATATTCGGTTATTGTGATAATCCATCGGTGACGTTGCGAAGAGGACGGGTGAATCTCACCAATAAGGTCTAAACCCCATTGTGAGAAAGGCCAAAGATCTCGGGTGACCTGTAGGGGGTGGCTAGGAGTATGTTGAAGGTTGGCATGTTGTTGACACATAACACAACGCTTAACATATTCGTAGCAATCGTTATTGAGAGTAGGCCAATAATAACCAAGGCGAAGGATCTGTTTGGCCACAGCAATGCCGCTAAAATGCCCGCCACAAATACCGTCATGTACTTGTTGGATGGTATGGGTGACCTCCGCACCGGTGAGACATCGAAGGAGGATGCCATCAAAGCCACGTTTATAAAGGAGTCCCCCCATAACAACATAACGAGAAACGCGTTTAAGAAACACGCGTTTCACAAGACTAGTAAGGTCGATGAGAGAACAGAGGTTGTAAGGTAGTCGTGGAATTGGTGATACCAAGTATCTCCGTGAGTTAGCAGACACCGTATTTATCGCACAAACAACCGGGCTGAATAAGATGGGGCAAAGAGTTGTTGGACCAAGATGAAAATATCAGAATCATTGATGAAGCCGAATTTGCGAGGCTAAGCAAGCCATAATATCCGCAAATTTGTTAGTGGAGCGGGAATGGTTTGGATAGAATAGTGAGTAAATAAGGCTAGAAGTGAATCCACGTAGTGTTTGTACTTTTGAAGTTCCTCATTTTTGCATTGGTAGATGCCCATAACTTGATTGACTACCAATTGAGAATCGCCAAAAATATTGATAGATTTGATACCTAAGTGTAACGCAACTTGGAGACCCAGAACAAGGGCTTCGTATTCCGCTGTATTATTAGTGCAAGGGAAATCGAGTCGGAATGAAAGAGGCATAGGCTCAAGGCCGAGAGGAATGAGAACAACACCGGCTCCTCCACCGCGGTGGCATTTGGATCCATCGAAGAAGAGGGTCATTGGATACGACTCCTCCTTGAGGGAAAGAGTAGCGATGAGTTCGTCTGGGAATGTAAAATTGGTAAATTGTTCCCCTGGTAAAGGGGCTTCCGCAAGTTGATCTGCGATGGTTTTTCCTTTGATTGATTTCTGGTGGACAAACTCAAGGTCGAGGTCGGCGAGGAGCATGAGCCATCTAGTGATGCGTTGGTTTAGATGAGGTTTGGCATACATGTAATGGATGGGGTCCGTGTTGGTGATGACGAAAGTTTTGTGATTCGTAAGGTAGTGTCAGAGTTTGGTAGCCACGAATGATAGGGCTAGGCATAACTTTTCTACATGTGTATACCTAGTCTCATAGTCCACCAAAGTACGACTTATATAATAAACAGCTTGTTCTCTATTCTGAGTCACGATGTGCAAGCATGGCCCCTACAGGCGTGGTCGGTGGCATGAAAGGTAAAGGTAGAAAGGGTGGTCGTCCCGAGGTGGGATAAGCACGGGTGGATGCAAGAGATAAGCTTTGAGAGCTTCAAAGGCTTGGTGGCACTCTTCGCTCCATTGAAAATCAATGTCCTTTTAAGAAGGTGATGGAAAGGTTGACATCGATTCGAGAGTGGGAGATGAAACGTCGGATAGATTGGAGCTTACCTCGTAAACTACACAATTGTTTGGGGGCATTTCTAGGATAGCTTTGACTTTAGATGGGTCGACCTCGATGCCACGCAAAGAGACGATAAAGCCAAGAAGTTTTCGAAAGGACACCAAAGACACATTTCTTTGGTCAAGATGGACGAGAATATTGTAACAAAGCATCAAAGATAATGGTTAAAACATCGAGATGTTCACTACGATGTTTAGATTTGCCAAGAAGATCGTCGACGTAATATTCAAGGATAGTGTGCATAATGTCATGAAAATGTAGGTCATAGCCCGCCTGATAGGTTGCACCAAAGCATTCTTAAGGCCAAATGGCATAACACGGCAATGAGAAGGTTCCCAAGGAGTTATGAAGGCGTTTTATGTTGATCGGCAGGGGTAACCAAAATTTGGTTATATCCCGAGAAGCCATCCATGAGAGAGAGCATCTCATGGCCTCGCACCGAGATCTACAAGTTGGTCAATGCTAGGCAGGGGAAGTCATCCTTAGGGCAAGCGAGGTTAAGATCCCGTAAACTGCATATCCGAAGTCCCCCGTTGCTTTAGTAGTGACAGTGCACGATGTTAGAAATCCATTGAGGATAGTCAATAGCAGAATGAAGGAAACAGAAAGGAGTCATCAAGCTCCTCTTTGACCAAGAGAGCAATGCGTGGATGCATTTTCTCAATTTCGTTTAATTGGCTTGGAATCGGGTTTTAGTGTAATGTTATGGACAGCAATGTCGTGGATCAATTCTGGCATGTCAACAGGGACCAAGCGAAGGCTTGGTCATGAGCATGGAGAAAGGTAGTAAAGGCGACTTGTTACGATGCGTTAAGGGATTGTCTGATCTTCACAATGTGAGGATCCTCCTCCGTGTGGATGTTGATTTCTATAGTAGATTCATTCAGCATGGTTTGAGTTTCAGATGGTAAGGCGCGTTGAATATAAGAGTCATCCGCGCCAAGGTAAGTGAGGATGGAGTCATCATCCTGGCACTCAACAACGTTAATTGAAGGTGAGTCCTCTTCAATCATGTCTGGATATAGAAGGGGAATAGAAGAGGGGTCCTCATTATCGCGTTGATAAGTGAGAGGACCTAGGAAGATAGCATTTATGAAAAAAAAAAGTTAGGAGGGATAGATTCGGGATCTATCGACTCTGTGGGTGACGAAGGCAAAATGGGTGATGATGGTTCGGTAGGGGTGACGTCGTTGTCTTCTAGAAGACAACTGACACGAGGTTCCTTCGGTGTAAGTGTTCCCGAAATCCGAGACCACTACGATCATTGTGCTTGCGTGTAGTGATGGGGATGAGCGTATGTCGGCCTTGTTCATAAAGACCAAAACCAAAGCCTTTCCAAGCACAGCGAGTCAAGAAGGTGAGGGCGAAACGACGGTTTGTCAGGTACTGAAAATCGGATTGGAAAGGAATCACACCAAGAGGAGGCTCAGGGGCAATGGAAGATGTGTCGACACCCCCATATGTTAGGTTAGTGCGGCAGTGAGGTGGTCCGTACGGGATTACTTCCCCCACACGACGATCATAGGTAGGATGTGCATATACTTGTCCGTACTCCGTGGGGTATGGAAAGAACTAACGTTATATAGCGATACTCCCCAGCCGTAAGGCGTTGAAAACATCTACTAAGGGGTCTCGGTTGGGATGTTAGCTGCGGGAAGGGAAGTGGTTTTTGCTGATCGTGGTTTCACACCAAGGTGTAGGTGCGGTTGAGGTGGATGGTTGAGGTACATTTCAAGAGGACGGTTGGGTTGAATGAATGGGTGTCTTGATTGGTACAAGCACATTGTTAGGGCGGTATAACATATCAGAGGTTTTAAAGGGGGAGGATCAGCTTTTACGGTGTAGGACTTCCCTCGTACTCAAATTTTATGCATCTATGTAATGTTGAGGGAACGCATCCCATAGCCCGGATCTAAGGGCGACCTAGCAATATGTTATATCGAACTCTCCTTCAAGGACATAGAAGAGTTCGGGTAAAGTACGTGGTCCTACCCGAATGTTGAGGATCACGATGCCTAAGGTAGAGGTAATAAGCGTTATCAATGACCGCAACATGATGGGATTGGCACACATGTAGCTAGAAGGGATATTCATTTGTTGGAAGGCTTTTGAAGAGATGATGTTTAGGCTAGCGCCCCCGTCAATCATAACACGACGTACCCGAATGTCCCGGACGTAAGCTGAGATGAAAAGGGCAGGGTCAGGATCTTCTGTACCAAAGTCAACAATTTCATCTTCAGAGAAACTGACTGCCGCAGCTTGTTGTACAGAGATAGAAGTGGTTGGGGCAGTGGGTTGTTTGGTGAGAGAAGCAACGTGATTGGGTGTTAGAATGGAGGCAACAGGCAGGGTTTCATTAGGTAAGACCTCGATCCCTTGAAGAATTTCAACGAGAGCTTGTCGATGAGATTTGAAGTCCGAATGAGATCATATAGTGTCATTTTACGGGTGATGGTGAAGCTATTTGATCATGGCTCGATGGGAAACTCCATTGGAGATGGGGTAAGCAGGTCCATGAATAACCACTTTGGGTGGTGGTGCAATCGAGATGCTTTGGATGGAGAAAGAGAGGACGCATGTGTGCTTTCTTTCACTTTCTCATTATTTTTCTGCGCTCGAGTAGAAACACTAATCATATTAATCTCGTGTAGACCTAAGATGAGGAAGATGGTTGGGATAAATCATGGTCTTCAAGAGGTGGGGTTGTAATAATGATAGATCTTAGTGAGGCGGGGACAGATGGTATAGTAGAGGGAATTGAAGCTAAAGGTCTCTCCCTTCGTAAGTTGTCTTTCTTAACCTTTCTATCCGGGAGAGAGGTGACTCGTAAGGATGGTTTTTAAAGCTTTGCATCCCTCCACATCAAGTCCGGGTGTGCGGTGATAAGCGCAGATTTTAGACTCATCATAACCTATAGGCCGAGGTTTAGATGGGTCATAAGGTCCGAGTGGGGGTAGGGAAATGGTCGCATTCTCCACCAACATAGCAAGGATTTTGGCGGAAGATCCTTTGAGTGGGTCAAAATCGAAGGAGGATGAGGGTATTGGTTATGCGGGTTTTGGTAATGTTTGGGCATGGCATGGTTGGTTTGCACGGGTGGTGGTTTAGCCGAGGGGTGTTGACACGTGGTTTTCACTAAACGTGGTTTCTTCGGGCGCAGTAAGCTATATATTCACTAGATTAGATGATGAGGCTGGAAACAGATGACGTGGTAATAGGGAAACAACCAAGGAGAAAGGGGAATCCTTTGATGATGGAGTTCATTTAGGGTTGATGGGTGGACAGGATACGTGGGGTGACAATGTTGATATACCCTTTGATCTCTGTATAGGTGCAGAAGGCGTAGGTCGTTTTGAAGAAAACGCAGGAGGTATGATATATTGATGCAAGGTGGAGGGATGAGGTCCCAATATGGAAGGTAGGTGTGACGATGATGGTTTTGATTGTGATAGAGGCATGGATTGAGTTTGTCTCCTAGGTGGCGGGGCGGCTTTATTTTTGGATAAATCAAGTCGCTTAGGCAGGTGCATTAGACTGGGCATTGGTGAGGTCCCAAGTGTAGGGGAAGATTTGGTTAGGTTAATAGAGGTGGATGGGCTACTTGGTATAGATACGGGGGGTGAGAATGAGGACATAGGCATTTTGAGTTTCTGTAAACACTTAGGGTATATGGTAGAGGTGTCCGGATCGGTCATCTGCATTTGAGTAGAATAGGGGGTACTCAAACGTTCCCATAGGATTCGTCTATCTTCTGGAGAATGACAGTCTTCAGGTGTGAATTGGAATTTTTGTACGGAAGAAAGGTGGGTTGTGATTCCAGTCCACTGTGGGTGTGATACAGGGGGTAGATGAGGTACTGTATCAATAGATATTAAGAGGTCGACCGGTTGTTGAAAAGATTTAGGCGATGAAGGACTAATAGGCAGGAGGGCATGTTTGAGAGGGTCTCAGTTATGGTTAAATAATTTGGTGATGTTGGTGCAAGAGATTTCTGCCTAAGGATGTCAAAAGGAGTGGTGAGCCTTCCTCTGTGTGCAAAGCAAGAGCGGTAGAAGGGGACATTTGGGAAATAGATAAATTAGATAACATCCGTTCGCAGTCTTGTAGGGATGTGGTGTAAGCAGACTCATCGATGAGAAGAGAAGTCTGGGCAGTTAACTCTTTTATGGGTAAAGGAATGATTTCGCTTTGGCTTGATGGTGGTGAAGGAGGTTCGGACTCCTGCGTTAGTGGAGAGGCTTGATTCAAAATTTTCTCGATAGAGGCTTTTGGCTGGGAGTCGAAGACTGCATGGATCTCATGAACACTCTCCTCGGCTAAGATATCTTGGTTTACGTTACTGTTGGACGAGTGATTTGGGAATGGTTTGTTGAAGATTTTCAAATTTCGGTTGGCAGGGGCATTAGGATTATTGAGGGTTATATCCCCCTGGTCAACCATTTCTCGCACTATGTTTTTCAACATCTTGCAGCTTTTCATGACTATGTCCTTTTACGCGTGAAAGTTACGTAAGTCATTTTCTTTGTACCAGAAGGTATAAGCATGGTAGAATCAAACCCGAGAGGGGTTTAACAGAGGCAAGGTGATAGCTCCGGCTTTGAGCAGCTTTTTCCAAGATGACACCATAAGTTTCTCCCAAGGGAGTGTAATTGATGGGCTCGCTTTGTACTTATAGGTGATTTTTTGGTGGAGTATTAGACGGTGCTTGAGATTTGACCATCACCACGTGAATAGCTCCTTTTGATTTAGAAGAAGTGGACGTGTGAGGAGTGGTGGTGTTTGGTTTATTGGTAGAGTCCGGAGTTCGAAATTGGGTTTTTTGCTACAAGCAACCGCAATTTCTCTCTTCTAAGGCTCGAATTTCTAGCTTCCGAGCCATGGTAAAGGCCTCATCAAATGTGCGGAAAGTTTGAATTTGAAGAGTAGGAGAAATGTGCTTAGCACATGCCCACGTAAAAAGTTTGATAAGTTCAGCCTGAGGCAAGGCATATGTAAGTTGGTTGATAAGGCCCCGCCATCGTCCAACGAAATCTGCGATAGATTCATCTTTGAATTGTCGGATGGCATAAAGGTCGGTGATAGATACTTTCTTGGCAATGTTAATGGAGAAATGATCCAAGAAAGATTGGGCTAGTTGGTTAAAAGAGAAGATTGAGTGCTGGGTTAAAGCACTGTACCACTCCAAGGCGGGTCCTGATAAGGACATGGGAAAGGTGCGGAGTAACAAGGCATCATCATGAGCAATCAAATAACAAGCATGTCTAAATGATCGCAAGTGTTGTTGAGGGTCCTCCTTACTGTTAAAACGGGTAAATTTTGGTAATTCCCATTGAGGAGGATATGAATGAAGGGGGACAGAAGGGTGAATAGGCTCCCGACAAACTTGTTCGTATGTCAAGGTGCTACGACTTCCCGAAACAGAGGCCTCCAGATTTTACATTTTGTCCATCATTTGTTTGATGAAATCCGTGGTCGGATGAGATGATGGAGCGGTTGTGGTAAACGGAGGCAAATTGGGCTAAGGGCCTCCGCTGGACAATGGTGGGGTTAAGTGTTGATAAGGTATGGAGGATGAATATGTTGAGGCGACCGAATAGGGATGTCCCATATAGGATGTTAAGGTCACTGGATACGTGTATGGGAATGAAAAGGTAGGTAGAGCTTGAGAAGGAAAGCCCGTGTGGATAGGTGGTAGAGAGCAAGTCATGAACGGAGTGGTCTGCAAGAGAGATGAGGTAGGGCAATCGGTGGTAGTGATATGTGGGGTCCAAGATTAACCAAAGGAAAGATAATCGTGTCGTATGAACCTCTCAAGCCATCGGATTGGGAGACGGGGCTAAAGATGCGGGAAGCAAGGCGGTATCATCAAAGCGGAGTGGGAGCTAAATGAGCAGCTATACTAATAGGCATACCAACAAGGAGCTGACCATCGGGCATACGGTCGTGGGTATGAGACAAATAGTATTATACAAAGACTAGGATTAGCATCCGTAAACTTGGCAAATTCTTTATCTCCCATAGGAATTTTAGAACCTCACCTGTATCCGTAGGATTCCCCAGAATGTGAAGGGGTGATTCAGCAAAGAAACAGAGAAAGCATGTGAAACCATGGCGGCTGCTTGCTTCGAGTGATAACAACCATGGACAGGAGTTCACAGTAGGGTTTCAATCTGTCAGAACATAAACAAACTCAGACTAGTAAAATTGGTAGGTTCTTTGGTTTGTCGTGAATCGAAAAAGACAAGAATCGATATCGGTCTAGTAACCGATGTCGGTTATCTATAGCCGACGTCGGTCCGTAACCGATGTCGGTGTAAGAAGTCTCGGGCTAACAAGATATAAAAGGCTGCTAATTGATTTTTAACAACGTTTAGTATACTTGTCCAATTATTGATCATAGAAGACAGAGTATGAGAAAGAAAACAGAACTAAAAACAAGCAAGATGCACACGCAAATCCAGAGATTAACCCTAGGGTTAATTTTAATTATTGTGGGCTTATGCCTTTAGACGTAGAATGATGTCAGAATCCTAAACAAAAGACTTAGGGGAAATGTCAAGTTTGTTTTGGCTTATAAGGTTACCTCAATGGGCGGAGGAACACCGCGGAAAAGGGGGATGTTTGAGCTGTTGTGTTAATTGTGAAGTGATTCGGTATGTGTTGTGCAGTGAAAGTAAGATTAATTTCTTGTCAATACCGTGGATATCACCCCCACGTGTATGACCTGTTACTTAATCTATGTTCACTAGAATTGAAAAACAACAAGCAGGAATGCAATGCACGTGTTTTAAACCCAAATTGAAAATTATGTTCGATGAAGCAAAAGAGATGACTTTCACTAATGCGAAACTAGGAAAGCAAGACAAATTCTTTTACCAAAATAATAAAAAGCCTTGTGAATATCTTTAGAAGAATAAAACAGCAAGTATGCTCCCTATATGAAAGCAAGCAAGAAAGAAAGAAACCCAAAATGGGTCCCACCGGGCGTGCCAAAATGTTTCGCTCGGAATGTTTCAAGCCGGGAATAGAGAGTTTTCTATCCTTTCATTCCTTTTAGAAACAGATAAGGTTAGGGCTAGGAGGAATACCGTTGAACGTCGAGATGGTGTGCGCACAGATCGTAGAGAAAGATCAGGTTCGATCGCGAAGAACTCCTTTTTGTCTTGGAAGGACTACCTGCAAATAAGAACACAAGACCACAAGATTTTGATTAGACAATAAATGAGGGAATCGCTGGGCCCTGTGAAATATAAAACTTCCTTTCGAAGGTGGTCAGCCCCGCTAATATGAATTAACACAAAAGACCTGTAAAATATCAATTAAATTGCTTCGTTGAGACGGGTAGGGAAAGGCTGATTTCTGGTTTTGAGTCACAATAACCGAACCGATACCGGCCGATAACCGATATCGGTATGGTCTAGAGATCTGTAGGTTGGTTGTTTTGTGGGGTGGTTGTGTGTGTAGGTAACAAATGTTGTTGGTAAGGCTAGTATATGAGTGATATTAGGTGATGAGATGGTGAGAGGTAAATGAATGATAGTTAGATGCAATGACACGTTGGGTAGTGGATCTAGGAATGGATTTATGGGGACTGTGATTCAAAAAGTCTAAGAAACGTTATTAAAGAGGACATGCAAGGTGTAACTTATCAAGTTATTGACGAAGATGCAGTCCGGGAACTCGATGACAAAGGCGTAACTCAAGTGGGATGGCTTGACACACGAAGATGAGAGATCTCCTCCCGATGATCACCTGAGTATCACAAGTTTCTCGCTATTCCGCTGCAATCTTGGGCTTGATCTCCTTTTGCTGCGTAACTCTCTTGTCTCTTCACTCGTCTCTGCTCGCCGCCAAGTGAAGATCCGAATGCTCTTGATCGCTCCCAATGATCTCTGTTGATTCAAAATCCTTCGACCCTTGTTTTAGTTAGGGAGCCCATTTACAGGAACCGATATAGTTAGGTAACTGACGACGGCGGTCGAGTAAGAATCGGCATCGGTCCAGAAGGAAAAAGTAGGCTATTTTTAGTAAAATAGCCCACCTTCCCTGCTTTTCTCCCGAGGGATTAGTTGCGGGCTTGGTCAAGTGACTAGAATGTCGGTTTTGGGTGCGAGAAAGGGGTCCTTAATCATGGGTGTAGGTGTAGACCAAGTTATAGGTCTTAATTAGGTTAGTTTAGGGTTAGGACTAGGTCACGATGAGGTGGCAAAATGAGGTGGTAGGTGAGGTGATGTGGATTTATCAATTACGAGGTAATTAATAAATAATTGTGTAAGGTTTAGGTGATGAGGTTAGGATACGAAATGAGATGCGGGTCACAAAGGGGTCGTAAGACACATTCCTCCTTTTGACAATTTAGAACCTCCTAGTTCTCTCTAGACCACTTATATTGGCTTCGTAGGCTATCTATCACCACAATTGGTTATCTAGACCCTCCCAACTCTCAATGAGTTTCTAATCACTTTCTAATCAAGTTTAACTATCCTAATCCTAGCTTAACTAAGCCTAAAGCATGTTTATCCTAATCTAATCTAAAAGTGATTTTTGAGATTTAGTCCCACATGCACCCAAATTCCAAATTCTCCCAAGTGGAAAACTATAAATACAAGGCTAAGCCTACCCATTCAAAACTACAACTTTAGAAACACCTTGTTTACTTAACAAGAATCTCTCTCACATTTGGAGATCTTGGCATTAGAAATCATTTGTGATAGCTTTAAGCTATAAAACATTTGGATCTTGGCCATACTCCATTGTTAAGAGCTCCCCATCTTACATCCATCCATTCCAAATATAGTTAGTAAGGGAAGATCTAAAGCTTGGCCATGTAGCCAACTTGGAGAGATCTCTTCACTATGTTTGAGAGTAAACAACACACAATTTGATTGCTTAGAATCTAACTAGGTTCACTTTCATTAAGCTTTCATAGAGTAGAGAGTAGTATACATGTTTTACATGTTTTTGTCAAATTTATAATGCTTGCATGTTAGTTTTCTCTTGTTTAGCTCTAATCTCATGGTGCATGGATGAGTTAGCGAAGCTTTGAGGTTCTTTAGCCTCATTCCATAGCTTTTGTAACTTTCCATTGCACACATTTGGCATGCCCGGTGGGACACTTTGTCCATCCTCCATTAATGGAGTCACTTTGAAGCTTTTGTTTTAGTTTCTAATTTTTTTAGTTTCAATCTTTCTAGATTAGTTTCAAGCTTTCTAGATTAATTTTTCAAAGTTTTTTAGATTAGTTTCAAGTTTTTGATTTCACTAACCTTTCTTGTATTAATGGCTAAAATCAGGTTTCCTAACTAGTTAAGCTAGGTTTGTCTTGTTTTTGTGCTCTTTGTAAGATCAAAGGAGGTGAAGTGCTGCCAAAATTGAACCAAATCGATAAAATTTTGATATTTTTGAGATTATTTTTGAAAAATCTCATGTTTTTTAGCCACCTATAGGAAAGGAGTGCACACATACCATTCTATGCACATGTAGGTACAACTCTGACTGTCATTTTTGACATGAGAGGCACAGCACCAAATTCATGGCGCAGGTACACTAACCATGGTGCAGGTACACTAATAGTGGTGTAGGTACACTAATAGTGGTGTAAGTACACTAACAGTGGTGTAGGTACACTTACAGTGGCACAGGCACCCTAACCTTGGCATATGCATCATTAGCAATCTTCCGGAGGCCATAACTTTTGCTCCCGAACTCGAAACGACTCCGTTTTTGTTGTGTTGGAAAGGTATTGAAGTGAAATACACAATGGAAACATAAATTTGGGGTTTTAAGTTACCAAAAATTTAAGGTTTTCATTTTTATTAAACTACTCATTTCTAACATGTCTAAATGCTTTGGAAAATTTGGTCTTTGATGTTCTAACACCTTTTAAGTTTTATTTTGAATCTAACTTCTATTTTGTAGGGTATTTTTACATGTTTGATGGTGATTTTACTTGTTTAAAAGGTTAATAAACATTGCATGTTTAATCGTGAGATTAGAGTCGTGTATGCTCTTCCCTCGCACCTTTTAGGTGATCTTGGGAATCAGAAACGATTTCTATGTCTCTTTTTGTTTTGAAAAATGTTTTTCTTAAAAGAATGAATGTCAAAGTTTGTTAAAAAGAACAAATATTTCATTTAAACTAAGTGTTTTCCATTTTTATTTCATATTTGGATTCTACGTCGTGTATGCTCTTCTCTTGCATCTTAGGACGATCTTGAGAATCAGAAACAATGTTTTATCCCCTTTAGTATTTTTTATGGAAAATTACTAATCCATTGTGCAGAACCACAAATGCTTGTCAAAGAAAGGTGGAATCGAAACAAAGTCAAAACTACTAATACAGTTTGTCGTACAAGTTTCCAAAAGGTGTTCAAGCAAACCACATCAAAATTAAACAAGATAAAAAGAACACCATATTCAAAACACTGTATTGTAGGTTTTGGAAAAGGGTACGTCCCTATCCACTCAACTGGAACATAACCCCTTTGGCATAATGCCTTAAGCTACAACAATGGGGGTGGTACCAGAACCCTAAAGTAGTCCACCAGCTGTGTAACCTCGTGGATGAAACAGGAAGCACCTCGCTTACCCACTTGACTAGTTTTCCTTGTGAGTTAGCATTACAAAGTTGTCTATATCGCGACCTTGGAAAGAGTACACGATGGATGTAATTAGTGCCCACTATACTTGAAGGGGAAAAGCCGAGATACTCCCAAATTAGTTAGTGTGACTTTTTGGGTAAATCGTGCCCGCTCTTAGATGGCTTTGTAACACCTAGTTGAGAGATCTTATTAAGGAGGCCATTTTGTCTTGAGGCCCACTTTACTAGTCCTTTGTCATGCATCTTAGCCATCATGAAGTGATAACTTGTTTGGATTTAGAACCTTGTTTTTTGAACAAGGAAAAGAATCCACTTAAGTTGGATCTAAGTGCCTTTCATCATGGAAATTGGATGACGTTTTACTTAGCTTAGCTTCTTTCTCACCTTGGACGAGGTGAAGCTCTGCCCAAGTAACACTTAGTTCATTTCCATCTTTTGATCTACACCTTTGCATGTTCTTGTTGCCCATTTGGGGCAATAGAAGGCATCTTTCGGGAGTGTTTTCATAGATAGTGTTCACCACTTTTTGTCCGTTTACGCTCATCCATGTTTGTGGATTTGAGTTGTTAAACGTCTAAAGTGCGTGGATGCATCCTTATATATCTTTGATGGCCACTTGATCTTGATTTCAAGATCATCATCATAGTTCAAGGATTGATTCATCATTTGATCTCCCTTTGACGTGTTACCTTGTTTGCATTGTCTCAACACAATTAAGATACTTATGTCATGTTTTTTATAAATGTGATCTAAGTATCCGCATTGTGGTGTTATGTTGCACACATTTTAGCACATCCTTAGTATACTTTGACTTATTTTTACTTCAAACATTGTCCAAAATCATGAAGAGTGTCACTTACTTTGTTTGTGTCATTTTAATACCACTTTGACACTAATATCTCGCTTCTCTGTGAAGCTTGATAGACATGTCCAATTGGTGTGGTTACGTGGCTTACATTTGTAATCCTCGCCCTTTAACATTTAGGCCTTGTTGTTTATTTAACTTGTCATGGTATCCTTTGATTGGGAGTCACATCTACCCTTTGTTAATATT
The DNA here is from genome assembly GCA_018340775.1 of Taxus wallichiana var. yunnanensis. Lineage (NCBI taxonomy): Eukaryota > Viridiplantae > Streptophyta > Pinopsida > Cupressales > Taxaceae > Taxus > Taxus wallichiana. Next base: position 642,272,411 of record CM031242.1, on the reverse strand, counting down.
TATGCCTTGTTCATTTCGAGCTTGACGTAAATATTGACATTGTGTTGATCATTTTTGCATCAAACTATCACTTTGCACATGCATTTGCATAGGGTGTATTTCCTTGTTGATTGGATTTTGTGTTTACACTTGCATGATTGTTCCTTATGATCATTCATCTGTAAAAATTTATTTCTAGGAAAATCCTTTTGATCTCATTGATATTGCATCATCACGATGTCTATTTTCCTTAGACCTTCTTTCGGAAAATCACACACGCATATCAATACTTACAAAATGTCTAGTTAGTTTTCATTATGTTACCAAAATCAACATGTCACTTCCTTCCCTTTGAAGGAGTTCCATCACACTATCTAGATCTAGACATTTGTGCTTAAAATGGTGCCAAAAATGACTGACTATCGCGGTTCCCCATACTTACAAAAATACGGAACCTAGGTTTAGCAATTCAAATCAAAAGATTCCCATCATGACTAAACCTCATTTGGTTCTTCATGCTAGAGAGCCCATATGGGTAACTCATTCCCCACCTTCATCTCATAGTCGGTGGTATGATTTGGATGCTTCTAATCCAAATTATTATTCGAGTTCCCCCCACTCTTCTTCTAATTCTAATCCAAACATTTCCTCTTCTTCTAAGGATTCCAATCCAAACATTTCTTTTGATTCTAATCCAAACATTTCCTCTTCTTTTGAGGATTCCAATCCAAACATTTCTTCTGATTCTTCTGATGATTCAGATCCAAACTACTATTCGTGATTCATCTAATTCGACTCCTAAGTCATCTAATGTGACTCCTATGTCATGGTCCTCCCTATCTTCATAGGAACCTCTTCATCATACATTTAATATGACTCCTATGTTGGTCCTCCCTTTCTTTGTAGGACCCCTTTTATCAGTCACCTCAATGACGTCTTCTTCCTTTGAAGATACGTGTGACTCCAAATCCCTCCAATCAAACATCTAATACAATTCTTGAATCATGGTCCTCTCTTTCTTTGCAGGACCCTTGTTATTATTCATCTAATGTGATTCTTGAATCATGATCCTCCCCTTCTTCGCAGGACCTTCTTCATCAATCACCCCCAATAAGTCTTCCTTCTTTGAAGATTCGTGTGACTCAAAGTCCTTTGAGTCAAACATCTGAATCGACCCATGTGTCACAATCTACAGACTTTGGACTTAATCCTACTAGTTTACAGATGATATACCATCATATAGGTAGGTCCACACCACCTTCTTCTACTCCTGAGACATCTAGCTACACATCTTCTTCATCCCCACATCATCTTCTTCTATCAATCATCATCAAACATCTTCTAAGTCTTCCACACCAAGTGAACCTCTTTCTTCCAATCAACCCCTGGTGGTCGATCAACAACTCATACCGATTGATCTCTTTCAGAATGAAGAAACAATTAGGGCATTTATAGGGGCATATGAAGATATTCCTTTAGTAGATTACGAGAAAGGATTCTCTTTAGACTTTGATGCGTCTGTGTATTGTGAGGAAAAGGTTGATTCCTTTTATCAAGAAATGGAGGAAGAGCCTCAGATCATGTAACTTGATCCTCCTCTTATTCTTCCATCTTCACATTCTTCATTATGTGATGAAACTCCTTGGTCTTACATTGATCCATGGCCTATCTTCTCATCACCAATAACTCTTTGTCTATCATAATTCCTCAATCACAATCTCTTATGGGGTCAACACCAAGTATCCCTTCATCTTCATCTAGGTGTGGGTCACCTTCTAGTAGCCCTCCCTTTGCTATTTGTGGGACATTTTTGAGTAGTCCACTATCTTCTATTCTTGGGGCATGTCCAACTAGCCCCTTGTCTTCTATGTATGGATCACCCCGGGTAGTCCATCATCTTCTATTCTTGGGCCACATCCTAGTATCCCTTCATCTTCTATCTATGGGTCACGTCCTAGTAGCCCTTCTTCTTCTATTCTTGGGCCACATCCTAGTATCCCTTCTTCTTCTATTCTTGGGCCACATCCTAGTAGCCCTTCATCTTCTATCTATGGCTCACATCCTAGCAGCCCATCATCTCTTCTATGGCTCACCCCCTTGGCCCATATCCTTCAATCATGGACCATATCCTTTCCATCATTATTCTTCTACCAAGATATGGTGGCAAGCCCATGGTCATTCTCTCTCATCAATTATGTCCACGTTCACTTTCTTCTCCTTCTCGAGATCAGACAAGTCATGCGTCAGCTTATAAGAAACCCAAACAGTTTCTTAATCAAGCTCAGATCAAAATTGCAAAGAGCTCTATAGCTCCCAACAAATCAAACAATCTCAAAATTCTAAATCAAGTGATTCAAGAACGCACATCAATGTAACCATCAAGTATGGTGCAAAGTGCATAAACTTCTGGATGGGGAATCAAATCTCCCACATACAAAATCCATGTTTCAAAACAAATCATAGTCATTTATTGAGTGTGAACTCACCTCGATCATCGAGATCGGGGATAATATCACTCTCGATAAACAATCACACCTAGTCTCCCTTATCAAGGAAGTCACAAACATCGTTGTTGGATCCTACCACATGCAGAGTGACTTTGTTGGTCCCAACCTCCTAAAACTATCAAAAATCATAAAAATAAAAACAATTCAAAAATACAAAAACATGAGAAAACATTAAAACGTTACAAAAAAATCAAAGGTACAAAGATCAAACATTGCAATCAGGTATTGTGTACACATGGATGTTCTTTCTTCCCTTTCTTTCATATTCATCTACAAGTCTTCTACCATTTTCATCCCTTTGGTGATATTTTGGTTAGCTTATTCACACGCATTTTGTGACATTTATCTCTATGGTATCCATTTGACCTGGTCTTTTATCACCTTGGTAAATTAAAGAACGACTGACCTCTTAGAGATCCTATCACATTCAACATCTAATAAACTTTTGTGAAGAACTTTTGGACATATTTGTTGACACTAGCCAATGTCATCATCACAATCACTTCCACCTCCTTCCATCAAGCCATTTGTGGTTCTTAACCCCTTGTCAAACAAGAGAGCTGAAATAAGTTTTTAGAAAGAAAAAGAATCAAAATCAATCAAAAATCAAAAGCTAAAAGCTAAAATCAAAAAGCAAATTGATATATTACTCTCTCTTGGGGTATTTCCAATAAACTCTATCGGGATATGGACACCTGACTGGTAGTAGAGAAATGTTGTGATTAGAATCAAATACATCTCGTCGGGCTATGGATGCCTGGATGGCAAGTGGAGCAATGTACGGTTATCCTTTCACCATCCATTCACAAAATCACCTATCAAAATAAATCATTCCTACACATTGGCTAGGTGTCTTCATTTTTTTCTATTAAATCTTCCTTCAAGAGGTAATAAATTCCATGTGCACACACTAGATCTCTATGAGTAAAACGAGATTAGTATGTTACCAAGTGTCTTTTTGGACCTTGTTCAAACTCTTACTCTAGTCCATATCTCATCTCATGATTTGTGCCTTTGGCTAATCACTTCTTCATCACGAGGCTTCTAAGCTACATTCATATCATTCACATCATTCTTCTACTTTGTTCAGAACATCCATGTGTATAAGATTACTTTTTTGCCATGTTTTTGGACACCTTTGTCCCCTTTCACAAAAACAATCTTCTCCTTCCTTTCTATCATGTGCTTTTAGGCCAACTTACGCTGGGGGCATCCTTGCTTCTTCCCAGCACTTCATTGGTTTACGTTCACCATCATGTTGAACCTATCCATAATGGCCTTGGGTCCCACTTCTACCTGTGAAGAGTTTTCCTTTGAATACTCCCACCTAATCATTGGGGCATTTTTGCATCTTCACCTTTCTTGCACGCATGTGGCCTTATGCCCTTGTACATCCCATCTATCACTAGGGGCATCCATGCTTCCTCGTCTTCCTGTACATAGTTTTAAAAAAATTTCAAAAACAACAAAAACATTCAAATATGTTAGAAAAATAAAAAACATTCAAATATGTTAGAAAAATCAAAACATTCAAATATGTTTAAGAAAACTTCTAAAAATTGAAAATCATCCTACAAAACATTGCTCTTTGGTTCTCACCTATTCATGTGCGTGACTCATGGATCATCTTGATCTACCTCCATCAACAAAAGTTAGGCTTACTTACTTTGTCTATACTCTGGGGCACAACGAGTTGCCTGGTACTGTTTCGTAGTGCACATTGCTTTTCATCAGACTGAAGTGTCCTCCATTTTCCCTTTGCATGTATCCTTGCTTGGGGCACCATCATTAACCCTTTTCGTTAATTCAAATAGGTTGGAATTGAAGCTTGATAACAAAAACATTACATTATGTTTCTCTGTTAGGTTAGCTTGTTTACTTTCTCATATTGCATTGCATTTTGTATGTTGCATGGAGTTAGGCATCTTTTACTTTCTCATATTGCATTGCATTTTTGTATGTTGCATGGAGTTGGTGTTTTTAGCAATGGACATTTGTTCGTATATGGATTTTCATGTCATACTACACTTTTGTTCATTTTTTTAATAAGGACCGATGATGAAGATCTCTAGCAATATGATGAAAAATAAAGTTGTTTAAAAGGCACTAGATGGATGTTAGCTCATTCCCCTTTCTCATACTCATTTTTCTTCTATATCCCCTTTCTTTTCTTCTTCTTCACATATTCATTTCTTCTATTATCTTTCTGTCATCTTTTTGATCATCGATCAAGTTCTTCTATCACCCCATCACCAATCGAGGGGGCATCCTTCATTATTCTCATTTTTCTTCTATCCCTTAAATATTTTCTACTTGTTTATGCTTGTCTACTTTCTTTGAAGTGACGTCGCTTATGTCACCCCAAAGAGGGGCAAATGTAGACACCTAAAATATGCTTACACTTAGCATTTCATCCAATCCAATCAATTAACGACACTTCGTTAAATCCCCATACTTGCTCCATTCTCAAATGCCCATTCACGACACTCTTTCGGTCGTATTCCTCCTATAATCAGCTTATTTGGCTAATATCTCTCTTATTAGCTAAACATTCCTCCTTTGACCATTCAAAACCTCCCTAGTTCTCTCTAGACCACTTCTATTGGCTTGTAGGCTATCTATCAGTCACAATTGGTTATCCAAACCCCTCCCAACTCTCAATGAGTCTCTAATCACTTGCTAATCAAGTTTAACTAGCCTAATCCTAGCTTAACTAAGCCTAAAGCATGTTTATCCTAATCTAATCTAAAAGTTTTTTGAGCTTTAGTCCCACATGCACCCAAATTCCAAATTCTCCCAAGTGGAAAACTATAAATACAAGGCTAAGCCTACCCATTCAAACTACAACTTTACACACAAACACACCTTGTTTACATAACAAAAATCTCTCTCACATTTGGAGATATTGGCATTAGAAATCATTTGTGATAGCTTTAAGCTATAGAACATTTGGATCTTGGCCATACTCCATTGTTAAGAGCTCCCCATCTTACATCCATCCATTCCAAATATAGTTAGTAAGGGAAGATCTAAATTGGCCATGTAGCCAACTGGAGAGATCTCTTCACTATGTTTGGGAGTAAACAACACACAATTTGATTGCTTAGAATCTAACTAGGTTCACTTTCATTAAGCTTTCATAGAGTAGAGAGTAGTATACATGTTAGTTTTTGATGTTTTTTTCAAAGTTATAATGCTTGCATGTTAGTTTTTTCTTGTTTATCTCTAATCTCATGGTGCATGGAGTTAATGAAAGCTTTGAGGATCTTTAGCCTCATTCCATAGCTTTTGCAACTTTCCATTACACACAAAGCAGAGAAGTATAACCATTCTCCACAACTTCCAAAATATATAACCCTAGAGACATAATATGAGTCTTCATCCTCAAACTCCAAAAATCATAATTCACATCATCAACTAAAGGTGCCTTGCTAATATATAAACCACTCTGCTAACTCGTCATTTTTGTACTTCAAAGGATCTCCTTTCAAATGATCAAACTTCTCAAAAAGGACCTACTCTTATACAAATTTTTGAAAGAACAATGGAATGAGAGAGGGAGCGGTGAATCAGTCCTTACAATCTTAATTTTAATTTCATATTACTCACATAAACCATTAATCAATTATCCATTCATTAGAGTGTGCACAACAACATACAACATATATTCAATTAACCATGAGCAAGAAAAGAAACACCATTACACAAATTATAAGTGGGAAACCCTCAAGGGGAATAAAACCCACTAAAACTTTTGATTATATTACTCAAATAAAAAGTATTTAGTAAATCATCAACTTCATAAGGAGCACCAACCCCTAGTTTAGTAGAGCACCAACCCTATAAGGAGCACCAACCCCTAGTTTTGTGAAGCACCAACTCCACAAGGAGGCTACAACCCCCAAGATGATCAAGCACCAACTCAACCACATTTTTATGAAGATATATAATGTCTTGTTGATGCCATAATTGATTGAGATCACTTTTTAAACTTCCTCTCCTTCAAACCCTATCTTCTCAAACTTGCACAATCTTTCACTTTCTTCACTTCTCAATGCTTCAAACGCTTACACACACTCTTGAAACCATTCCTCAACATATCATACACACTTTCAAATCTCAATTTATACCTTGAAACCTGTAAAACACTTTTACCTAGGTCACACTTTCTCTCTCTTGCACAACTAGTGCAAAATAGTAACCAAAACATCACTTTTATATGCTCTTCTTGATTCAAATTAAAAATAATTTGGTTTACTTCCTCTGGTTTAACTAAGGAATCCTAAAAAAATCCTCAATGAATCATTAAAATATTCACATATGACCCATATAGGTTGGTCATTCCTAAAACCATCCAACTTGCACCAAAAATGCTCAAAACCCCATCACTAGGATGAGCTAAAACCACAAATCATAAAACCATGCTTATTCAAGATCCCATATTCACCATACATGAGTAATATAACATATAAGAATCATACATGGTTGTAAATTTATTTGAACCAATCAAATAAATCATAAAATGGGCCCACATGCTCATATCCTTGAAAAATAGTTATTTCTAAATGATTAACTAAAATTAGACTAAGTGTAAGGAAATAGTAATCCTAGTTAATCTAATTAAGGACTAAAATGTTGTAATAAAAGACTAAAACAATATGAAATAAATGCAAGTAAACTATTCTAAGTGAAATGAAACCCTAAATGTGTAAGAGAAGGGAGAGAAATAGCTTAGTTGATTGGTAGTGACTGTAGTAGGTTGTCGCATGTATGAGAATAAAATATGGAGGTGCAAAAAAACTCATGGACCCCTGTGAAGGATAGATTTGAAGTGATTGGGGTGCCTGGGAGTGTACTGGGGCACCCTAGCATGGTCTCTGTAATCTATGTGCTCTAAACACTATAAATGCTCAAAACCTGCAACTGGTATGGTCGCAAGTTGGTTCTGAACCTTCCTTATTTGTCACGTTGGATCTGTCAAATGAGATGGAAAATGACCTGTAATACAAATAGAAATATCAGACCCCAAAAAATAAAATATGTAAATAAACGGGTCAAACCTGACCTCATCCGCCAAGCTAGTGGACTTATCACTAAGCGTTGCACTACATTTTGGACTTGGATTTAGTTTTGGTGAGTGTGTACATATCATTCCCTAGGTGCTCTTGTGTTAGTCGTACTTTTTAAGTAGTGAGTAATAGTAACTATAAAAATGTAAATATCATGTGTGCATGGAATAGAATAAAATCCCCCCTATGAAGTGTGTGTGATGCAGATCTCCTAGCCTTGATGCATGGCACTATGTGGATGCAAGTGATGCAATGGATGCATCCCTAGATGGAGTGATAGTAGTGTGTAATGTTATGACCTAGGACCCTCATTATGGTCTTATAGCTTTATATTTATAGGGCTCTCAAGCTTAATTTCGTAATTAATCTTGACAAGGGTGATTGAGAAAAAGATAAAGATGGCCAATAGCTAAAAATTACCCGAAAAGGAATGAAAGGGGATTTTCATATATCATGGTGCCTAGGGGGACCGAGGCGCCCAAGATAGGTTTGGGCACCCCAAGACTGAGACTAGGGCGCCCTAATTTAGGGCTAGAATTTCGTAAGGCCCAAAATGGGTGGGTAAGTCTTTGGAAAATACATATGAACTATGAAATAAAATATAAAATAAATATGGCCAAAAGGTGGGATTAATTAGTTCTTTGTACACTTGAGAACCTTCCAAATAGTAGTATAAGACCAAAGTGCCAATTAATGTGTAAAGTGCATAATTTTGAGTCTACATCAAGACCCTATCTTCACCATTAGGCCTCAAGACCACCCAATATCAACTCAAATATCACATGTGACAACTCTACGGAATTATTAGGAAATTTAAATCATATATATGCAAGTTAGAGCTCATGAGACATCTATGTTTTCAATCCACAACTACTTTCCTCTTCTCTAAATCATGTTGCCCAGAACCGGTTTTGCAAAATCAACTAGTTTTCACCCTTTTTGTCACTTCCAAGACCTCCAAATGACTTAAATAGGAACAAAATGCATCCATCTTCACTCTCCATGTGATATCAATCATAAAATCATCCATTGCATGCTTCATTCACTTCATTCTTTCATCAAAATCAATCCTGTCCCTAGAGAACCAACAATCTTCTTACTCGCAAACCTGATCTAAATGACCCATAAAATATCATCATCATGAGAAAAAACTTATACCATTGGAAATATATCTGAATCCTATTTCCATAACATATTGGAACTCCTTCCAACTCTAAGTGGAAGGCCTTCAACCAAGCTCATCTCTACAAACTTTTCAAACTACCCCAAAATTGCCCTTTGACTAGTCTTCACAAATAGGGCACACTTTTCTATTTTTATGCATCACCATGACCTAAAACCACCATGGAAATCAATAAAAACTCACATAATCAAAACAATGTCCATTTATTTTACAAATCCTTTGGAAAACCTTGTCCCAAACTGAACTTCTTCATAAACATACTTGTTTGAGTGGGGTCCACTCATCACCATAACCACTACCATACCTTTATAGAAACATGGATGATTCCTATACATCATAAAATAATCATCCATGAACTAGTAATATATTTTGGGCACTTATGAGCATTATCTCTCCTACCGCTTTTGAGTTAGGGTTTCAAACACACAAAAATTATTTACCTTTTTAACATTCGTTCATAAAAACATGACGATGAAATGAACTCATTATTTTTTTAAACCTTATATAATAAATTTATAAACATCCCTAAAATCCACAAGGTCCCATGCAAAGCACACAATTTAGGGTGAGCATCAAAAGGTGCAATTCGAGCTAGAAAACACCATTTCTTGGAATTTGTTTAACACAAAATGATGTAACTTGCAAAATTATCTTGTAATGAATCCAAATTTTTATAAAACATCTAAGACACCTATGTGCATCATATCCAATCATAATCATGTCTCAAATAGTTGTCCATATTTCTAGTCCATCTCATTTGCATGGCTAGCCCATTAGGGTTCTCGCATTTATTTAGGCTAGGTCAACTGAAATAACATCAAAAATCACCATGAAACATATCCAAAAGATCCTAACATACCTAGAATATATTGTATGACACTTGCATTATTATATGATATCATATAGCTCTACATCTCATCATAATGACTCATAGCACCTAGACTTGGTCTAGATGAGCACCTAAAACTTGGTCTCTAACCTATATCTACACCTGAATCTCATATGAGTGCTTAAACACTCTTAAAAATTCTCTCCATGCTATCAACATGCTCCTAAAGCTATCAAGAAGCTCCAACCATCATGCACTATCACCTATGCTAGCTAGGCCACTTGATTGGGCTTGCTAGAATGAACCATTCTCATTAAATCAACTTATGCAAACAAGAACACACCTAAAACACCATGTCACCATCACATTGATCATGCTCTGACTCTAATCGATCATCCTATTTTTCATTAATGGGATTTTACATCAATGACAACACCTAAATCACAACATGCCAACAATAGGGAGGTTGAGCTAAGCTAAAATAGATGAGGAAGGGACAAGCCTGAAAAAGGTAGGAGGCTTAGAAATCAACATGCACGTAAGGAACATCACAACCCAAATAAGAAGTGAGCTCACAAAGGCTTAATAAAATAGAACCCAACTCATGCAAAACATAACCACACGTAGCTAATGCAAAGAAAAATAAATAATCACAACTCGAGCAACCAAACTCGCATACAACTAAGAAGCTTGACCATGCAAAAAAACAATTCAATGAAAAAAAATGCCCAACTCGATCGTCAATGTTGGGCGAGAGATCTAATTAACTTGGGCAGGAGCAAAGAAAATAACTTGTGTTGGTTTCATGTAAGGAAAAAATTGAAACCAACACAAATCAGAGGCAACTCAACTCGTCGTGCGAGAAATGACAAAGATCCAACTCAATGCAGAGTAAAGTAGCTCATCGAGGAGCTCACTAGAGGAGAGAAATAGATCACCCATGCAGAGTAATGAAAGATCATGAAGGAAACATGAAATAACAATAGAGTAGGGGGGAAGGAAAACCATGCTGATTTTTTATTTTAAAAAATCACTTTTGATTTTAAAACTGGTAAAACCAAAAATGCACAACCTACCTCCATATTTAGATATACCCTCCTAACGTAGCTATAGCTAGCTAGATTTGGTGTGAAAATTTGAAACATGCACATGCGCAACTAGAAAACCACCACAAACTCCAAAAATGAGATGGTTAAACTTGTTAACAAGATTCCAAAGGATGATCGAAAACTTGCACGAGAAGCACGAAAACCAAAAATGAAATGATTAGCAACCGAAATAAAACAAGTGCACATTCACCGAAAAATATCTCTTATATCATATCATATTGTCTTATGATGATCAATACGGAACCCTGTGCACATCAAAATGGTTTCACTTCCAATGTGTTATCCCGTAAAATTGACAAGGGCAATTTTACCGATAACCATACCAAAATTTTGTCCCGATCCCTCGTTAGGGATCCCTTGCGTTCGAAACGTTGTAAAATCCCTTCCCGGGAAATCTGGTTTTTCGAACTTAGTCTTTTGAGCCTTTTTTGGCTGGGCGCATGAAATTGCTTTGTAACACTAACTTTTGGTGCGACCCCTTTAAAACCTTTGGCGCATGATTTTCAATGTTAACACAACTTTCGGTGCGCCAAAGTGTGTTGAGCCTTCCCTGCGTGCGCAAAGCGCATGCGCCTTTGTGTTGGCACAATGTTTGTTGCGCCACTTTTTGGTGCGCCAAAGGGCGCACATAATCTTATTGCAACACAATGTTTTGGTGCGCCAAAGGGCGCACATAACTTCGTGTCGACATAGCGTTTGGTGCGCCAAAGGCGCGCTTAATTTCCTGCTGTCAAATATTTTCATGCGCCAAAGGGCGCACGCTTTTCCCTGTCGACAGCAACTCTCATGCGCCCTTTAAAAAGTGGGTGGCGCATTAATGACTGGTTCACCTATATATATGTGTTTGCGCGCCCAAATGTCATTTTCACTTTTCGCTGAGCACGTGATTTTTCTGAGCCTGTCAGCCCCTGCCTCGTCGTTTTCAACGTGTTGTGGACCCGTTCTCGAGCTTTTGCTATTTATCCAGGTAAGAGTTTCTTCTCCCTCTTGTGTGTTTTGCGTTCTTGTTTCTTGGTGTGCTTGTGGTCTGGTTGTGGTTTAGCAGTATTGAAATATCAAATGTTGAGCTAGCCCTCCCCTGTGCTGTCTTTCCTTATTTTTTTCCTCCCATCCCTCTTTCCAGATCTGCTGGTAGAGGGTGTTAGTTTGAAAGCTTGGTCTGATAACCCCTTTTGGCTTAAAACATTATATCTTCCAAAGCAATCTTGGAAATGAAAGAAAGGAAAAGGGGCTGAACCATGTGAAAACTCTGTTTTCCCTTGGGCGCACCAGCGCGTCCTGCAACATCATAAACAGTTGCGCCCCCATGGCGCATCTGTCCCCCTTGCAACATGGCCAAAACCCGCGCCAATGGCGCACCCATTTTGCCTGCCACATCATGAACTTCTGCGCCCTCAAGGCGCGCCTCTTTCACATGTTGCAAGTGCTACACTTGCGCCCCTTTGGCGCACAATCCTTCCCTGCTGCATCACCTTCCCATGCGCCAATGGCGCACCCAGCATCTATGCAACACAAGTTCTATCTGCGCCAAGTATAAAGTCGTAAAAGCGCAGGCGCATCCCTCCTTACAGTAACATTTGTGTTGTGCAAACCCTCCGTGCGCCGCGCCATATTTCCTTTGGCGCACGAAAAGTTCCTGTTACACACTTTTCCCATGCGCCAAAGGGCGCACCAAATCACAATGTAACATGAAAAGCCCATGCGCCTTTGGCGCATCCTGTCTCCATGCAACACGATGTTCCCATGCGCCCTTTACTAAAATGCACTCTGCAGTATGCATGCGCCATGCGCCTTTGGCGCCAGTTTAACCTTTGCAACAGCCCTTTCCCGTGCGCCCTGCCTATTTAGCCCTGTAAGCTGCATTTTTCATGCGCCCTGAGCCTAAAAATCTCTAACTCTTTCTTCTGCTAACATTCCAATGGAAGATCAAATGGCTAATTCAACCTTTTCGGATTGGGTCTCGCTTCTTCTTCATGCAGATCAGCAGATAAACTTAGAAGAACATATGTCTACATCCAGCAAGAGACCCACCAAATCGAAAGGAAAGGCCAAGCTTACTGAGGAAGAGATGAAGTATAAATATCAAAGGGTCAGAATGCCCGAGTCACAGGCCGAATGCAGCATGGATGTCAGAGACTCAGAATTGGGGCATATCGACATGGAGGAATTCTGGGCCAGAACTCAGAAAGTTACAAGGAGTCCATGGATGGACAAATTGATAGGCAGTGCCCTGCACTTCACCGGAGGAATCCCCGTCAGCGCCGTCAACAATGAATTTATGATGGTGGTTGCTCAGTGTTACAACAAAGACACAAGATGTGTCGAAAACAGCAAGGGCGAGGTAGTCATCAACCTCACTGCCCGTCATTTTGAGATCATACTCGGCATCCCTCACCACCGGCACTTTGTGGCCGTTAGCCAAGCAGAGTGCATCAAGGCCTGGGAAGATAATGAAGACCAATGCATGCAACTAATGAATGAAGTGTATCTGAAAAACAAGAAGGTAGTAACCCGGTGGCCCCAGATCATCCACCGCAGTGACTTCTCAGAAGAGCTCAGCGATACCATCACCTTCCCGAAAGGTGGTCTTTGGCTTTCGACGCCCATTACTTCCATAAATGGATGTTGCGCTACTTGGAAACAATGAACAAGAATTTTCCTGATCAGCGCTTTTGCTGGGGGGAAATTATAAGCAGCACCATCTCCGAGCAGCTACAACAATTCAGCACAATGGGAGTATTCCATATGAACTCCTACGTGGTCTACGCCGGCGTCACAAAGAGGGATTATCCAGGCCTAACCTGGAGTGGAGCTTGGCCTCAGGTCAAAATATACGAGTATTATCCAGAATTAAGGCTAGAGAATAGCATCTCCCAGTTCACAAAAGTTAACGATGTGTTTTTCTATCACATCATCTGCCTGCTGAGGCCGAATATGACTCATAGTCGTACAACCAAAAACATAGTGGCAGCCACGGAGAAATGGGGAGCCCTGTTCACCCAATTTCCTACATTCACCTATCTGAGGGCTGCCAACTTTTTGGGAGAGCCAACCAGGCTACCAAGGTATGCTGGGCCTAAGCTGATTCTGCTGGAACTATCAAGGCAGCTGGTCACATACCACGAAAAATGCCTGAAAAGGAAGAAGGGTGGAACTCCTTTCCCCCTCACAGTGGGCCGATACACATGCTCTACCCACCACAAGGCAAAGGAAATGTTTGCAGAGCTGGAGTTACTCAATTTGAAGCATGACTTCCCAGCCAGGCCCACCTTCGACCCAAGGGGCTGCCTACCAAGAGCAAAACTTGATCCGATCCATGTTCCTCAGATCGAGGATATTTATATTGACGTCCTCCATGAGGTAGAGCTCAGAAGAAAGGATCATTCTCGCCTAGCATTGGCAGAAATTATCCAATATGGGGTAGCCATTGTCCCCAAAGGCTACCAAACAACAGAAGATGAAGTAGACAAGGTATATACTGATACAGAGGGGGATGATTGGCCCTTTCCGGCCATTGATAGAACTAAAGCTCCTCAGACAATTGAGGAGAGGGTCAAGGAGACTTTGCGGAGGACAGAACATTGGTGCCGGATGAACGGCCTAATCTACCTCGGGGTTGATTTCACAACATCCCCATTGGGCAACGCACCTCCACGATCCAAGAAGCAGCTTAAAGGCAAAGGTGTAGAAGGTGAATCCAGCACCATTCAGGGAGAAGCCCCCGAGAGTCCTCTTTCCACAGCGCCAGAACAGGTAATAACTCTGGATTCGCCAGAGAAAGAAGCAGCAGAGGATAGTCCCATAGGCCCATCCACTCAGGATGTCGGCATTGCTACCACAACAGAGGTCCCTTCTATCCCTTCTTCTTCTCTTCCTTCCCCTCCTCGAGAGACTCAAGCGACCATCCCTTTGGTCGTGTCCTCTGTCCCTTCTTCTACTCTTTCCCCTGCTTCTTCGTCTATCTTCTCCTCCCTCGCTGATCTGTCCTCCTCCATTTCTTCCCTCATCTCCGGCTCCCTTCCCTTCCTATGTCTTCCGCAGCTGCAGTTTCCCTTCCTCCCGTGGACACTTCTTCGGCTATTCTCTATGCGCGCCGCCGCGTGTCTCCATGTTTTCCCTCTTCTCGTAGCTGCCTCCTCCTCTGTCTCTGGTCCTTCTTCCATAGACCGGTCTGGATCTCTCAGCAGCTAAGCCAACAAAAGAGGAAAGTTCCCATCGCTCCAATGGACTTTTCAGTGATCCCAGCCAAAGGGGCAAAGAAGCGAAGCTGTTACACGCTTCTCTAAAAGTCTTTGCAGTGAGAGAATCATGGAAATTGCATACCCCGATCCCCTCAAAGAGAAAAGGATCTGTCTCAGACAGATTTACATCGTGACCCAAGTCACAATGGGGACATCTTCTGAAAGTCTCCAGGGGGAAGCTCTTTCCGCGGTTGACGCCCTCTATCAAAAGCTTCAAGAGACGAAAGAAGAGAAAAGGCTACTAAAAGAGAAAAATAAATATCTACTCCAAGCCTTGCAGAAGATGGGTAGTGCGCCTCCCACAACTCGCGCCGAGACTTCTGAGCTTCTCAGCCAGAGAAAATCAACGAATATGCAAAGATCGGTGAGCAGGGTATGGCCGTTTCCGCTTGGAGGAGCCAAATCCTCAAAGACAGCGAAAAAGTGATCGCCGAGTTCTCTGACTTATACCTGAATATCAGTAAGGCGAATAAATAACTCCAAGCGTTAGCAGGGCCCATATCAGAAGAGTTGGAACATCCTGATCTGCAAAGATGAGGCCTTCCAACAAATGTTCGACTGTTCAGTCGAAGATCTGGTCAAGTTCGGCGTCTTCGGCCATCCAAGGGCCCTCAACAAAATCATGTCCACTCTGGACTATCGGGTGGATCAGCTAGAATTTATTCTAGAAAAGATTGACAAAGTAAAGGAAGAGGCCCTGGATGCGATGCATCAAATGGAGTGAATTGTTCTCAACATGTCGCCAGGGTTGCTCACTCCTTCCTTTACCTTAAGGTCAGCTGATGAAACCATCCGGATCTTCAAGGAGATCGCTTCTCAAGGAACGGGGCCAGAGGTCACATTTGACACTGAATCTATCAACAACCTGCTGGCCTGTAGGGACTTCGTCGGGTTCCTCATTGAGGCGGAAAAGGACTTTTCCAAACTCCCAGAGAAGCTCATAGATGAGCGGGAGACTTGTGAGGCAATAAGTGATAGGCACAAGGATCCTTCTCAGGATCAACTTGGGCCAATAATTAACAAGTTTTTGGAATACCGCGCTCAGTTCCATATCTCATCACCTGAGCAGCATCAAAAGCAGGCTACCCCCTTTCGGCCGCAGGATGATGACGACGAGTAGCTTCTTCTTCTTCTTCTTCTTCTTCTTCTTCTTCTCTCTCTCTTCTCCGACTTTCTTGTTGGAATGTCTAAAGTATGTTGGCACAAATGATGACATCATCCATGTTGCGTCATGGGATGATGTCACCCATCAAGTTGTAAAAAGTCAACATGACTTTTAGATATTTTGTAAATATCTTTGTAAATAGTTGTTGGCTCCCTTTTGCCTTCTTTCCTTCTCCTCTTCTATATATATTGGAATACTGGTTGTATTCAAGGGTGAACATTTTTTAGATGAAAATAGAAGTGAGGAGAGAAAGACTTTGAGCTTTCTTGTAACAGAAGAAAACAGTAATACAAATATTGAGACTTTGTGCTGAATACCTGTGTTATGTGTCAGAACTTTCTTATGTTAGATCTGCACGTGTTTATTCTGTTAGATTCAGATCTACTTTTCTGTCATTTGCTCATCAGTATTGCTTTGTTTATTTATGCAAGTAGGTTTGGCTCTGTTTACTACCAACCCAAAAACATAAATCTTCTGACCTTTCTGCTTTGGAATTCATTTCTTTTCTCCCTTCGGACCTGTTCCTTCTTCCTCCTCTCTTTCATTCCTTTCTTTTCGCAGTCGGAAATAAACCTCCTGGGATGAGATCCCAAACCCCCGAAGGCAGAATCTGTGAGACTTGCATAGATTCCTGCTGGTAGAATAGCAATAAACCAGTTTCGCTTTGCTGACTCAAAGAGGGGCTATGCCCTGCACACTTTTGGCTCGTTTATCCATAGATCTGCCGGCAGATTTTCGGACCAACACAATGGTGATATGAATGCTCTACGTAGTAAGAAAGAGATCGAATCACAAAACGATAATCAAGTATGAAAGAAACATAGTCTAGCATTCTCATAGATAAAAAAATAAGAGGTACATATAGGAGTGTTGTGTAACTCATGTGCATGACACGTGGACACAACCCTAACTAACCCTAATGACCTATGATCTCACTAAGTGAGATTACTAACCATATGTGGTGGACAAGACGTCGAATGACAATGAAACAAGTCATATACACCAACAACATCATCCAATTTTATTTATCAAGAATATATCCAACTTAATATGAATTAGATCATCCCCCTTCCTCCTCGCTAGACCAAGTGAACTTGGAATTGTAAATTTGTATAAGAATATATAATTCTATAGCCTATAACATATAGTATTTACTTCTAATCAAATCAAGTGAATTAATCATTTGAAATAAATTTAGGATTGATACATGTGGTCTTTCAATTGGTGATTCTTATTTTTTTTGGGTTCATTGGGGTTATTTTTACACCCCGTATCCCTTTTTTACCTTGTAATTATTTAGTCCCATAAGATGATTTTGACCTTTCATGAACATGAATACTATTATCTTATCTTATCACCATCATTTTTAAAAATTAGTAGATCAACTACTACAAACCGGTGATGGTAAATATGCAACAATGCGATTTTCTGTCAAAATATTTTGTTGATTTATCATCGTACATATTGATCCATAGGCCCTATAGCCTTCCTATACCATTAATGGTCTTTATACGTGTTACACCTTGAACTATGTGCTTCTAAATCATGGCTTAAATTCAAAAATTGTGGTGATCAAAGGTTTTTGCATGAATGGAGAAGCTAGGGTAGCATATGACGACAAAGAGGGGAAAAGAGGATCTAATTGTTTTATGGATAAATCCTTTTAAGAGGTGAAAATGATAGTTCTAAATCTCATAGGGCTACTAGAAAAACTAGTTCCTAAGATGATACATTAAAAGGTAATCCCTTTGTGTTTGTTGATCATATCTATATTGAAATAATAAAGGATAAATGATTATTTTACCTTAATATACCCGACTCTGTGTGGATAGATCAAACCTTGAATTGGTAAATTTTCTCATTGGTAAATTCCTATGAAAGAGACAAAATGTGGATATTTTAGGAGATGGTCTCAAAGAAAATGGATCTTGAAAGGAAAAATAGAGATCAGAATTTCATTTTGAATTCCACCTTTCTTTTCATAGAAGTTTTTTTAACCTCCTTAACTAGTACTTTTAATTATTTAGCTAATATTACATTTTTTTCCTTATGATACCATTTTTAATTACTCTTTACTTTTTAATTTAAAAAATTAAATAGATTATGTGAATGTAATCGTTATAACTATTTGTATATACATTTTTTTCAATTTAGTGCAATATAATAATCAACTCACACCTTTTCCCTAAGAAATATCTCAATTCTCAATTTGCTTGGTAGTTGGATATTTGTGTTGAAAAGATATGGATTTAATTGATTTTGAGTTGAATGAAAAAGAAAACTGACAAATGTCAACATCATCCATGTGTTATGTGTTATGAAAGGGGTACGAATTTGACTTGTGAATATAATATTAAACAGTTATTTATTTATGTCCCGAATCGAAGGCAAATGTGTCCCGCATTGTTTTGCAAGTGGTTGTATACAGAATATTATTTATTATTAGATTATAAATCGGTGGGACCATGACACGTCATTCTACACGTGATGTGTTTATTTGTGTGCTATTTTATTTGGTCAAAAAGTAAAATGCTTAGTATGAAATTGTTTGGAGGAATAAAAAATGATTTGGGACAAATTCCTTGTCCGCCTTCGTAAGATATAATTAACACAAACAATGCAAACTATAAAATCAACACAAACAATGCAACCTATACTTTTGTATGCGGAAATTAAATTAATACTTTTATTTTTTAAATGTGATTTTTATTTTAGTGGTTTTTAGTCATTATTTAAATGATCTTCGTGAGTAATCATTATTTTAATGATATTTTTCTCATGTTTTTTTATTATAATTATAAGGAGACCACTTTAATATATAAGCATTATAATTATTGTGAGAAATACACAAATAAAAATGTTATTAGAATAATGGCTACTCATGGAGGTCATTTGAGTAATAAAAAAAATCCTACAAAAATAAATCATTTAATTAAATTGTTTGTAGAAACCATGAACTTTTAACATAAAATATATGATTGGGTTGTAATTGAGTTAATTCCACATTGATAATAATTGTAAGAAAACGGTGATTTATTAAAAACTACACTCACCAAAACTTTGTCAATGGGGAAAGAGGCTAGAGGGTGAGAAGCCCAAAGTGGTGAATTATATTCACCATTCATCCCTCTACTACAAGACTTACAATGCTTGTGTGTTAAGGTGGAATGCTATACGAGTAAAAATCTTACAAAAATAAACAAGCTAATTAAATTACTCATGCAAACCATTAACTTAACATGAAATCCCCGATTTAGTCCCATATTATAGATAATTGTAAGAAAAAGAGTGATTTATTAGACATCACACTCACCAAAATATTTCTTTGTCCCTTTGAGTAATGACTAAAAACCACACAATTAAAAATCCCACAAATAAATAATCTAATTAAATTACTCGTGGAAACCATCAACTTAACATAACAGTTTTATTCATTCAATAGAGGAAACACAACTTACAAATATCTACATCTTGATTACAGACTATACAATCTACTTCAAAAAAGAAAAGAATATCTTAAGAGATGCATCACAATCAATCTCACTACTCATATCTATAATCCACATAAACCTCTACTTGTACCACACTTGTCTTCTATCTAGTTTGGACCTATTTATTGTAGATCTCCTTACTCGAAGGACTCGCACTTTGCACAAATATACTCACACCTTATATAGAAATCCAAATAAAGAAATAGTTAGGAAGTTATAACATTTACAAACTAATTAAATTATGTTATAGAAAGTGCACAACAATGAGTAGGATGTAAGGGTTTGTTATGGGATATTATTATGATCTAATCAAGTGTATAATTAACTATACATAATCATTATAATACATTAATACTTGGAACAATTAATGAATGACAACATGATAACTCAAATATATAAGAGTAGATAAAGAAATATTTATACAAAGTCAATACAGAGGAGAGATGATGATGTGCAGGCGAGTGGAAAAGACATCAAAAATTAGAAATGTGTCATTATCAATTCTAGAACCGCAATCGAGTTGGTTCAAGACCATAAGAATATGTATGGCCCAAACATGGAGTTGTATGGTTCTAACTAGAAACTCATATAGTCTTGGACCCTTTGACAACTAAACTTTGCAACTTCCTATGTTCTTCTCTTGCATGAATATGTCCTTTGCTAAATTGTCATTCATGCTTGCACAATCTCAAGATGACATGTAATCACTTGCAACAATTTAAGTGAAAATCTCTGTAAACCTACAAAGTACCCTTCATCAAATCATTATATAACTAAATGGATAAATTATGTGTGGTAAGGTTGGGCTACCCTTGGCGTCGACCTAACCAAACTAGTTCAAGTGTTGCATTCCTCGTGCGGGATCAAGTCTCATGTAGTTCTCATAAGTGCATGCACAAGTGTGATCTAAGAAAACCACATATGGGTGACCTTATGTCTCTTAACAATAAGATAATAGTCCAACTATAAAGTATAAAATATACCCAATATCATAGTAGCGTGATGTGGTGTACTTCAACAACATGATCTAACCATTTGTTGCTTAAAACCATTTTACAATGCTTAGAGTGACTTTTCTCTTGCTAAGACATGGCTCTATGACATTTGTATGATTGGAAATGGGGGAGGCTAAATTATTTGAGTGAGTTGAGTTCTTTACATCTATAGTAGGGGCTGCTCTAAGTGTTGTGAAATTGATGTAGGAAGATCTAAGAGAGTCTCAAGTTCTTTTGGAATGATATTTACAATAGTAGCTTGTAAGAGTGTTATGTGATTCATAAATCGATATTTACTTTTTTATATAGCCTTCCATAGGTGAACTATTATAATAAGGCAAACCCTATGAAGGTGAAACGACACAATAAAGGTATTCAAATTAAAGAAAAGTAAGAGGATAGCAAAGGTCAAGACCATACAAGTCGGTCTAGACTGGATTTCACATCTTGATCAAACTATATAGTCCAAGACAAGAGAAGTTCCATACGAAATAGAAATTTGTTGCAAGATAAATATGGATTAATTTACTACTTTGATCAATTAATATTTCTTGAATTTATAACGAGAGAAGTGTGTAAAGATGATCAATTCATAGAAGAATAAAAATATGTATTGATTGATAAATTTGGTTTAGATATTCATAGCATAAGCACGTAAAAATCACATTATTATCTTTCAATGAGACAAGGTTACATATTTATAGCTCTAACTTCTCCTTTAAACATGAAGTTACCTTTAGCTATTCAACAATATCCTATTATCATCCCTAAAACTTTTCTTAAGATATTATACGTGAGTGGTTACCATAACTCACAAATAATGTACATACTTAGATATCTAACTAATATCGAGCACTCAAAATAATGGATCACTAATATATTGTCCTAACATTCCCCCTTAGTGTGAACATAGTAGAAACACAATCATACTTCATCAATTGCAACATGTCACTCCTACGTACTCATGATCTTGGTACACAAATTGAAATAAAGGTAGATAAGGGGGTAAGTGCACCAAGTTGGGGGGCCAAAAGGGGGTCTTAAGTGGACGCATTTTTCTGAAAAAAAAAAACTTCAACTTCTACGAGGTTTTCAAATAGTTACACTCAAAATTGGAAGATGTTGTAGAAATATGAATCGTATAATTTTTAGTGTAGTTTCTAAGTTACTAAATTTTATTGAAAACGGATAAGTTTAAGTGGGTAAAACAACTAAAATACCAACAGATTCTCCTATTTTTGTTAAAAAACATAATAGAGTGACTTTCGTTCCCCCCACCATTTTTTGAGCACCATTTAGTATTTTTGAAAACCCTTTGGTAGAAAGATAGCCAGAGCACCTAGTTTGGGCTCCATTTTTTTTAGATTTTTATAGCGAATATTTTTTTATTTATGATTTTTATAGTACAAAAATTTAATGTTTTGAAAAATAACGGAGCTCCAACCATGCCCCCTAACTACCTCAAAAAATATCAAAAATTAGATTTTTTTTTAATATGTATAGAACTATGCCTAGTTTGGGCCAAGAGAATTTTTTTAAAATTTCGATCACCTTAAAAATAAGATACACCATGAAAGATAGAAATATTTACACTTAAAAAAATAGCTATAAAAAGGAATAGTTAGAAAATAAATAATATGGAAACCTTATATTAGTTAGAAAATTTGAAAAATTATATTTTTAGAAAGAAGAAACTCTGCTCTACGTCGTGGTATAATTTTTTTAAATGGATCAATTGTTTTATTTTGATTTATCATAGAGGAAGTGACATTTTTACATTTTCTTGCAAAAACACGTTGTTTGTTGTGTTTGATGCAGTCCATGCCTCGAGCTTGGGAATCAAATGGATCCTAAGCCTTGAGGCATGGCTTAGAAAAAGAGAAAATACAAAATGTGTACACGTTATAATGCGTACGTGTTACATAACGCGTACGCATTTTTCTTTGTTTATATATTGTGGCCCCAACATCCCTTTCATCTCTTTCACGGGAATTCTGCAAACATTTTGTTTTGTCTACAATTTTCTCTACATTCTTGCACGATTTTTTAGTAGTTCATTTTTTCCCCTACCCCACTAGTTGATTTTTTCTAATCATGGGTGATAAACATCAAGCTAAGGACAAGAGTAAAGTCAAGAACAAGACACTGGAGCAATTGGAAGAGAAGAGAATAAAGAAATTGAAGAGAATGCAAAAACTTTGAGCAAGGCAAGGTACATCCGCTATATCAAATGTATTAGAAAATGGGGATGAAATACATAATGAAAATGTAGAGAATAATGATTTTATAATGAATAATGATATTGAATTGAATGATAATGTTGGTATGAATGAAGAAATTGATATCAATCCAATTGTTGACCCCTTCCCGAGAATCTAAATGTTAACTTGAAATTTGTATAAAAATACTTGAATGAAGAAAGTAACCTTGTAAATGAATCTTCACCTCTAAGAACACCTCCTTCCATTTTGCGAAGAAAACCAATTCACTTAATTGAAATTGATGAAAACATTATAAAACCAATGCCTAAAAAAATGTCTGAAAGAAATGCGAGAAGAAAAACTAGTGGAATTTGGGATAATTACTTTGAGAATTTAAATGACACGCAAAGATGTCAATTATTTGTTACATTGATGAAATTAATTAAGATGAGACCTATAATGAAGACCACGGGGTTAAGAACAACAAATGTTGTTGATCAAAATGCGTCGAATGTTGAAAACATACATAAATCATACCAAACTATAGGTGGAAAAGGCGCACCAAAGATAGTAATGCTACACTCGTGCACTTACTAATTGTATAGTAAGTGATAAAACAATTAATAAACGCTTGATTAGAAAAACAAGTAGTGCTTTGAAGCTAAATAGAAAAAAACTAATGAAAGCAATGATAGAGAGACGTAAACGTCTCTAATCATCAATAACACCGACTATTGGGATTTCTCTAGTAGACTTCCACGAAAAGACAAGAATACATCGATATTCTAAAAGAATTAATTGTAAAATTTTGGAATGAGAACACAAGGGTGTCACCGAATAGAAGATATATAGTAAAAAGAAGAACAAGTTCTCGTAATCGTGAATCGTGTGCAAAACATTTCTTAGATATGACTCAAAAAAATTGTTCTCTAAGTTTAAGAATGAAAATCAACAATTTAACATTAGCCAACGATTCTTTGAAATGAGCAAACCCTTTTATGTGAAAATCAATCACTCATGTACCAATTGTTGTTGCGGGCATCATGTTGAATTTTCAATGCATTATGATATTTTTTGTCAAATATGTCATGTTTTGCATATTGACATCATGTTGCAGGAGTGTGGATTAAATGTCCCACAAAAATATTTAAGGGAATTTATTCTGACAATATTTTGTGAAAAATCAACAAGACAATTTTTTTATAACAAAGCATGTTTGGATGGAATGTGCAATATATGCGGTGGCACAAATTATCTCGAAAAGTTATATCCATGAGGATAGTACATATTCAATAGGAAAAGAATTGGTTGATTTCACCAAATATAAATTGGTGGCATATCAATTAAAATATGGAAAAGAATCTTAGAGGTGTGAGCTTGTTAGAAAACAAATACCGTATCAAAATTTATGCTTAAATACTGAGAGAGGAAAATTTTTGTGAGTATGCAAGGCACACATATAGAGCTCGATGGTTGGATGAACAATTCAAGTTAAGCAAGGACACATTCCCACTTGGTACTATTGTTTCAACATTTGATTTCATGGATAATTACACATTGTAGCCACAAATGGAGGTTCAGTCTCAATATTATAACTCAATGCAAGTTTCTATTTTTGTGCATATAGCATTCATGCACTCTCCTGAAAGCATAGAGCAAGATTGAAAAATATTAAGAGACTATCATTTCTACATCGTTGATGATAAAACACATTCTACGAGAATGCATGACAGGGGTGTTTCAGGTGTTTTATGCAAAACTTGAATAAGAGGAACATTAGTTTCGATCCACATTACATTTGGTCGAACAACTGCACATCACAATTCAAGAATGCACAAATGTTTTATTGGCTAAGTAGGATGCACAAAGAAACAAATGCAGAACATATCTAAATTTTTACTGAGGTAGGGCATGGAAAAAGGAGAGGATGATGGTGCAGGAGCATGTGTGAAAAGATAACTTGCAAGAGAAGAGTTAAAGTTCAAGGATGGTGTTAAATTTACAGATACAAAAAACATTGTTGATTGGTGTGTCAATAATATGGGCCATGAATCTCAAGAGAGATCAATGGTTCGTATATATTTTTGGTTGATAGAGGAACAACATCTGGAAAACTTTGAAGATTGTATGACAATTGCAGGATCAAGTGATATGCACTCATTTCGTAGTTCAGATGTAAATTCTTGGACTATTTATACTAGGTGCATGGCATGTTTTTGTATATCATGCATTGATTTTATGTGGAATGAATGTGAGTCACAACAATGGGTGGATGAATGGACTTGTAGACCTCTAATTCCACTCGACACACATCAAGTTCCACAAGCATTACAACTTGCAGGGTCTTCAGATCAAATGACAACATCACTTGACTTTGACCAAGTCTCTGATTTAGTGCAATAAGGTACATACATATATGTACATGCCATGTTTTAGATTTATAAATTATTAAATGGTCAACTCTTAATGTATTTTTAAATTGACTGAACAATTTTACTTTGTGATACATAGGGCACGTTTTTGCAGTTATTGCAACGAAATTTAACGAAGAGGGAACATACTACTTCTTGTCTCATTGTGTAGAGGGGAAAAAAATTGGCTTCCACAGTCATTGATGGTGAAGACCTTGAGTATCCCACTAGCTCAGTGGTAGTCACTGGAACTTGGCTTCAAGGATATCTTATCAAAAAATAAAACATTTGGTTGTTTGAAGACTATGAAGTACATCGAAAGATACTTCACTATTCACATTTGGTCCTTGTAACAAATATTAAATTGATCAAATATCGAGGTCAGCCATCAAACAAGAATCTGTGGAAGGTTCGTGAATTAGATCATGAAGAAATTCTTGCTACTATCAAGAATAGAGTTGATCCTTGTAGTTCATTGGATTGAATTTGCAAAGGTATGTTCTTCATGAATTTAATTTAAATATTTACTTAAATGATTTTGTTTAAATTTTGTATGATTTAAAATTCTATTTAATTTCTTACTAACATGTTTATGCAGGTTAGTGGTGCCAAAAAATATTTCACCTTCACGTGGTTGACACTGTCAGTAGAGAATTTATTATTCTCAAAGCTAAGTGAAGCTAAGAGAAATTAAATATTAGAAAAGAAAAATAAATAGAAATTCTCATTTCACCACCTATATTGTATGAACCACCTATATTATTTAGGTGATTGGCAATGGACAACCTTACACTGACTCAGACTATAGTATTTCATACATTTGCAAACAATAGGACAACGAGAGAACCGAAGGGAGATGGAGAAAACCACGAGAGGATTTTGTAGAGGGCCTCGACATAGAGGTATTGGATCGACGATACATCTCTAGGTGCCACAAAGTCATAAAAATCATCATCCGTCGAAGATATAGCGTGTTTTGGCCTCGGGGCTCTTAAGGAACTACACCGGACGAGGTAGCCCGAAATAACGGGTAGTGTAGGGAACAAAAAAATCCTCCACTAGCACTCACTTGGCCACCCCGACATGTTGGTGTAGTTAGTTTGGTCCCACGAGATTACATTTGCAAACTATAGCGTCGACAATTTTGTCTACACCGACTTATACTACAGTATTTCACACATTTGTAAATAGTAGGACAATGAGAGAACCAAATGGAGATGGAGAAAACCAAAAGAGGCTTTCGTAGATGGCTTCAACATGGAGGTTTTGGATTTGAAGAGACGTCTCTAGGTACCACGGAGTTTGAGAAATCACATGTCGAAGATATAAGGTGTTTTGGTCTCAGGGCTCTTAAGAGACTACGCCTGAACGAGGTAGCCCGAAAGCACGGGGAGCATAGGGAACCAAAAAAATCCTCCACTAGTGTTCAATAGTCCATTTGGACATGTTGGTCCGCAGCAGTTCATTCCCACAAGCTACCGTTTGCAAAATCCCAAGCATTGTTTCAACTTCACAAATCAAACCAGGTAGTTCCAAAAGCAGCATACTAGCAAGAAAAAATGCAATGAAGTATTGATAATTGAGCCTGAAACTCGTTTAGAATTGTAATTTATTTTTTGATTGAGCATTCACCCATAGTTTCTTTTTTTAAGGAAGAAATTCATTTTATATGTGAGAAATAGAATGCTGATTTAGTCTATTACTTTGACTATTTAGGTTAGATTTTGTAGTCGTTCAATGAAAGTTTGAATCTCTTCAGTACTAACATGGAAAAATTTTAGGGCCCTACGAAATCCTCTCGCAGTTTTATCCATATCCATCCAGTTCTCTCGTTGTCCTATTGTTTGCAAATGCATGAAATAGTGCGATCGAGTTAGTGTAAGGTTGCTAGATGCTATATTTTGTAAATGGTAGCTCATGGGACCAAACCATCTAGGCCAACACATCTAGATTTCTTGGTGAATGCTAGTGGAGTCTTTGTTTTGGTTCCCTACGCTCCTCGTGTTTTCCCTCACTACCTTATGCAAGGCGTAGTCCCTTAAGAGCCCCGAGGCCCAAACATGTTATATCTTCGACGGGTGATTTCACAGAACTGTGGCACCTAGAGACATATTTTAGATCCGAGACCTCCACGTTGGGTCTCTACGAAATCCTCTCACGGTTTTATCCATCTCCATTTAGTTCTCTTGTTGTCCTATTATTTGAAAGGCATGAAATCTGCAGTCTAAGTTAGTGTAGGGATGTCAAACACTATAGTTTGCAAATGGAAGCTCGTGGGACCAAATAAACTATGCCAAAATGCTGGGGTGGCTAGGTGAAATATATTGAAGGCTTTGTTTTGGTTCACTATGCTCCCCATGCTTTCAGTTTACCTCATCCGGCGTAGTCCTTAAGAGCCTTGAGGCCAAAACACGCTATATCTTCGATGGGTGATTTCTCGGACTACTTAGCACTTAGAGACGTCTCGTTAGATCCGAGACCTCCATGTTGAGGACCTCTACAAAATTATCTCATGGTTTTCTCCATCTCCATTCGGTTCTCTCGATGTCCTATTGTTTGCTGAAACACATGAAATAGTGTAGTCCGAGTGAGTGTAAAGAATTTGTTAGATCTTTTGTATTTTGCAAACAAGAGCTTGTGGGACTAAATAGTCTAGGACAACACATTTGAATGGCCTAGTGAACACTAGTGGAGTCTTTGTTTTAGTTCCCTAAACCACCCACGCTTCGGGCTACCTCATTTGGGCATAGTCCCTTAACATCCATGAGGCCAAAACACACTATATCTTTGTGGGTGATTTCTCGGGACTGTATGGTACCTAGAGACGTCTCATTAGATCCAATACCTCCATTTCAGGGGCCCTATACGAAATCCTCTCATGGTTTTATCCATCTCCATTCGGTTCTCTCGTTGTCCTATTGTTTGCAAAGGCACAAAATAGTGCCCGAGTCGGTGTAGGGTTCTTAGACGCTATAGTTTGCAAACGGAAGCTTGTGGGACTGAACCAACTATGCCAACACATCGAGTGGGCAGGTGAATTCTAGTGGAGGATTTTTTTGGTTCCCTACGCTCCTTGTGCTTTTGGGCTACCTCGTTCAAGCATAGTCCCTTAAGAGCCATGAGGCCAAAACACGCTATATCTTTGACATGTGATTTCTCGAGACTCTATGGCACCTAGAGACGTCTCGTCAGATCTAAGACCTCCATGTTGGAGCCCTATATGAAATAATCTCATGGTTTTCTCCATCTCCATTCGGATCTCTCGCTATTATATTTTTGCAAATGCGTAAAATACTAGAGTCTAAGTCGAGTGTAGGGCTCCCAGACGCCTGTAGTTTGCAAACGGTAGGTTGTGGGACCAAAAATATAGGAAAATAGTCAAATGAAATGGTGAACGCTAGTGGAGGATTTTTTTGGTTCCCTACGCTCCCGTGCTTTGAGCTACCTTGTAGGGCGTAGTCCCTTAAGAGCCATGAGGCCAAAACACGCTATATCTTCGATGAGTGATTTCTCAGACTCTGTGACACCTAGAGATGTCTCATCAAATTTGAGACCTCCACATCGGGGCCCTCTATGAAATCCTATCGTGGTTTTATCCATATCCATTCGGTTATCTCGCTGTCTATTGTTTGCAAACACGTGAAATAGTGTAGTCTGAGTGAGTGTAAGGCTACTAGATGTTGTATTTTGCAAAAAGTAGCTTATGAGACCAAATAGTACGGGCTAACATAGCTGAATGGCCTATGAACGTTAGTGGAGTCTTTTTTTAGTTCCCTACACTTCCCATCCTTTCAGGCTACCTCATTCGGGCGTAGTCCCTTAAGAGCCCTGAGGCCAAAACACGCTATATCTTCGACGGGTGATTTCTTAGACTCGTGGCACCTAGAGATGTCTCATTAGATCCAAGACCTCCATGTTAGGGCCATCTATAAAATCCTCTTACAGTTTTCTCCATCTCCCTTCAGCTCTCATCCTTTGTCTTATTATTTGTAAATGTGCAAAATAGTGCGGTCCTAAGTCTCATGTAGGGCTCCCAGACGCTATAGTTTGCAAACGGAAGCTCGTGGGACCAAACCAACTATGCCAACATGTTGGGGTGGCCAGGTGAACACTAGTGGATGATTTTTTTGGTTCACTACGCTATCTGTGCTTTCGGGCTACCTCGTCGATAGGGCATAGTCCCTTGCAATGACCCCGAGGCCAAAACACACTATATCCTCGACAGGTGATTTCTCGGACTCGTGACACCTAGAGATGTCTTTTTAGATATAAAACCTCCATGTCGGGGCCCTTTAAAAAATCATATCATAGTTTTATCCATATCCATTGGGTTCTCTCGCTATTCTATTGTTTGCAAACGTGCAAAATAGTGTAGTCTGAGTCAGTGTAAGGTTGCTAGATGTTATATTTTGCAAACGGTAGCTTATGGGACCAAATCAACTACGCTAACACGTCAAGGTGGACAGGTGAAAGATATTGTAGGATTTATTTTGGTTCCCTATGCTCCCCATACTTTTGGGCTATCTCGTTTGAGTGTAGTCTTTTAAGAGCCCCCGAAACCAAAACAAGTTATATCTTCGACATGTGATTTTTTGGACTCCATGACATCTAGAGATGTCTCGTCAGATTTGAGACCTCCACATCAGGGCCCTCTATGAAATCCTCTCATGGTTTTCTCCATCTCCATTCAATACTCACACCTTGTCCTTTTTGTAAATTCTTGAAATAGTGCATCCGAGTTAGTATAGGGCTCCCGACGCTGTAGTTTGCAAACGGAAGCTCGTGGGACCAAACCAACTACGCCAACACATCGGGGTGGCCAGGTGAATGCTAGTGGAGGCTTTATTTTTATTCCCTACGCTACCCGTGATTTCAAGCTACCTCATCCAAGCGTAGTCCCTTAAGAGCCCTGAATGACTAGATTGGCTTAAGAATGAATTTGATAGGGGTATGTCTAAGAACACACAGGAGTTATCAATCACCTAGTAAATATTTCTTTTTTAGTTCTAGATGGGAGTCGGATGGTCTATGACTTAGTGACCTTCCATTCATTGAAAATTTATGCTATGATAAACCCATGGATGCTTTCAAAAGCACCTTCAAAAGGATAGGGGTAGTCATTAAGCCTAGTGAAGGGCGTGATGTGATTTCCAAATAACTTGAAATGCCTATAGATTTAAAGGTAATAACACGAATTGGACAAGATTAGACAATCAAAAATCATTGAGTGTCCGAATCGAATGTCATTGCATCTAGAGACATTCCCAAGAATTGGATTAATGCATATGTAGAGACATTCTCAAAATATCAACAGATGAAAGGCATCAAATTGTGATGAATCTCGGGTGTTTTAATAGGGGAGAAGAATAAGAAGCATAAATAATGTAGTAAGTGCATGATAAGATAGGAACCAAGACAAAGAGACCATGAGCAAGAAGAAGCGCAAGTAAGATAAATACACATATACACATTGATAAATTGAATGAATAATTACTCGATTAGGTAACTCTTTATATACATACATTATATAAATATTGATTTCCAAAGTTTGATGCATATTGTACATTGAAAATGCTAGTACATGTACATCACCAATAAATGAAAATAGTCCATAATGTCTTAAATATTGTCAAGTGCACATCATATTAGTTTCATGCAAAAATAATCTAAGAAATGTAAGGTCTCATACAAAATTATCAAGTTCCAAATAGTATTTTAATGTGCATAACAAATACAAAAATGCCCAAATAGGTCATATACCATCAAGTTCAAATGCCATATAGGCGTACATACAATGCCATGCACATAGGCATACAAAGATAATGTCATGTAAGACATATATTTCCTACTCATCAAAATTTGTAGTGCCCACTTTCCTTTGACACTTTTAGATACTGATTTTGATACTATTGATCATATTATGGACACTATTATGTTTTGTTTTAGTATGATGGTTAGATGTTAGATCATGGATTATTATTGATCTGGATTCGGTTATTATGCATGATGGTTACTAGAGACATTTTCTATATGTGGTTGATGATATATTGTTTGATAGGGACATATTATGGATATTGATTTGGACTTGTGACACTTGATATTTGGAGTAGACCTAG
Source organism: Taxus wallichiana var. yunnanensis (assembly GCA_018340775.1). NCBI lineage: Eukaryota > Viridiplantae > Streptophyta > Pinopsida > Cupressales > Taxaceae > Taxus > Taxus wallichiana. The sequence goes on along the minus strand of CM031242.1, from coordinate 642,241,115 downwards.
TATGGTAGATTCTTGATGATGATATAGTTGATTTATGAATTAAAAATGATAATGTTGAATTCTTGATATTGTTGTGATTCATGTGTTTAGATGATCTTGAAATGTTGTTTATATCATTTTGGATGTTCTGATATGGCCACGAGGCTGAAGGAGGTATTTACATTTTGTAGGTTAAAAATCACAACAATGTTGGGGGACTAGAGACTAACCATATTAAAATTCAGGTGAATTCAACAAGGTCACCATGGCAACTGTGTTGTGTTGTGTGTTGTGTTTTGCTAGGAATTCCCATGGGGGGATTTCCATTATATGTGACCATGGGATAAGTGTTTTATTTATGTGTTCCTTTTAATTATTGTTGTATGTATTTTATTTGTAATGTGTTCCTTCTTTTAATTAATTTAAATGTGGTAGATTAATGTGAGAGATCATATAGTTAAATTTTATTTAAATTAAATTGGGATGTGGAATGTAATTAATAAATTTGTTGTCTTTAGATATTAATGTTGGAAGAGTGTGTAAGTTAATGTTGTAAGGATGTATAAGAAATTTGTAAGAGTCTTGTAAGGCAGATTTTGGAAGGTCTAGCACTCCATCTTTTATGAAATTCGAATTTGACCTTGGAGGCCAAATTTGGAGGCTTGTGGGACAAGTTAAACTTGTCCCACACCTCTTAAAATGATCCACCAACCATGCCTATGGTTTGGAGGTTAAATGTAGGAATTTATAATGCATTTTGAAGTGACAATATGTAAGTTTTAATTGCACTTCCCTTACATGTTTTAAATTTGGTCCTTTTGGAGTATGGGAATTTTTGGAGTATGTAAGTGATTTTTCATTTATATTTATTATGATTTGGTGGATGGATGTTGACTTTCCTCTTTGGGTTGAGGAAGAATGATGTGGCATCCCACATGGATCCACATCATCCTCTTCTCTTCCCTCTCCTTTATATTGAAGCTTCTTGCTCATTTGGAGGTTGTTGAAACTTTGTCCATTTCCTCTTGGGGGCACATTTTTGGTGCTGTTTCTTTTGGAGCTTGTTTGAGGAAGAGCTTGGAGTCTTTTTTCTTGCTTGAACCTTGCTGATTTTGGACTATATTTGGCATCTTGAAAAGCTTGTGAGCTTGGAACAAACTTCAGTATGGAGAGGTAGGATCTTGAGTTGTGTTTTAATTGTTTTTCCTTCTCTTGCATGCATGTTTAAATGGTGTTTGTGTTTGTGATCTTGGCTGGTTGGGTAGACTACTTAGGACAAGGTGTAGGAGAAGGCTATGGGGATTTCATATGGGGGGCATAAGGGATTGCCAATGGCACTAGTTCTATTGAGGAGGGAGTTTTGGTTTGGGATCCACCTTGGAAAAGAAACTGCTTGCATTTCTTACTCTTGGGGGCATAAGGGATAAAATTGGGGGCATAAGGAGGGGTTGGGAGATATAAGGTTTATGGGGTTGATATGTTTATTGGTGGTATGCATTTTGGTGGATGCCCAATTCCAAATTGGGAGGCATAAGGAGTTCCCCATAGTTCTTGCTCTTGTTGGCTTGCTTGATCAAGCCTATGTGTTGTGTGTATGATTTCAAATGCAGTTGGGAACTGCTGTCTTGTTGGACTATGTATTTTATTGTTTGTATGCAATGTGAAGAATGTTTGTTTGTTGTGGAAGAAGCCTTGTTTCCATGTGTTGATGTTCATACTTTATTTCAATATGGTTGGGGCTCGGGGGCCAATGAGGAAAGGATGGCTTCTCCTTTCTCATTGGATGTCTTGGTTGGGTGGAGAGCGTTGCCTTTCCCCTTCCTTGTTGTGATCAAAGATATATGATAGAAAAACTAGCATGCTGCTGTTTGGAGCAAGGAGAAATTATAGTTTGACAGTCCCTTTCCTTTGAGTAATTCATTGTAACCTTTCCCACTTTGAGTGGATGAGTGTATAAATGTTGTAATGAGAAGTGATTGCATTGTAAATGGAAGTTGAATTTGAATTGAGAAATGTACAAGAAGAATTATACTTCTTTATTTTACTTTGGAAAAAAAATGTGAATGATGTTCCATACTTTGTATTTTGCAATTTGAAACCAAATCAAATGGGAAAAGTGATAAGTTGTAAAATTGTATTTGATGATCAATGAAGGATTGCATTCCTTTCTAAAAAGTGTTTTACCTTGTTCATATGCTATCTTATCCATTGGAAATCTGAGTTTTACTTGCAATGAGAAACCTCTATTTGGAATGTTGAAAGAAGAATGCATATGGAATGAAAGTCAATGTTATTTTCCTTGCAAAATGTATATTAAAACTGAAATCAGAAATGTAGTTTCATTTAGAATTGGATGGATGATTTAATAAGAAATGTATTTGACTAAGTTAGGAATCATATGCACATTTAAACTGAAAAATGGAGATTCTAATTTAAAGAAATAGTTCACTGTAATATACTTCATCCTAGTAATTCACATTTTAATAAAAATGAACAGTTCATACTTGCACTAAACAATAAGTTATGAAACATTGAAAATTAGACTTAGTACTACCTAAGGAACTCAAATTCACTATAACAATCAAGATTGAATCTCCAAAACTTAATGAATTTCAATTGAGCTTACACGATTATTTTTCCATCTATTGCCGAAAAAATGTAACCTTCAATGATTGGATAAATTGACTTCCCTAAAACACTCTAAACCCTCCCTAGACTGATCCTCCATATCTGTTTGACATGTTGAGTAAAGGAGGAGTTCTAATTTTATCAAAATTATAAGTTGAAAATTGTAAGTTTTCTAAATAGAGGGCTTCGAGAGCTTTCCAAAAAGTCCTCGTTTTCCCAAAAATGAGATTTCTAGCTCAAGTTATGACACTTTGAAGTTTTTGTGCCTCTGGCGGGAAAATTTGGGGCCTGAATTTGGACATTGGAGGTGTAGTGTGGATTCACTATCCACAGAATTTAGTAGAGGCCATTGAGAAGGCCTATATTGCAGAGGAGACTCAGGGTAAAACCCAGTAGGCTAGAGATCGAGTCAGGAGCCGCATTCAGCAGATGCAAGATGGTAGATCGAGAGGTTCAAAGTACCTCTTCCTCGTGGTGGTCAGCATTCAGCACAATCATCCTTTAGGCCACAACAACAGCAGTCCCGCCCACCGTATAGACCTCCACAGAGTTGATGCATAAATAGGTCATAGTATGGGGCCTCCTCCTAGGGGTCCCATCAGGACATAGGGTGGACCTAGAGCTCAATCAACTAGAGCTTGCCAACAGAGGCCACAACAGACCACAGTTGGATCATCAGGATCCACACCACAGGCTTCTAGGGCACCTACTGGAGGTGTTGTTCCTTAGAGAGGATCAGGTGGTTGCTTTGGATGTGGAGTAGCTGGACATTTTTGGAGAATTTATCCTCAGAACCCTAACAAGGGTAAGGCACTGATTTCTAAGCCGATAGTTGGTGACATGGGACACAACCACATGATTTATGTAGTGGTTGAGAACCGCAGGCAGAGCACTAGAGCATAGTCATTGAGACCACAAGTAGCATTGGTGGTGTTCCTACCTCTGTATTGTTTAATTCTAGTTCTTTCGATTCTTTCATTACACCATATTTAGTAGAGTGATGTAGGCTAGTGGTAGTTAGGTAGGGTTTCAGTTAGGATGTTGAGATGGCTTCTAAAGCCAAGATCTTTGTGGACTCCTTAGTTAAGGAGTGTGTTGTGGATTTGGGACCTTTCACCACCACCTCAGATCTCCGTATCCTTCGTTTGGGCTCCTATAGAGTTATCTTAGGTATGAAATGGTTATATGCACACAGGGTCAGGATGGATTGTTATCATAAGACTATAGCTTGTGAAAATGATTTGGGAGTTGATTCGGTGATCTTGGGGTTAGGAGACCCATTTCTATTCGCACCATTTCCGTTATGCAGCTTAAGCGGTGTGTGCGACGGGGTTTTTAGATGTATGCTGTTACAGTCAGTGATAGATCAGAGGATGGGTCTAGTGGACCATTATTAGATGATCATCCCATCTTGAGAGAGTTTTCGATGTTTTTCCAAGGGAGCTACCGGGGTTACCACCCCCACGTGAGATTGATTTTCATATAGACCTATTTCTAGGAGCATAGCCTATCTCATGGGAACCTTATTAGATGACCACCCCAGAGCTTTGTGAGCTCAAGTTGCAGCTTGAGGGTCTTTTGGAGAAGGGATTTATCCATCCTAGTGTATCCCTTGGGGTGCACCGGTGATTTTCATGAAGAAGAAGGATGGATCATTGCGGTTGTGTATTGATTACCACCAGTTGAAAAAAGTGACGATCAAGAATCGTTATCCTCTTCCTCGCATTGATGACTTGTTTGATCAAATGAAGGGAGACACTTTTGTGTTCTCTAAGATTTATCTCAAGTCGAGGCTACCATCGTTGAGGATTTCGGAGGCGACATTTATAAGACCGCCTTCTATATGAGATATGAGCACTATGAGTTCACACCTTTGGTGCCTTTTGGTTTGACGAATGCCCCTGCAAAGTGTTTATGAGTTTAATGAATGGGGTATTCAGAACCTTTTAGATCACTTCATGCTCATCTTCCTTGATGACATATTTATTTACTCACGTACACGTGAGGAGCACGAAGGAACCTTCGACGGGTTCTTCGGTGTCTTCGGGAGCAACAACTTTACGGGAACTTGGAGAAGTGTGATTTCTTCCAGACAGAGGTGTAGTATTTGGGTCATATTATTTCTAGGGAAGGTATCAAAGTCGATCCTTCCAAGATTAGAGCCATTATGGATTAGCCAGCACCCACTACAGTGACCGAGGTATGCATATTCATGGGTTTAGCAAGTTACTACCAGAGATTTGTTCAGGACTTCTCTTGGGTTACGCACCCTATCACTTCCTTTCAAAGGAAAGGGAAGAAGTTTGTGTGGTTGGATAGATATGAGCATGTGTTCAAGACACTAAAGGAGTGCCTCACTACAACACCCATTCTTGTAGTGCCAGATCCATAGGGTGAGTTCTTTGTTTGCACAAATGCTTCTTTAGCAGGCTTGGAGGTGTGTTGATGCAAGATGATAGGGTTGTAGCTTTTGAGTCTCGCAAACTCAAGGATCACGAGCTTAATTATCCTACTCATGATCTTGAGCTTGCGGCAGTTGTGCATGATTTGGTTAGATGGAGGAATTTTCTTCTTGGATGGAGATTCACACTCATGACAGATCATTTGAGTCTTCGTCACCTCTTCACGTAGCCCAATCTAAACACTCATCAACGAAGTTGGATGGAGTTGCTTTGTGAGTATGATATGGAGATAGAGCATGTGAAAGGGAAGTAAAATGTGGTAACATATGCTCTCGGTAGATAGATACATGTGGCTATGACCACCTTAGTGAGCACAGATTTGTAGAGAAGGATTCTTTAGTAGCTTCCTCTTGAAAGCTTCTACATGGTAGTATGAGTAGAGATCGAGTCACAGAGACCCGTTGAGGGAAAGTTTGATGGATTTTCCTTAGAGGAATATGGTCTTCTTAGGCACAGAGGCAAGATATATGTTCCAAGAGATGGAGGCTTGAGGTAGGACATCTTGGTAGAGGCACATCGTGCAACCTATTCAGCCCATCCTGGGGTGAAGAAGATGCACACTACCTTGAGATAGTTGTACTACTGGAGAGGACTTCATCAAGACGTGGCTCTATTTGTGTCACAGTGTTTAGAGTGCCAGAGGGTTAAGGCTGAACATCAGCATCCAATAGGTATTCTTTATCCACATGACATACTAGAATCGAAGTGGGACACCATTTCTATGGATTTCATTGTTGGGCTACCTATGTCAAGATATCACCATGATGCCATTATGGTCACAGTTGATAAATTGACAAAAGTGGCTCACTTTTCTCCGGTGAAGATCACTTATACAGCTAGTGCTAGTGGCATGGGTATATTTGGATGAGATCGTCAGGTTGCACGAGATTCTCGGAAGATCAATTGTGACCGCGATCCTTTGTACACTTCACATTTCTGGACTACCATGCAGTATATCCTTGGGACGAGGATCAACTTCAACACAACATATCACCCTGAGACAGATGGACAGACCGAGCAAGTAAATTATATTTTAGAGGATATGCTCAAGATGTATGTGATGGATCAGTAGTCTAAGTGGGAGGAGTACCTATACTTAGTGGAGTTTGCCTACAATAATAGTTTTCAGAGTTCTATAGGCATGGCTCCTTTTCAGGCATTATATGGTAGAGAGTGTAGGACACCCCTTAGTTGGGATAGGTTAGAGGATAGAGTATCTCTTGGACCAACTCTTTTGTAAGACATGGAGCAACGGTAGTGTTGATCAGGAAGAGATTACAGGAGGCACATGATAGGCAGAAGAAGTATGCGGATCAGCATAGGATTGATTGTAGCTTTGATGTGGGCATGAAGGTGTTCCTTCATGTTAGACCACACAAGAGCCCTATCCATTATGGAAAAGGTTCTAAGTTAGCTTCTAGATTCATTGGTCCTTTTAAGATCTTAGAGCATATCAGCCCTTTGGCTTATCGTCTAGCATTGCTACTGACTTGTCTCGCATACATGATGTGTTTTATGTTTATGTCCTTAGGAGGTACATTGCAGATCCTTCTCATGTGTTGGAATGGACATCATTGCAGGTGTAAGATTAGGGGCAGGTGACAAGGATCCCATCCATATCATAGATCGTAGGACCCTAGGCCTTCGAGGCGGAGAGATTGATCAGGTATGGGTGCAGTGGGACAGGTATGATGAGATTGCAGCCACTTGAGAGGATGCCATAGTATTATGAGTGTAGTTTCCACATTTGTTCTAGTGACTTCTAGGAGGAAGTCAAGTCTAAGGGGAGGGGATGTAGTGCCCACTTCCCTTTGACACTTTTAGATACTTGATTTTGATACTATTGATCATATTATGGACACTATTATGTTTTGTTTTAGTATGATGGTTAGATGTTAGATCATGGATTATTATTGATTTGGATTCGGTTATTATGCATGATGGTTACTAGAGACATTTTCTATATGTGGTTTATGATATACTATTTGATAGGGACATATTATGGATATTGATTTGGACTTGTTATTTGGAGTAGACCTAGTATGGTAGATTCTTGATGATGATATAGATGATTTATGAATTAAAAATGATAATGTTGAATTCTTTCTATTGTTGTGATTCATGTGTTTAGATGATCTTGAAATGTTTTTATATCATTTTAGATGTTCTGATATGGCCACGAGGATGAAGGAGGTATTTGCATTTTGCAAGTTAAAAATCACAACAATGTCGGGGGACTGGAGACTAACCATATTAAAATTCCGGGTGAATTCAACAAGGTCACCATGACAACTATGTTGTGTGTTGTGTTTTGTGTTTTTGCTAGGTCACCATGAAACTTTGAAGTTTTTGTGCCTTGGCGGAAAAATTTGGAAACTTTTCCTTGGCGGGCCCATAACCCGAAAATTTCCCATCAAAGTTTCCCTAAGAAAATTTTCAAAATTTTGGGCTCGGGAAAATTTTCACTTTTCCCTCCACTAGCTTACAACCAATCGAGGTTGCCACGTGTCCTCCAAGGGCTGAGGCGGAGGCACGGATAAATTTTACCCCTTAAACTTTTTGAATTTTTTTGGAAAATTTTCACTTTTCCCTCTGTCGGCCCGTAGCCAATCAGAGGGCACCACATGTCCTCTTGTGGCTACGGCGGAGGCATGTTATCCTACAAAATTGACAAGGGTAATTTATAGGTAACCATACCAAAAATTTTGTTTTGTCCCCTAGGGAAGTTTGATAACATTTGAAATAACACAAAACTCCCTTTCAAAAAAATAAGTTGTTTCAGGACTTAACCATTTTTAGCCATTTTCCAATGGGGAGAAAATGTCGTGTTAACATGCAAAAAGTTGCACCAATGGGGAGAAAATGTCATGTTGACATGCCAAAAGTTGCGCCAATGGAGAGAAAATGTCGTGTTGACATGCCAAAAGTTGCGCCAATGGGGAGAAAATGTTGTGTTGACATGCCAAAAGTTGCGCCAATGGGGAGAAAATGTCATGTTGACATGCCAAAAGTTGTGCCAATGGGGAGAAAATGTCATGTTGACATGCCAAAAGTTGTGCCAATGGGGAGAAAATGTCATGTTGACATGCAAAAATTGTGCCAAAGGGAATTTTTTCCGTGTCGATGTGCCGAAAGTTGCGCCACTTTACAAAGGGGAAAAATTGTCATGTCGACATGCAGAAAAGTGTGCCCTTTTACACTGATGAGGAGTAGTCCCTTCTTTCTGGGATGCGTTGATATTTTTTGTAAAATATTTAAAAAGCATGTTGGCATACATGATGACCTCATCCATGTTGCACCATGGGATGTTGCCATCCAAAAACTTGCCAAAAGTCAACTATTGACTTTTTAGATATTTTGTAAGTAGTTAGTTTGTTGTTGTCTTCTTTCCTCCTCTCCTTCTATAACTAATAGAATACTTGTTATATTAGGTGGACATTTTTGTATGAAAAAAGAAGTGAGGAGAGAAAGACTTTGTGTTTTCTTGTAACAGAAGAAATATTAATACATATGTTCGACTTTGTGCTTAATGTATGTGTTATTTAATACTAGTATATATTTTTAAAATTTTGATCACCTTAAAAAAAAGATACACCATGAAAGATAGAAATATTTACACTTAAAAAAATAGCTATAAAAAGGAATAGTTAGAAAATAAATAATATGGAAACCTTATATTAGTTTAAAATTTGAAAAATTATATTTTTAGAAAGAAGAAACTCGCTTTCTACGTCGTTGTATAATTTTTAAAAATGGATCAATTGTTTTATTTCGATTTATCATAGAGGAAGTGACATTTTTACATTTTCTTGCAAAAACACGTTGTTTGTTGTGTTTTAGCGAGTCCATGCCTCAAAGCTTGGGAATCAAACCGGATCCCAAGCCTTGAGGCATGGCAGAAAAATAGAAAATACAAAAGCAGTACACGTTATAATGCGTACGTGTTACATAATGCGTACACATTTTTCTTTGTTTATATATTGTGGCCCCCAACATCCCTTGCATCTCTTTCACGGGAATTCTGCAAACATTTTGTTTTGTCTACAATTTTCTCTACATTCTTGCATGATTTTTTAGTAGTTCATTTTATCCCCTACCCCACTAGTTGATTTTTTCTAATTATGGGTGATAAACATCAAGCTAAGGACAACGGTAAAGTCAAGAACAAGACAGGAGCAATTAGAAGAGAAGAGAATAAAGAAATTGAAGAGAATGCAAAAACTTTGAGCATGGCAAGGTACATCTACTATATCAAATGTATTAGAAAATGGGGATGAAATACTGAGAATGAAAATGTAGAGAATAATGATTTTGTAATGAATAATGATTGTGTAATGAATAATGATATTGAATTGAATGATAATGTTGGTATGGATGAAGATATTTATATGAATCCAATTGTTGAACCCTTACCGAGAATCCAAATGTTAACCCTTGAAATTTGTATAAAAATACTTTGAATGAAGAAAGTAACCTTGTAAACAAATCTTCACCTCTAAGAAAACCTCTTTCCATTTTGCAAAGAAAACCAATTCACTTAATTGAAATTGATGAAAACATTATAAAACCAATGCCTAACAAAATGTCTGAAAGAAATGTGAGAAGAAAAGCTATTGGAATTTGGGATGATTACTTTGAGAGTTTAAATGACACAAAGATGTCAATTATTTGTTACACTGATGAAATTAATTAAGATGAGATCTATAATGAAGACCCCGGGGTTAAGAACATCTAACGTTGTTGATCAAAATGCATCAATTGTTGAAAACATACATAAAGCATACCAAATCGTAGGTGGCAAAATATACGAGACCAAAGATAGTAATGCTACACTTCGTGCACTTACTACTTGTATAGTAAGTGATAAAACAATTAATAAATGCTTGATTAGAAAAACAAGTAGTGCTTTGAAGCTAAATAGAAAAAAACTAATGAAAGCAATAGAGAGACGTAAATTTCTTGAGTCAGTCAATAACACTGACTATTGGGATTTCTCTAGAAGACTTCCATGAAAAGACAAGAATACATCTAATATTCTAAAAGAATTAATTGTAAAATTTTGGAATGAGAACACAAGGGTGTCACTGAATAGAAGATATATAGTAAAAAGAAGAGCAAGTTCTCATAATTGTGAATCGTGTGCAAAAATTTCTTAGATATGACTAAAAAAAAATTGTTCTCTAAGTTTAAGAATGAAAATCAAAAATTTAACATTAGCCAAAGATTCTTTGAAATGAGCAAACCCTTTTATGTGAAAATCAATCACTCACGTACCACTTGTTGTTGCAGGCATCATGTTGAATTTTCAATGCATTATGATGTTTTTTGTCAAATATGTCATGTTTTGCATACTGACATCATGTTGCAGGAGTGTGGATTAAATGTCCCACAAAAATATTTAAGGGAATTTATTCGACAATATTTTGTGAAAAATCAACAAGACAATTTTTTTATAACAAAGCATGTTTGGATGGAACGTGTAATATATGCGGTGGCTTGCCAAATCTGAAAAGTTATATCCACGAGGAGAGTACATATTCAATAGGAAAAGAATTGGTTGATTTCACCAAATATAAATCGGTAGCATATCAATTAAAAGATGAAAAAGAATCTTAGAGGTGTTAGATTGTTAGAAAGCGATTACTGTATCAGAATTTATGGTCAAAGGCACACATATAGAGCTCGATGGTTGGATGAACAATTCAAGTTAAGCAAGGATACATTCCCACTTGGTACTATTGTTTCAATATTTGATTTTGGATAATTACACATGTAGCCACAAATGGAGGTTTAGTCTCAATATTATAACTCAATGCAAGTTTCTATTTTTGTGCATATAGCATTCATGCACTCTCCTAAAAGCGAGAGCAAGATTGAAAAATATTAAGAGACTATCATTTCTACATCGGTGATGATAAGACACATTCTACGAGAATATGTACAAGGGTGTTTCTAGGTGTTTTATGCAAAACTTGAATAAGAGGAACATTAGTTTCGATCCACATTACATTTGGTCGAACAACTACACATCACAATTCAAGAATGCACAAATGTTTTATAGGCTAAGCGGTATGCACAAAGAAACAAATGCACAACATATCTGAATTTTTACTTGAGGCGGGGCATGGAAAAGGAGAAGATTATGGTGCAGGAGCATGTGTGAAAAGAGAACTTGTAAGAGAAGAGTTAAAGTTCAAGGATGGTGCTAAATTACGATACAAAAACATTGTTGATTGGTGTGTCAAGAATATGGGCCATGAATCTCAAGAGAGATCAACGGTTTGTAGATAATTTTGGTTGATAGAGGAACAACATATGGAAAACTTTGAAGATTGTATGATAATTGTAGGATCAAGTGATATTCACTCATTTCGTAGTTCGGATGTAAATGCTTAGACTATTTATACTAGGTGCATGACATATTTTTGTATATCATGTATTGATTTTGCATGGAATGAATGTGAGTCATAACAATGGGTGGATGAATGGACTTGTTGACCGCTAATTCCACTCGACACACATCAAGTTTCATGAGCATTACAACTTGCGGGGTCTTGGATCAAATGACAACATCACTTGACTTTGACCAAGTCTTTGATTTAGTGCAATAAGGTACATACATATATGTACATGCCATGTTTTAGATTTATGAATTATTAAATGGTCAAATCTTAATGTATTTTTAAATTGACTGAACAATTTTACTTTGTGATACATAGGGCACGTTTTTGTAGTTATTGTAATGGAATTTAACAAAGAGGGAACATACTACTTCTTGTCTCATTGTGTAGAGGGGAAAAAATTGACTCCATAGTCATTAATGGTGAAGACCTTGAGTATCCCATTGGCTCAGTGGTAGTCACTGGAACTTGGCTTTGATGATATCCTATCAAAAAATAAAACATTTGGATGTTTGAAGACTATGAAGTACATCGAAACATACTTAACTATTCACATTTGGTCTTTGTAACAAATATTAAATTGATCAAATATCGAGGTTAGCCATCAAACAAGAATCTGTGGAAGCTTCATGAATCAGATCATGAAGCAATTCTTCACTCTTGTCAAGAATAGAGTTGATCCTTGCCGTTCATTGGATTGAATTTGCAAAGGTATGTTCTTCATGAATTTAATTTGAATATTTACTTAAATGATTTTGTTTAAATTTTGTATGATTTAAAATTCTATTTAATTTCTTACTAACATGTTTATGTAGGTTAGTGGTGCCAAAAAGCTTTCACCTTCACGTGGTCAATGCTTTGTCGAGAGAATTTATTATTTTTGAAGCTAAGTGAAGCTAAGAGAAATTAAATATTAGAAAGGAAAAACAAATAGAAATTCTCATTTCACCACCTATATTGTAAAAATATCTTATTAAAATTCTCATTTCACCACCTATATTGTATGAACCACCTATATTATTCAGGTGATTGGCAATGGACAACCTTACACTAACTTAGACTGCAGTATTTCGTGCGTTTGCAAATAGTAGGACAACGAGAGAACCAAATGGAGATGGAGAAAACCACAAGAGGATTTTGTAGAGGGCCTCAACATGGAGGTATCAGATCTGATGATACATATCTAGGTGCCACAGAGTCGAGAAATCACTCGTCGAAGATATAGCGTGTTTTGGCCTCAGGGCTCTTAAGGGACTACGCCCAGACGAGGTATCCCAAAAGCACGGGTAGCATAGGGAACCAAAACAAAGCCTCCAATAGCATTCACTGGCCCCCTCAATGTGTTGAAGTAGTTGGTTCGGTCCCACAAGCTTTCGTTTGAAAACTATAGTGTTTGGCAGCCGTCTGATGACTTAGACTACAATATTTCATGCGTTTGTAAATAGCAGGACAACGAGAGAATCGAATGGAGATGGAGAAAACCGCAAGAGGCTTTCATAGATGGATTAAACATGGAGGTTTCAGATTTGACAAGACGTCTCAAGCTGCTGCTAAGGAGTCTAATAAATCACATGTCGAAGATATAAGGTGTTTTGGTCTCGGGGCTCTTAAGAGACTACGCACGAACGAGGTATCCCAAAAGCATGAGGAGCGTAGTGAACCAAGAAAAATCCTCCATTAGTGTTCAACAAGCCATTTAGACATGTTGCCCAGGACGCAGTTCGATCCCACAAGCTCATTTGTTTGCAAAATACAACATCTAATGACCTTACACCTGACTGACTCAGACTACACTATTTTACACGTTTACAAACAATAGGACAACGAGAGAACCAAATGGAGATGGAGAAAACCATGAGAGATTTTGTAGAGGGCCTGACATGGAGGTATCGAATCGATGAGACATCTCTAGGTGCCACGGAGTCTAAGAAATTACCCATCGAAGATACATTGTGTTTTGGCCTTAGGGCTCTTAAGGGACTACGCCCGGACGAGGTAGCCCGAAAGCATGGGTGGAGGAAACCAGTAATGTTCAACGATTTTTCCATAGGATGCAACTATGTAGACTATGAACTTATTTTTGGGAGACCACCAATGTTCCATTGTTTTTGAAAGAATGAATATCTTCAATCAAACAGAGAAGCGAAGAGCCTAATTTTTTTGGACATTACAAAAGGTTGTTTGTGCCTAAAGAGAAGCCAAAGGCCATATAAATTTTCAGTCTTCAACTTTAGATGATAATGAACATCGTGAAGAAAAATAATTAGGTGAAGATGACACTATGATTCAAGAAGAAATGCCTCCTGAAAGTCATAAAGAGTCAATTTGACTACCCAAAAACATCTGGAAGAACTAAAAGAGAAGATACGAGCAGAAGAAAAGGAAAAATGGGAAGCGTGGAAGGATCACAACTTAATTGGAATGGAAGATCTATGTGATGTTGTTGATAGAATCATGGATAATCTTAAGGACAACATGCCAAGTTGATTAATTTTATTAATCCCAGCTGCTTTAACTTCACAAATCAAACCAAGTAGTTCCAAAAGCAGCATACTAGCAAGAAAAATGCAATGAAGTATTGATAATTGAGCCTGAAACTCATTTAGAATTGTAATTTATTTTTGATTGAACATTCACCTATAGTTTTTAAGGAAGAAATTCATTTTATACGTGACAAATAGAATGTTGATTTAGTCTATTACTCTGAATATTTAGGTTAGATTTTTGTAGTCGTTTAATGAAAGTTTGAAGCTCTTCAGTACTAACATGGAATTTTTTTTAGGGCCCTATGAAATCCTCTCATGGTTTTATCCATATCCATCCAGTTCTCTCATTGTCCTATTGTTTGCAAACGTGCGAAATAGTGTAGTCCGAGTCAGTGTAAGGCTGCTAGATGCTATATTTTGTAAATGGTAGTTCGTGGGACCAAACCATCTAGGCCAACATGTCTAGATTTCTTGGTGAATGATAGTGGAGTCTTCATTTTGGTTCCCTACGCTCCCGTGCTTTCGGGCTACCTTGTCTGGGCATAGTCCCTTAAGAGCCCTGAGGCACAAACACGCTATATCTTCGACGAGTGATTTCTTAGACTCTGTGGCACCTAGAGACATCTTTTTAGATCTAAGACCTCCACGTTGGATCTCTCTATGAAATTCTCTCACAGTTTTATCCATCTCCATTTAGTTCTTTCATTGTCCTATTGTTTGTAAAGACATGAAATACCTGCGGTCAAGTCGGTGTAGGGTTGCCAAATGCTATAGTTTGTAAACGGAAGCTCGTGAGACCGAACCAACTACGTAAAAATGCCGGGGTGGCTAGGTGAATGCTATTGGAGGCTTTGTTTTGGTTCCCTATGCTCCCCATTCTTTTAGGCTACCTCATTTGGGCGTAGTCCCTTAAGAGCCTTGAGGCCAAAACACATTATATCTTCAACGGGTGATTTCTCAGACTCCGTGGCACCTAGAGATGTATCGTTACATCCGAGACCTCCATGTTGAGGACCTCTAAGAAAATATCTCATGGTTTTCTCCATCTCCATTCGGTTCTCTCGATGTCTATTGTTTGCAAACACACGAATTAGTGTAGTCTGAGTGAGTGTAAGGGCTGCTAGATGCTATATTTTGCAAACAAGAGTATCTTGTGGGACCGAATAGTCTAGGACAACACATCCAAATGGCCTAGTGAACACTAGTGGAGTTTTTTTTGGTTCCCTACACTGCCATGTGCTTTGGGCTACCTCATGCGGGCGTAGTCCTTAAGAGTCATGAGGCCAAAACACGCTATATCTTTGATGGTGATTTCTTAGACTCGTGGCACCTAGAGACATCTCATCGATCCAATAGCTCCATGTTGGGCCCCTCTAAAAAATACTCTTGTGGTTTTCTCCATATCCATTTAGTTCTCTCGCTGTCCTATTGTTTGCAAAGTGTAAAATAGTGCGGTTTAAGTCGGTGTAGGGTTGTTAGACGCTATAGTTTGCAAACAGAAGCTCGTGGGATTGAACCAACTATGCCAACACATCGGAGTGGCCAGGTAAATTCTAGTGGAGGATTTTTTTTGGTTCCCTATGCTCCTCGTGCTTTCGGGGTACCTCGTTTGGGCGTAGTGCCTTAAGAGCCATGAGGCCAAAACACGCTATATTTTTGACATGTGATTTCTTGGACTCCATGGCACCTAGAAATGTCTCATCGATCCGAGACCTCAATGTCGACTCCCTCTATGAAATTCTCTTGTGGTTTTATCCATCTCCATTTGGTTCTCTTTGCTATTATATTGTTTGCAAACATGTAAAATACTAGAGTCCGAGTCGAGTGTAGGGCTCCCAGGACATCGTAGTTTGGAAATGGTAGTTGTGGGACCAAACCATCTAGGAAAACATGTCGGATGGTCTAGTGAATGTTAGTGGTGGATTTTTTTGGTTCCCTATGCTCCCCGTGTTTTCGGGATACCTTGTCAGGCGTAGTCCCTCAAGAGCCTTGAGGCCAAAACGTGCTATATCTTCATCGGGTGATTTCTCGGACTCCATGGCACCTAGAGACATCTCGTCAAAACTTTGAGACCTCCACATCAGAGCCCTATATGAAATCCTATTGTGGTTTTATCCATCTCCAATCGGTTCTCTTTCTGTTCTATTGTTTGTAAACGCGTGAAATAGTGTAGTACGAGTGAGTGTAAGGTCATTAGATGTTGTATTTTAAAAATGGTAGCTTGTGGGACCGAGCAGTCTAGGACAACACATCCGAATGGCTGGTGAACACTAGTGAATTCTTTGTTTTGGTTCCCCTCTGTTTGCTTGTGCTTTCGGGCTACCTCATCCAGGCATAGTCCCTTAAGAGCCCTAAGGCTAAAACACGCTATATCTACGACGGGTGATTTCTCAAATTTCGTGGCACTTAGAGACGTCTCATCAGATCCGATACCTCCATGTTGGGGCCCTCTATGAAATTATCTTGTAGTTTTCTCCATCTCCATTCAGTTCTCTCAGTTGTCTTATTGTTTGTAAATGCACAAAAATAGTGCGGTCTCGATGCTGTGTAGGGCTCCCGGATGCTATAGTTTGCAAGCGGAAGCTCGTGGGACCAAACCAACTTCGCCAACACATTGGGGTGGCCAAGTGAACTCTAGTGGATGATTTTTAGTTCCCTACACTACCCCGTGCTTTTGGGCTACCTCGTCAGGCGTAGTCCCTTAAGAGCCATGAGGCCAAAACACGCTATATCTTCGACGGGTGATTTCTCGGACTCTGTGGCACCTAGAGACGTCTCATCAAATACAAGACCTCCATGTCGGGGCCCTCTACAAAATCCTATTGCGGTTTTATCCATCTCCATTTAGTTCTCTCACTATCCTATTATTTGCAAACGTGTGAAATAGTGTAGTCTGAGTTAGTGTAAGGTTGTTAGATGTTGTATTTTGCAAACGGTAGCTTGTGGGACCGAACCAACTATGCCAACACGTCGGGGTGGCCAGGTGAATGCTAGTGGAGGATTTGTTTTGGTTCCCTATGCTCCCCATGCTTTCGGGCTACCTCGTTCGGGCGTAGTCTCTTAAGAGCCCTGAAACCAAAACAAGTTATATCTTTAACATGTGATTTCTCAGACTTTGTGACACCTAGAGATGTCTCGTTAGATCCGAGACCTCCATGTCAGGGCCCTCTATGAAATCCTCTTGCAGTTTTCTACATCTCCATTCGGTTCACTCACTGTCCTATTGTTTGTAAATGCACAAAATAGAGCAGTCTAAGTTAGTGTAGGGCTCCCAGACGATGTAGTCTGCAAACGGAAGCTCATGGGACCAAACCAACTACTCCAACACATCGGGGTGTCAAGGTGAATGCTAGTGGAGGCTTTATTTTGGTTCCCTACGCTACCCGTGCTTTCTTGCTACCTCATCCGAGCGTAGTCCCTTAAGAGCCCTAAATGACTAGATTGGCTTAAGAATGAATTTGATAGGGGTATGTCTAAGAACACACGGGAGTTATCAATCGCCTAGTAAATATTTCTTGTTTAGTTCTAGATGGGAGTAAGATGGCCTACGACTTAGTGACCTTCCATTCATTGATAATTTATGCTATGATAAACCCATGGATGCTTTCAAAAGCACCTTCAAAAGGATAGGGGTAGTCATCAAGCCTAGTGAAGGGTGTGATGTGATTTCCAAATAATTTGAAATGCCTATAGATTTAAAGGTAATAACATGAATTGGACAAGATTAGACAATCAAGAATCATTGAGTGTCCGAATCAGAATGTCATTGCATCTAGAGACATTCTCAAGAATTGGAGTAATGCATATGGAGAGACATTCTCAAAATATCAACGAGATGAAAGGCATCAAATTTTGAAGACTCTCGGGTGTTTTAATAGGGGAGAGGAATAAGAAGCATACAAGAATGTAGTAAGTGCATGATAAGATAGGAACAGTACAAAGAGACCATGAGCAAGAAGAATATTGATAAATTGAATGAATAATTACTCAGATTAGGTAACTATTTATATACATACATTATATAAATATTGATTTCCAAAGTTTGATTCATATTATACATTGAAAATGCTAGTACATGTATATCACCGATAAGTGAAAAAATAATCCATAATGTCTTAAATATTGTCAAGTGCACATCATATTAGTTTCATGCGAAAATAATCTCGAAATGTAAGGTCTCATACAAAATTATCAAGTTCCAAATAGTATTTTAATGTGCATAATAAATAGAAAAATTCCCAAATAGGTCATATACCATCAAGTTCAAATGCCATATAGGCGTACATATAATGTCATGCACATAGGCATACAAAAACAATGTCATGTAAGACATATATATTTCCTACTCATCAAAATCTATCCCTCTTGGCCTTGCTCAAAGAAGGCCCTCCCTTAGACAAAAATGGAGATCTATGAGATGAATTTAGATCGTCCAAGCCCATGCTTTGAGTCCTCTTCCATTGAATACTTGCATGTAGATGAGCCTATAAATGCAAACAATGTTTTTGTCAAAACTTAATTTATATATGTTCTCAACATGTATTTAAGACCATGCTAGAATGAAAGTATTTAGATAAATACTGAGACTTACCAAGTTGTCGACCACACCGAATTTACATCTCACGCTCGGATGAGTCATACGGAGCTCTGTTATCCAAAATTCACTCCTCAAGGTAATTTTGATAACATGCAAACAAATTATTCGATCCCAGAGTAAGTAGATTGATTGGAGGCCCAAAATCATGTTTTGGGGACCCTCGGCTTCTCCCTAACTCTCCCATCCAAGAAGAAATCCCAAAAGGTTGAGAAAATGGAAAAATTACAAAAATAAGGTTGCAGCAGGACTATTTTAAAGCATTTGGTCAAGAAGGGTTCGGGACCCCGTGGAATTAAATCTTGAGGTTCGTCGTACCAAGCTTGGGGCCGAAAAAGCAAGAAAATTGGCTAAGTCTTTTGTCTTAGGCAAAGTTTGCGGGAGCGAGTTGGGACAAAGGTACGCAAGGACGCATGGGGACGCAAAAAGGTGAAAGGGCGCAAACAAGACAATCTATTTCGGCCGGTTCGGAGATATTTGTCCCAGGAAGTCTCAGGCCGGCCGACTTGAGGACAAAGGTACGCGAGGACACGCGAGACGCAAAAAGTGAAAGGGCCGCAAATAAGACAGTCTATTTCGTGTGGTTTGGAAATATTTGTCCCGGAAATCTAGGACATTGGGACAAAGGTACGCGAGGGACGCGTGGGATGCGAAAAGGTAAAAAGGCCGCAAAAGAGACAAGGAGGCCCCGCAGACGAATCGAACGTGCCACGTGTCAAGGTGGCACCAGAAATGGAAAAGCCCATGAAAATTTGGAGAGTCAAACCCACATCCAATGGGGTTTTGACACATGTCCAAGTCAAAATGTCGGGGATCCGATCAGAAGAAAATTTAGGAAAGACAGCCCGCATCTAATCGGCGCTCGCCACGTGTCTTCACCTCATCACTGATGGGAAAATTTAAATTTTTTTCCAAAGTCAAAAACAAAAGGAAATGGGAGCGGGATGAGCCCGTGGTGAATCGAGCCTAACACGTGTCATCCAAGTGGTGGAGCGCGGGGAAAATTTGGAAAATTTTCCAAAGAACAAACAGTAGTAAAAATTCAAACTTTTTTCCCGCCGATCCGTTTGGGCTGTTTTTTGCCCTAAATCTTCAAATGGCCATAACTTTCGATCCAGAGCTCGGATTTTTGTGTTCTTTATATCAATGGAAAGCTGGTGAAATTATCTACAAGATTCCAGGGCTTTGATGGAGTTTTGAGGGAGAAAATCAAAAACACCTGCTGGCATGTGGTAATGGCCAGAAATGACGTTTCAACAACCAGCTTTAATGCAAAATACAGTTCGCCACTTTTTACTAGGGTTCTCACCCACCGCCATAATGAGATGAATTAAACACAACCTAGAGGTGGTTGGGGTAGATTTGGATTTCCTCTCTCTTCCCTCTCTCATCCTTCCTATAAATTGTAAGGAGGGGCTTCTTTCTAAGTGTTGGACATTCTTGTTTTGCCCCCTCCCTTCTTCTCTTTTAGCGAGCAAATTTGTGGAGTTCAAACCTCCCATTTAAAACTGTAATGCAACTTTGCCTCTTGGCATTTTGTAGTGTATTGTATCAATCTTTGGAGCAAGTAATGCATGTCTGTGGATGATTCTCAACCCTCTCTGTGTTCATTTGCATCCTCCTGATCTTTCACTGCAAATTTTGTTATCTGTGCATGACCTTGCATCACATTTTAATGTCTCGTGTTTATTGGAAAGATAGGTGTCCTTCATTCCTCGGTGCATCACCTTTGTTAGTTTAGATTTATTTTTATGCATCTTCTTACACCCCTGTCTCCTTGGCAAGTTAGATTAGATTGTGAGTAAGCCCTCTACAATTTTTTTATGTGCATCTAAACAGAGGAATAGGAACCGGCCTTCATCCGGAGATCTTTTCCGATTTCGCAAGGTCCCACACTTGGTAAAAGCTCCATGTTATGCAATCACACCGAGGTCTCAACCCATCGAGTTACGCAGACACTCGGGGGGGTGTTGTGATTCTACACTAACAACTCCTACAAAGCACGAACATGGGTATGAAGATGACGAGATGGAGGAGTCCATGCCCTCAAAGTCAAAATGGAGGGTTGAAGTTCCCTACATACACATAAGATCAGAAAATATAACATTAGAATTAGCGAAATAGATCTAAGTACATGTATGTACATAATGACAATATTTTAACTAATTTCATCAACATATAACTATTGTTTTTACCCCGCCACGCCTATGAATCAAATGAATAGGGTTGCTACTATCGCATGAGTAACTCTGTATATACACAATGAAGGCCATTATTAACATAATTTAATAATTCTACAATGAAAGACATTACTAACATGTAATTTAACATAATATGAATTACACGAGAAATTTAACAAAATTTACGTGTTGTTTGAATACCTTAGTGAGCTGCTCTGCGAGTGCTTCGGAGATGAAATCGCACGGCAACACCTTTATCTACTTATCGCAGAGATGGTGGGGTGCTTAGTGAAGTCAACATCTTTATCAAACATGTATATCATGTGAGTTAGATGGACATACAAGAACATACATATATTTGACTTCAAAACTAATTAATACACACACACACACACATAATTACATAATTAATATTCTAAATTACCTAATTAATATTCTTACATAATTAATATTCTAAATTACCTTTGTGAATGTATGTGTACGTATGGTGCTCATCGCTTGTGGTCGGGATGAAGATGCGCCTCCCGTGTGCCATAATATCAATGCATATACATGTACAAATACAATTATTTCAAAAATTTAACATATATAAGTAAATCAAGTACCCCAAACTTTTTGTAACACACATAACAAAACATAACAAATTTACCTACGAAGGTGACGCCGATGAATGTAATCCAAATGTCGCACTCATAAGGACATCTGACATAGTGACATTATCAGGTGCACCCCTAGCACCAGGTGCACCAAAATCAATACGCATGAAAGTATCGTCCTCCTCGGGCCCCAAACACATGCTACCACATGATGAGCAAAGATGTGGCCTCATGCTAGTACTCCCTGAGGGAATACTCTGTGTACCTCCACGAGCATCTGGCTCATAAATCTCCCTCATATGTTGAATAAGGGTTGCAGATAGCCCCTGAAGTGCATGGAGCGTATCAATCTCTACTTGTCTCCTTCACGCTTGAGGGAAAATCTCGGGGTGAGGAGGCTTTTATGTGGGGAATCTACCCTCTATCGAATAGGTGCACATTGTGCACTGGTCGATCTGTCTGCAGATCCTTTTCCTCACTGGAAATCTCGAAATCAAAATAATTTGGGATCTCGTAGAGGATAAACTTGCAATAGATTTTCCTCGAAAGTATAGTGGCACCTCGTTGTTATTACAAGGTGGAAAATCAAACACCATCCACCATTGGTCCCAAAAATTATTTTTAATCAAATCATTATTGCACCAATGGATGGGAAATTGTCTACATGACAACGAAATAGGAAAATTAGTGCGGGGGTCCGTGAATAAGGCACATATGAGGTCTTTTGAAATTTCTTTTTTCTTTACATCCACATATGACAATTTGCTAGAATAATAAACCCTACAACCCTCTATGTAAGTTGTCCAATGATCAATTTACCCGATTTCGCGTCAACTTGAACAAGTAATGCCTCAATGTGTTTGCAAGAGAGGCACGGTAGGGGGGTTTGTAGATTGTGAATCCCTCATTGTTTTGATTAAATCCTCAATTTCAATTTTGTTTTCAACTATGTGGGCTGCTAAATCTTCTTGACTACCCAGGGATGTTGAGTAATTGTGGAAGTGTCATGAGGGATGATAGGAATAACGGGGTTTGGTTGTGGTTGATTCCCTCGACCTCTAACCTGTAACAATAAAAATAAGTATCAATTCAAATTTTAATATATAATTATCATATTTCAATGCAATTTTGAGAAAATAATTGTGCTTACCTCTTCTCCGTGGCGCCATCGTCGATTCAAATCTTCCCGGTGATCTAGAAACGATCCTTTGAGCTTGAGATCCAGCTAAATGAAAAAACGCGAGGGCACAGTTAAGCTTTAAAACTCATGTTTGAGGGAGATAAAATGATAGAGGCTCGGGCCTCATTTTTTTCTTTATAGTAGGCATAACGCGTACGCGTTATAACACATACGTGTTATGCCTCAGTAAATCCCAAACCTGACAATTTAAAATGCGATCGCATTATAATAGAACACGTACGCGTTTTGCTTTTTTATAGGTTTTTTCTCCGCTTTTTGGCCCCCCAACTTCATGCACTTACCCAAGGAGCTCATCAAATTCTCATTGACCATGCTTTCGTTAGGGACTAATCTGACTAAACGAGTGCACAAACTATGAACACGAACCATATGCTTATCAACCATTCACTGTAGGGAATAAATATGACCTAGTTAATGTGGTAACTCAAGTAGGAACCATATGTACATCCTTTAATAGTTTTACAAACATTGACCACAAACCTAGGTATGAACCCCAGTTCATCCACTTCAAGAATCATGATGTTGCTTTATCCTTGTGCTTACTGTTCTTTGCACTTGTTTTCACATCAAGGGATTACATGAGATTTTTTTGTCAATTTTTTACAAATATGAATATGAATATACTTTTGTTATTATTACAAACACAACACACCGTAGAAAAAAATACACAAGTGAAAAGTAAATTACCACCAAATCTTTTGTGTGACTCCATTGTTGGTGACTAATAAGAGGTGGCGATTGACCTCCTTCCTCTGTTGCCTCCAACGTCGATTGACATGTTGCTTACTCAACAAATGATATCTTGAAGCACATTTGTTTTGACATTGTGATTATTCTTTTATCCCCTTGTATTATGAAATGCTTTATTTTAGGGCCTTGGGTTCACCCAAAAATGCATTTATAAGGAAATGTTTTTACACTTAAATACAATAAAATTGTTAGAAAGTCATTATATTAGTGCTCACATTTATATTAGTGAGTTGGTAAGTTGTAATAACCACTCATGTAGATATGTATTTAGGAATAGGACAAAGTATAATTATTTGTTAGGAATATGGGAGATATTTGTAGGATGGGTAGTTGAGGTATTTTCCTAAGTTATAGGGATGTAAAAGCTTATATAATGGAGATGTGTATGTTGTGTAAGTATCCGAAATGAATTGAATGCAATAGTATTATTAGATCCATTGTATTGTGTAAATATGGTCCAAAGCTCTCACTTGGTATTAGAGAAGGAGCTTCCTCCAAATGGATCAGTGATATGTTTTTAAGGGTAGCCATTAGATTCTTTTATTTATTTATTGAGTGTATGATTGTGTTTTCAACGTATAAAATTTGTAGTGGTTTAGAAGGACGTTGTAAGGAGTCCGTCCACAAGGAAAGGTGTGACCAGTCCATGAAAGCATACAATGCATCTATACATTCAAATTTAGATCAAATACTACCTGTGAATGTTAATTCGTCCATATTTGTTGCACCGTTTATGCACATGGCGGCATTTAAATATAAATAACAGTTTGTAGCTCATATCTGTCATACATTCTGACAAATCTGTATGAATCATATTTGCCATACTAAACTTGTGTTGAGCTTTAAGGAGGTTTTATCACACTGAGCATAGGCATTAACACATTTCCATACGGTTTAAGAATCGATGAATCTTTGTACATTAACACTTCTCCTCAAAGAAATTAACTGCTATTGTTCCTTCCCAGTTGTCCGCTGTCATTCACTCTATCTAAATTCTGCACCAACGAATTCATGGGTAACGTTCTTTTTATGATCTCTGCACTTTTACAATTCTTTTTCAGTGTATAAATCAATTGTCAACTATTGATTAGATTTGTCTCATGTATTCGACACCGTATCTATGGATCTCATTCATTAATGCCTCGCCCATAAAAGGAGTAAGTCATATTTGTTTATTCTTTCATATTCAGTCCAAAGGTTCTTTTGTTAAAAGTATTGATTAAAATTGTTTTAATGTTGAGGCCATAGGAGCTATATGTGTTTTGTTATATATATATATATATATTTTGGTACATGTTTGTATTTAGTTTAGAGACATAAGAGTCTTTGTGTTCAAATCTATTGTGGATAGAGTCATTATTCGTCTATCTATTGTAATAGAGTCAATGTTTTGTAAGTGTCCATTTTATTAAAGGTTGGTTCATAAGTTGACTATCTAGTCTTGTTTAGTTGTTTTGATTAAATTTAATGTTCAAGTATTTTAAAATCTAGAGTCAAATTTGTCATTTCTATTGTCTCGTCAATGTCAAAGCTAGTCAAAATTGTGAGTCAAAAAATTCAAAAAAAAAAAAACACGGTTCACGAACACATTTTCCGCTGAAATCGATGTCCTAAACATAAATGATTTCAAATCGTGGGGGAATAATAAACAATGTGGAGATCAACGAGCTTGAAAAGTATCATTTGTTGAGTTAGTAGCTCAATACTAAATGATGAAAGCATAGGAGGTTGTAGGTCAATCAACGACTTCTCGTCGACCACCAACGACGAGGTTGCACAAAGTTGTGGTGGCGTTTGTTTTTCAATTTTGTTTTTATGGCATGTTTCATTTTCAAAGTAATTGTATTTGTTCATTATCAATTTGCAAAGTGTTCTTGTGTTCAGCTTTTGTAATAAGTGAGTAGATTGTCCTATGTAATCCCCTGATGTGTAAATGTATTGGAAAGATAAAAACACAAGGAGAAAACAACATCATGATATTTAGGTTATTGGTTTTCATGTAAAACCATCCTTCTAGGTTGATATTTCTCCTCTAAAACCATTTTTGGGTTATAAGTTGTCATGTAAAACCATTTGTATGTTTTGGTTATTGGTTGTCTAGTAAAATAATTTGTATATTTGGTTGTTGGTTATCCATTTGTAAAACCATCCTATCGTGGTCATTGTAAAGCATTGGTAAAACCATTCTTAGATGTTGTTGGTTGTCTTGAAAAAACCATCTAGATCAAGAGCACATAGAGGTGGAAAGCTTTAGAAGAAGCGCGACTATGTTTTCCCCATGTTCACACTAAGGGGGGAATGTTAGGAAGTCATTATATTAGTGCTCACATTTATATTAGTGAGTTGGTACATTTTTTATAACCACTCACATAGAAATGCATTTAGGAGTAAGAAAAATATATCTACTAGCTAGGAAAATGTGAGAATTTTGCGGGATGGGTAGTTGAGGTAGCTTCCTAGATTATAGGAATGTAAAAGCTTATGATCTGTAAGTATCGAAATAAATTAAATGAAATATTATTATTCCTCCCATTGTATTATGCGAGATATGGTCCAAAGCTCTAAAAAATGACTCATTTAATATATATGAGAATACTTTATTGACATGAGATAACAACTTGAATATTTTGATAACTTTTGACTTATGACTATTAACAACAAACTAAACTAACTAAATATAATGTTTCTATAGTTTTTATATCTTAGAAAACATTTTACATTGACACAATAACACATTTAGTGATAATGATGACAAAAATTATTGACCATGACTTTATAAATGACTATAACATAGATTTAATGAAATTAAAATTTAATCAGAGGACTAATAACAAATAGATATAATAAGTAACAAGCAAGATATATCATGCAAGAAACAATCAAGTGTGTATAATATGGAGATAAGAGTGACTTAGCTTATATTTGGAGATGCAAAAATTTGGTTCGGTTCTAGGTCGAAATGTAGTGAAATAGGATGGATCTAGACTGGATATGGTTTGTATAGGAAAATGGGATATGCAATTATTTAAAAATGACCACCTAGATGAGGACAAGATCTTCTAGGTGATAGTATCGAATTGGGTGCTAGTTTCCTAACAACTCCACTTCCGATCTTTTCAAGACCTAAACTTATATTCTTCCTTTCGCTCTTTGTCGCATCCACTTTGATGTAGGGTTTCGTCATCGCACATGAACCTAGAAAATAAACCCTAACTACTTGCGTAAGGCTCAAGAAAATATTATACGAAATAAATCATTTCTATTCTTGATTCAGATTGACCTTGAAGGTCACGCCAATGTGATTTTCACCAAGTGCTACACTACATTTCAAACTCTATATAGTTCTAGTGTGTGTGTGATTGAATTGTGTCCCTTGAAGTTAGGTTTCCCTTGTTCCAGTCACATCAAGATAGCGGGATACAACTAATTTCCCCCCAAGATGAATGTGTGAGATGGAATTTAGAATAAACCCTCTTATGTAGTGAATAATGTAGCCAAAATGTAATCCTTGAATGTTGCTTTTTTCCTAAGTAGTAGATAGTAAGTAATAACCCAAGTTGTCCAACCCCTAATAATAGTAAGTTCGTGTATATATATATATATATATATATATATATATATATATATATATATATATATATATATATATATATGACTTCTGTTTAAATTTTGACACTTAGTGACACCATAAGCAACCCAAAGAATTAGAAAAGACCCAAAGTTAAGTATCAAACAATAATTTAAGAAACAAAAGAGAATAGAAAAAGTTCTAGAAAGGACACTAACACCCGGGTGGTAGTGTCCTTAATGGGTGGTATTGTCAAATCCAAAAATATAAACACAAACAAAGACAGAGACATGGATCCTGTGACCCTACAAAAAAGGTGTATATCCAAGAAGTATAAGATAATATCACATTCAAAACCAATTATAGAATTAGGACTAGGAAAAAGGTGTCACCAACGTCTAATCTTCAACTCAAAATCATGTATATAACAACATACTAGAGGTATGATGTAATAGTAATAAGTGTATAATTTTGCATCTACATTTCCCCCTTCATGCTATTTGGATGAAATTCAATAATATAAAGGATATAAGAAGAACATACCTGTAGAGGGATGGAGTCATAACCAAGGCGTGTCGATAATAAGAATCACAACACGATGAACCTGTGGATCACCATTTTGATCCATGTGGGATGAATGTGTGTCGTAGAAGGATTCATTGGATAGAAAATTTCTATGGAGATATATGAGACATCGAAGCTTGGATATTGAAGGAGGGATAGAGAGTAAACAATTCCTAAATTAGTGTAAAAGCATCCTATTGCTAGAGAAAGGGTATTGGGAGAGAAATTAAATTTTCTATCTACCATGAAACTTCCTAAAAATAGGTTCCATTGTTGCAAATGGAAGTGAACCAATTGTTACTTTCCTACTAGTCATAGAAAAACCCCTGTAAAGTGGAAAAAGATAGGAAATGACATCTCATTACCCCCACTTTATGGTGTAAGGGTGTAAACCAGGACAAATGGAAAAAATATTGAACTTGATTTGCTCCCAAGCTAGGTCATCTATGAGGGATATTGATACTTCTTGTCATGCGCAAATGTACAACAAGGAAATTGACAAGGTGCTTGTCGGGCTCATTCTCCCACTCACTCGGATCGTGACAAGTGGAAACTTCTGGCGCATTGTGTAATTTGATGTCCCTCACATCCCTTTTAGGTGAGGGACATCAGGGTTGAAAAAATATGCCCAACCCTCATGATGCCTCAAGGTTCCTCATGTGACCGCTTCTCAGCCCTTCCTAGTGCTTTAAAACTATTTTTTAGCTTTAATCGGTGTCATTGGATCTCGCCACATGTCAAGCTGAGGTGTGCTATGAAAATTTATGTCCCTCATGTCCCTTTGAGGTGAGGGACATCAGGGACATGAAAATTCACCTCTCTCCATGCCTTTGAAATTTTCAAATTTTAAAAATCCCTCATACTTCTAACATCTAACATCTAACATTCCTGTGCACAACTTACTCTGCAAACTCCTCTCGCAACTTTTTACCACCACTCTACCTTTGCCAAATCTCAAAAAAATATTCACCATAACAATGCAATCCTCTACCCCATGGTGATACATAGGTCCCAGGAGAAATATTGAACAAACGAAGGAGAAGAAATGAAGAACGAAGAAGAATAACAGTGGAAATCTTCATTGTCACAAAATAGAATTTTGAAGAGATCTTGAAAATGGATGCATGGACTGAAAAACCATTTTTTTTTGTCCATTCCTATATAAAAAAACATCAAAAACACACCTTCAAACCCTCCTCCTATGGCATAAAACATTCATAATGAATAAATCCTCTTTCCGGCCCAACGGAGAAAAAATGCTTGATTTCTGTCAAATCGGCGGTCGGATCGAGCTAAAAACTTTCCCTCAAAATCCAAATGAAAAACCAATAAAAAGGAGTTAATTTCATCATGATCGAAACAAAAACCATACCTGTAAATTTCGAGCTCCATTAATGGCCGCCATGGTAGGCTGCGTGCCCAAAGCCCCACTGTCAAGCAGAAATTTTAAATTTTATTTCCAAGCATTCTAATGGGCGAAATTAAGTGAAATTCGAGAGGCTGTGACGATGAGAAGAGTCCAAAAAAATATGTTCCATCACAAACCGAGCATTAAAATTCCACTTTCTAAAATAGTAAGTTTTCCTATATAAACTTGCTATGTTTGGGAAGTCACCATCAAAAGTGGCTATGGAAAAGGCAATGTGCATTGAAGATCACCAGGAAGCCAAAATGATTGTCCAGAGTAGAAAATAGTTAAAATGACCACTTACTAAAAATAGTAAGCCCCCTATATGGGTGCTTACTAAAAATAGTAATTCACCCCAAGAAGTGGTCAAGGTGAAGGCGGTGTGTGTGCAAGAGTGAATGATGGAGTTCATCGCATCACGATGGTCAAGAAGAGGCAAAAATCACCTCTTACCAAAAATAGTAAGTCTCCCATCTGGGCACTTGCTATTAATAGTAAGTCACACTCAAAGGGTAGTTTTGGCATAATGGGACATAGAGGGATGATCATTCAAAGTCAACATCATCGTTTGAGATCATCATAGGAATTTCTCACAAGGCATTTGAGATCCATCTCAGGGAACTCGATAGTGTTTTTCGACACTCACTACGTGGTTCGGGTCACAGGTATATCATGTGTAGGGTGGAAGTTGTGATCATCAGTGAAACAATTCATTCAACTTGGCAGGATTGGTTCTGAGTTCCTATCTCTTTGGAAAGGATCTTTATGAGTTAGTGTTCATGGTCATCAGTGAATTCATTCAATAAGTGTTTTTGAACACTTAAACCCAAGGTGTCCTGGAACCATCCTGAAGGAGTTTCTCAAGGTGCAAGGAGTTTAAAGATTTAGAGTTTCACTACATTTGGAGCTTTCCATCGACAAGGATCAATGGAATTCATCAGAATGAATTCTCCTCTTCTTCTTCTCTCTTTTCTCTTCATACCCCCAACTTTCTATCTCTTCTCAATGTTGTAATTTTACATTGGGGTTGCACTTTTCTTATGTATTAATGTTCATAATGTAATGAGTCACCTTTATGTTATAAAAAGGGACTTAAAAGTTTCCCAGGAAGTTAAAGTTTTAAGTTGTGTGAGGACATATGAAAAGGCATTAGGGGGTAGATGAAGAGTCATATCTCATTCTATAAATCGTAAAGCCATTCCCATTTTAAGGGGTTGGTGATTGATTTTGTAAACTCAAGAGTATATTGTACTTTGAGAGAACAAAGGAGATAACCATTTTCTTCCATCCCCCTCACTAGTTTTCCTCCATTCCCACACTATGTACAACTTTTTTTAAGCAATCAATACAAGAAGAAGGATTTTCTAGATTTCTTTGACTAAGGGATTTCTTGATACTTTGTGATCATAAATTCTATTTGGTCTTGTTTCTATTTGAGTTGTTTCTTCTCATAAATGCATGTGTTGAAGTTTCTAACTAATGTGTGCAAGAATATGATTTTCTACCTGTAACATTAGTTCTCCTATCTCATTTCCCACTCCCATTTCTTGCCTTATAGACAAAGTCCTCTCTAACAAGAAATTGATAGCTTTGTTGTAGGGTTAGTGGAGTGCCCCTGTTAGATCCCTAGCCGCAAGGCCACTAGGAAAATCCACCTTTACTCATGCATGCATATACGACAGCTACACTGAGTTAAGTAGAGAGACTTAGATTCCCAAAGCATTGGCAAGAAATCCAAAAGTTTGTCCACCCAAAAATTTTATCGCCAACAATTTTTGACGTCCACCGTGGTAGAAGCGATTTAGTTGCATCTCGTACCCAAAATATGACCGCAAGGTCTAAAAATTAAAAAAAAAAAAGTTCATGAAAATCCATTGATTCACTTTGTTAATTTATATAAGTGACCTTTCATAATCCATGGTGTCCTTTCATATTCCTATTACAATTTTTTTTGTTCTTAGAATTTGAAGAAGAATGTGCCAAAGTAGAAGCGGAAGAGAAAACGAAAATGGAATATGAAGTAGAAAGACCTCAACCCATTGTTTCATGGGGAAGGAATACAGCTCTGCTTGCTCTTAAACCCCTATTCACGATCTACCAACGGGTTCTGCAAGAACTTTCCAAAGTTAAAAGGTGACAACACACAACATTATGAAGAACACATCAATTCTTTCATGACATAATGTAGAATTATTTGTGTCCAACATGAAGATGTTTCTTTAAGACTGTTCATGGAGTGCCTCTAAGAAAAAGCAATAGAATGGTTTTATCTCCTCCCTACCGATCTATCACTTGCTGGAATGACATAAAAAGGAAGTTCGAGGAAAGATTTAGATTCACTGAGGACTATCAAGATCTCCTTGTTTGATTGGCACAAATGAAGAAAGGAGAAAATGAAACTATGAGAGACTTCATGGCTTGTTTTGACCAGTTTCTCTATAGGATACTAGAAGAGGATTCACCATCAGAGAACAACATCAAGAGATTCTTTATTAGTGCTCAATCACTAGAGGTGGGATTTTTCCTACAAATATTTCAACCAAGGGATATTATAGAAGCACAAATATTGGCCATTAAACTTGATGACGATCTCATCCTATCTAGAAAGATCAAGAATCCCTCAAAGGGAAGGTCAAAGATGCACAGGTGGCTCTCACCAGATTTCCAGACAAGAAAGTTTCAGTGATGATTTTGGTAGCATACATTCGACTTCATTTGGAATGTTGCTAATTCAAGCTTCTACCGAGACTTGGGAGGGAAAATTCAGATGAATTGGTCTTCCGCAACCATACCAGTGAAGGGAGACATGGAGAAATTGTTTCTAGAGAAGAAGATGAGGTACACAGTGTGAAAGTTTGGAAGTCTAGGAACCGACATCTTGTACCAAGATACTAGGTAGATGAATCACTTTGTGAAAACTAAGGAGGAAGATGATATTCCCATCTTGATAGGGCTAGACATTCCTTCTCGGAGAGGTATGGACCTTGAAGAAGCATTGAGGAGATTCGAGTTATAAGAGGGAAGCCCCAAATTACCAGATGACGCAAACCATGAAGAAGAGGAAAGGTTCTTGGTGAATCTCAAATGTAAAATTCAAACTCCTCGATTTAGATCTATATTTTGCAAAACTACAGAGGTTTAGATCCTAATCCTACTCTAAACTGCAAGGAGACAGGGATAGAAATGCAAAAATATGAAACTAACTAAAGGTGGTGATGCACCAAAAGGAGTGGTGAAACATTTCTATCAAGCAAATAGACACAGACCAAAGTTTACAACATAAAACATACACAGACTAATAAGATATAATTTAGGATTTGAAATGAAGCAAATAATACAAACAAAGGACTGAAAACCATTCACAAGCTTGCATTATCATTTCCAGTGTCAAAATCACTGCATTACAACCTCAGAGAGGTAAAAACTGTTACAATCTTTGGAGAGGTCTGATTCTTGCCTCAATCACTTGCTGGAGGTGAAAGAAGAAGTTTGTTATGTCAAAATTGTTCCCCCTTTTGAAATGAGCCAAATCTGGCTTTTACATTGCATGGGTCGAGCCCAGGGGACAGAAAACGTACAAAAACATGAGAGCCCATCCCTCCTTGACTGTAGATGCATTAAAATGGCATGGGGGACCTTACAAACCCATACCCTATCATTTTGACAGATTTACGGAGAATCGACCCATTACGCATTAAATCTCAGTCATTTGAAATGTCACTTCTGGCCATGAACACGCGTCAGAGCCGTTTCTCAATTTTCTCTCTCTATAATGCACCAAAATTCAAGATTAACCCTAGAATCATGTAGATAATTTCATAAGATTTCCGTTGATATAAAGAACGTGCAAATCGAGCTCTGGATCGAAAGATATGTCGATCTGAAGATTTAGGGCACAAAATAGGTGAAACTACGTTTTGAAATTTTCCCGCGCTCTGCCACTGGATGACACGTGTCAAGCACTGATTGGATGTGTAATTCTCTCTCCTTCCCTGTCCTACAGGTTTTCTACTTCATTGGACACGTGTCCTCTTTTTATTGGCTCGGGTCAGTGCTTGAAACCTCGCCCTTTGACTTTTGGACTTTCTCCCTTGTGACACGTGTCGCGATTTGATTGGTCCGCGGGTCTGCCGGCTTTTCGCGCCCTTCGCGTCTTTTTGTCCGGATGTCCCAGTGCTGTTTGGGACAAAATCCTCTGATCCACCGAAATGGGCTTCCTTGTCCCTTATCTGCCGATGACACGTGGCGCGCTTGTCGATTGGCTCTCGGCTTTTTGGTTATCCGCGTCCCACGCGTCCCTTTGTCCCAGATGTCCCAATACGAAATTTCTGTTTGGGTGAGCCGCCGGTTCGCGTCCTTCCTTCGGGCGATGTCAGTGTACATTTGTTCCCCGTCTCGGTGTCCCGGTGTCAGGACAAATTCCCTTCCCGGTTCACCCGATTCCGATTCCTTCGCGTTCCTTTGTCCCACTTGTCCCCTTTGCGGTTAGTCGATTCTCTTCTCCTTGGCCGAACCGGATTTCGCGTCCACGCGTACTTGCCCGCTTGTCCCGAGTGCTAAAGTTCTCTATTTCAGCCGATCCGGGCGGTTCGCGTCCTCACGGCCCGAATGTCCCAAACTGTTTTGCTCGGTTAGTCAATTTTGCTTCCTCCTTGGCGGATCGGCTTTGCGCCTGCGCGTCCTTCTGTCCCAGATGTCCCTTTGCTTCGCGGGCCACTGGAGGCTTTTCGGCCGATCCGCGTCTCGATGTCCCTCATGTCCCCCTTTATTGCGAGGACTAGGACTTAGCCAATTTTCACGATTTTTCCTGTCCCAAGCTTGTTTTTGCCGCTTTTTTCACCTTTCCTCAGAACTTGCTCTTTTCCTCCTGGACAGGAAAGTTAGAAAAAAATGAGGGGACCCTGGAAACATGATTTTTTTCCCTGGATCAATCAATTTTGCCTGGGACTTGAGAATTCTGATGTATGTTATCGAATTAACCTGGGGGTGAATTTGGATAACAATTTGGTGACTCAGTGGGGATATCTGCCTGCTAGATGAAAAGACCAGTTACTGAAGCAGTCCATTGGGCATGGAGTCATCAAATATTCTATTTAGAACCCTAACTGACTCAGAATGTGCAAGGAGGAAGATGGAATGTCTCCTGATGAAAGCAAGGACTGCTAAACATCTCCATGGACAACAAGCTGTGCCAAAGCACTTAGGGAAAACAAGACTAACCTACAGCAAAACAATGTGCACAAGCACTTGGAGGAAAGAAAATCTAATCTAATATTTACAGAGGTAGTGAACTTCCCTCTAGAAGCAATGCTTGAGATAGATTCCATTATTTGGAATCTGCGGTTCTTCACCATCAATGAGGCCAATTGGAAAGCATTGTTGTTCTTGCACTTTGTGACCACATATGGGCCACTCAAATGGCATCAAATTTTGAATGCCTTCCCGGTTTTTCTCTATCCACATCCCATTTCAACACTAGATCTCGACTTGAAAAGATCTATCTTTGGCCTTCTATCAAAGGTCTTCTTGATCAAAGCTTGATCCTTTTCCATTGCTTGGGATGCCTGATTTCTGATCTCTTGCAGCTCCATCAACTCTGCATACCTCACCTCCATGGGCTCAAACTCAAGCAACTCCAGCTGCTTCATGAGTTCCAACGTTGGCAACTCAAGTGACATGGGCAAGATTGCCTCTCTTCCATAGACAAGCCTAAATGGAGAGTTACCTGTGGATCTTTTGGGAGTGATCCTATCAGCCCATAAGGCTGATTTCAGCTTGGTATGCCAAGACCTCTGATTCTCATCAAGAGTCCTCCTAATGATCCTCAACAAGTTCTTGTTTGTAGACTCGGCCTAGCCATTACCCTGAGGGTAATAGTTCGATGAAGTGCTTAGGTAAATACCATTCTTGACAGCCCACTCGAGTCACCTAGATCGATGAATGCCGATGCATTATCGGAGATTATTGTGGCGGTACACCAAATCTGGTTGTTATCCCCTCATAAAAGTCTAAGATGTTAGACTCATTCACCTCTTTGAGTGCTATTGCTTCTGTCCATTTGGTGAAGTAGTGCATGGTTTGTCAAAATCCATTTGTGCCCTTGGCTTGAATTGGGATTAATGACTCAATGAAGTCCAAACCCCATTGCATGAATGGCTGGTCAGCGAGATTGGATGCGATGGAAGGGCAGCAAGTCTCTCTTTTCTGTGAAGAATGCACAATTCTTACACCTCTTGATCCATGCATAGCAATCACTTTGAAGATTTTAGGCCAATAATAACCAGCCTTCATGATTTTAGAGAGCATTTGTCACTCTTGGTGCAAAATGGCCACCAGCTGGTCCACCATGAAACTCTTCTAATACCCTTTGAATCTGACCTGTGCTAATGCATCTCAGCAGCACTCCATTTACATCTTTCTTGAACAAAACTCCATCAACAATGGCATACGGGACAGCAACTGCAATCTGAAGTGTCTCCTTTGGGTCTTGTTCATCTCCGGAGGGCATAGGCCTGTGCTTAGGAAGTGCATAATACCTTGGGTCCAGCAAGGAGTCGGGGCAGCATTGTCTTCTTCTTGTTTGCCACTTGGCTCATGACTGTCCTGGACTGTCAAAACAGCCTCTTCTTCATTGCATACTTCTTTTTGTTTCCCCAAAACCAGCTGCTCACACAATCCTTTCCCTCTTACCAGCTTGGTGATCTTGATCTCAATGTCATACTCCATGACACGGGTGATCCAACCTGCCCTTTTCTCATTCAAATCCTTGTTGAGGAGGAAATCCTTAACCCCACATGTGAGACCAGTAGTTGAATCTTATTGTTTGAGACCAAATGTCTGAACTTCTTCAAGCTCCTGATGACAGCAAGGACATGCTTTTTGATGAAAGAATACTTTATTTCGTAATCTTCCAAGGTTTGGCTGAAGAATGCTATGGGCTGTTCTGAACCTTCTCTATTCAGCTGTGTTAAGATAGTTGAGATTGTGTCTGATCCTCCAAACGCATACAACATGAAGTCCTTTGAAAAGTCTGGGTTGATAAGAGTTGGAGCTTGTGATATTGCATGCTTGATGCTTTCAAAACTCTCTTTGCCTTCTATTGTCCATTTGAATGCCAGACTCTTCTTCAACATCATTGTTAGAGGCTTCATAAGAGTGGAAAAATTAGGCACAAATCTGTGGACAAAGTTTATCCTTCCTAAGAAGCTTTGAAGAGATTTCTTGTGGTGTGGCAATGGGAGCGTTCGGATGGCTTCAACCCTTTCAGGATCAATTGTTAGCCCTTCCCTAGAGACAATGTGGCCCAACAATTTGCCCTCATGTGCCAAGAATATACACTTCTTTGGATTGATGACACTCAGAACCTTCTACACCTACGAAACACTTGTATGCGAGGTGAAAGAGATGTCTGCTTTGCATTCTTTGAGAAGATAGTGATATCATCTAGGTATACCAAGCACTATATTGTTGATTAAGCCTTTGAATGCCATATCCATAGCTCATTTGAAATGTTGCTCGGCATTTGATAGGCCAAATGGCATCTTCTTGTAGGCATAGGTGCCCCATTTGGTGGTGAAAGCCGTCTTGAATTGATCTTCTTCCTTCACCATTATTTGATTATAGCCTGAGTATCCATCAAGTAGTGAGAACCTTTACGAACCAGCTTCTGACTTGCAATATTTGCTCCATGGAAGGGAGTGGGTAATGGTCTTGAGGAGGCTCTGTTCAAGTCTCTGAAGTCAACACACAGTCTGATTTCTCCATTTCTTTTTCTCACTGGCACCAAGTTTGCAACCCAACTTGAGTGTTTGATGGGGAAGATGATACTAGCCTCAATAAGCTTGCTTAACTCTTTTCTCATGAGAGGTTCAATATGGGGATTCACTGGCCTTTGCTTTTGCCTAACGGGCTTGGATTCGGATCCAGCTCAATAGTATGTTGTGCCAGCTTTGGGTTGAAACCTCTTAGATCTTTGTAAGTCAAGCAAAGATATCGGGAACTCTTGACAAAAATTTGAACAAAATCAGATTTCTCTTGTGAGGTACTTACTTTGCCAATCTGCAATGTTTTGCCTTCTTCCACTAAAATAGGCTCTGAATCTTCACCCTTCACTTGAATGTTTGCTTTCTCCTTCCGGAACTGATCATTCGGGTTGAAGATTGACTCCAAGGTTATGAGGCCTTTTGGTAATTTGTTAGTTCTCAGTTGTACTACCTGATCACCATATTGCTGCTCCAGCTTGTCTTGATTTCTGGCGGAGAACTCAGCTTCTTCTTGTAGGAAATTAACAATTTGTTGATCATTCTCGAAGACTTGCCAACTTGTGTTGTTATCTGGAACAGCTGGTCTCACAACCAATTTGATATGAGGCTGAGATTTCTCACTTTTGATACTCTCTGCAACATCAAACGCAGCCCCAATTGCTGCAAGTCTGTCAGCGGCTTCATTCTTTTTCTTGGGATGGAATTGATGCTAAAAGCTTCAAAATCTTCAATAAGATCCCATACCCGATTTTTGTAGCACTTAAGCAGATCATTTTTGGCAGCATTTTTTCCTTTGACTTGGTTTACGATCAGCTCACTATCACCAAATACTTGTAAATTCTGATGCCTTTCTTCATTGCCCAGTGCAGTCCATGAATTAAGGCTTCATACTCAGCCGTGTTGTTTGAACAGGAAAACTGGAAATGGAAGGCTGAGTAATACCTTATACCTTGCGGTGAAATGAGCATAGCTCCTCCTCCTGCACCTTGTCTACTCCTTGATCCATCAAAGAACAATTGCCATACTTCATTCTTGTCCTTATGATCTGGCTTGGTGATGCTGGGGAGAGGTTGATCCTCTTCATGTAAACAATAAACCCCTAGCTCAGATTCTTCTATTTCTTGATAAGGATCAAAGGCATGCACTTTGCTTGCCCATTCATCAAGAGTCAAATCTGGGATACTTCCAACCTTAGTGTCAGCTTCATCAGTGCTAGGGTGATCTTCTTGATCAAATGCTGAGCAATTGGCATTAATTTGACTTGGAGTGTAAGGCTCAATATGGAAGTTTGCAATAGGTTCGGATCTGATTGTGGCCTTAGTTCCATATCTTGTTCTGAATAACATGTGTGACCAATCGTGAGACAAATAGCCTCGATTTTTGGTGAAGTCCTTGACAAACATAGGGAAAAGAGTGGTGGAAGGTCTATGACTGACACATCTTGTAACACTATTACGTTGGGACATGCATGTAGTGTGAGGCTCAAACCTTTGATTACTCCAACCGTTGTCACTGTTGTCCCATCTAATTGCACTACACCCTTGGAGATGACTTCATATTGAAGCCCTAGCTGATCAGCTATTTGCTTGGGCATTACTGAACTACTTGCCCCAGAGTCGATCATGCAATTATGTACCAACTTATCTCCTATGATCAATGAAACATAAAATGGAGGGGGCTTCAACATTTTACCTTGTTGACCTCCATGATTTCCTTTGGTGGCAGCATTTTGTAGTACCTTCTCTTGCATTTGGACCTGTTGATTTGAAGTTGACCAGTCCTTCATGGCAGCTTGTAGCAAATCTCTTTGGCCTGGGATGGATAGTGATTCCCACATTGATATGTTTACATTTGTCTTCTTCATCTGATCAATGATGTTGAATGGGGATGAAGCATCCCTCTGCTGTCCCCTAGCTTGCGCATTCATTCCTTGCACATGGGCAGCAACAACTGGCATCTGAGTTGGTTTAGGAGCTGGTTTGGGTGCTCCTTGCATGTTTGGAACTAATTTTGTTTGCCAACACCTTGTGGAGTGATAGAAGGTCGTGAACTACTTGGGGCCAATGGTTGTTCTTCACCCAAATTCCTCCTTTTTGACCTTGTGTTGGCTGCAACACCTTGAGAGGGTATTTGATTCATACCACAGAAATCTTCAGCCTGCCAATTGACAAGAGTAGTTTCATTCGGAGATGTTCCTTGCTGAGGTGCTTCTTGTTGCTGATCTCCTTCGTGGCTGGACTCTTGCGACCCACTGATGGTTTGCACCATCAGGGCTTGATTTAATGCACCGTTAAAGCACATTGATTGGTTATGTGGCTGACTACACGGGAAACACCAATCATATTCTTGGGCCATGTTATTTTGGACTGGCACTAATGCTTTAGAAGTAGATACAACATTGGGGTTATAGGGCTGAAATGGTCTATTAGCGGGAGGCCTTACTTGGCTTTGATTTTGATTTGCAGCCTGAGTTGGTGACCTATTTTGTTGGTATGGGGGCCTAGCCTGGTACTGTGCTTGAGGCTGATACGGTCTAGCACTTTGAGCTTGCTGTCTTTTGATAGTAACCAGCTCATTTCCCAAATTTTGCAACTGTTTCATGACCTCTTGGAGTTCATTTGAAGCACTAGAGGATGAAGTAGAAGTTTCACTTGAACTTTGATTTCTAGGGGTGGGAACAGGAGCCAAAGTGGGTGCTTGACTAGTGCTTGGATTTTCTAAGTTTGGATACAAGGGCATGGGAGGCCTAGGAGCCAGTTTACCAGCTTGAATAAGACAGTTTTGGCTCTAATGGCAATGCTATAAGCAGCAGGTAAGGTTGTGCCTCCCATAGATTGAATTAACATAGAAATATCAGAATTCAAAGCTTTAAGGTAATATAGAAAAGCACCTTCTGCTGTTGGCCTGACTGCCACTGGAATCCTATCCCAAGACCTTTGAAATCTGAAGTTGAAGTCAGTCAGCTGCTCGTTGGGGGCTCTCTTGATAGTTGTTAGCTGCTCCAAAAGAGACAAGTTGTCTCCCTTCTCTCCAAATTGCTCATGAAGTGCAATACACAGCTGATTCCAGTTTGTGATAGAACCAGCTCCAAGGCTCCTAAACCATTGCAATGCTTTACCCTTGAATGAAGATGCGATTCCAGTAACTTGTGACCACTTGCATTTCATTGATTTCATGGATTACAAAGGTTAGCAATATCTTTAACATGATCACTGGAGTAGTCGATTTTCTCGGTGAAGTAGGGAATGTTCTTCAAGGCTGCAATAGGAACTGGATGTTGTGCATTGAGAGCAAGTGGGCTGCTGCCTGTGAAGTTGACGTAGGGGTTGTTTTGAGCCATTCTAATTGGTCTTAAAACCCTTGTATACTGAATGAAAGGCCTATCAGGTGGAGGAGTTGAGAGAGTTCTATTTGGTGGAGATGGAGACCTTTGAATCCTTCTTCCTCTTTGCC
This sequence comes from Taxus wallichiana var. yunnanensis, assembly GCA_018340775.1. Lineage (NCBI taxonomy): Eukaryota > Viridiplantae > Streptophyta > Pinopsida > Cupressales > Taxaceae > Taxus > Taxus wallichiana. Next base: position 642,201,082 of record CM031242.1, on the reverse strand, counting down.
TTCTTCTTGGAGATAATTGCAGGTATTCAAACAACACTTCTTCTTCTCCAACTCTTGACCTTGTGGTGATTCTTCTCATGAGTTTTCAGGCCTGAGCTTGGAACCAGTTGATTCTTCCCCTTGGAGTCGCCAGATATGCAAATAATAGCTCTTTATAAGCAAGAAAATGCAAGCGAGATGCATATCAACTGCTGCAATAAAAATGAGACCTCTAGGTCCCATCGGGCATGCCAAAACTATTGTTGCAGACTCACAGCACCCCTGGATGCAGATCAGGCTTCTAGGTTGATCACTCTAGCATCCAGTGTGATTGCACAACATGGAAACCTCTCTCCAAGTGTGGGGACTTGTAAAACTGAGAGAGGAATCTCCAGATTAGAGGCTGGTTCCTCAAACTCCTCTGATTTAGATCTATATTTTACAAAACTACAGAGGTTTAGATCCTAATCCTACTCTAAACTGCAAGGAGACAGGGATAGAAATGCAAAAAAATATGAAACTAACTAAAGGTGGTGATGCACCAAAAGGAGTGGTGAAACATTTCTATCAAGCAAATAGACACAGACCAAAGTTTACAACATAAAACATACACAGACTGATAAGATATAATTTAGGATTTGAAATGAAGCAAATAATACAAACAAAGGGTGAAAACCATTCACAAGCTTGCATTATCATTTTCGAGTGTCAAAATCACGCATTACTGACCTCGAGAGAGGTAAAAAGCTATTACAATCTTTGGAGAGGTCTGATTCTTGCTATCAATCACTTCTTTGGAGGTGAAAGAAGAAGTTCTTTATGTCAAAAATTGTTCCCCCCTTTAGAAATGAGCCAAATCTGGCTTTTACATTGCATGGGTCGAGCCCAGGGGACAGAAAATGTACAAAAACATGAGAGCCCATCCCTCCTTGACTACAGATGCATTAAAATGGCATGGGGGACCTTACAAACCCATACCCTATCATTTTTGCCAGATTACGGAGAATGCGACCCATTACGCATTAAATGCAGTCATTTGAAATGTCACTTCTGGCCATGAACACGTGTCAGATCCGTTTCTCAATTTTCTCTCTCTAGACTACACCAAAATTCAAGATTAACCCCAGAATCATGTAGAGAATTTCATAAGCTTTCCGTTGATATAAAGAACGTGCAAATCGAGCTCTGGATCGAAAGATATGGAGATCTGAAGATTTAGGGCACAAAACAGGTGAAACTACGTTTTGAAATTTTCCCGCGCTCTGCCACCTGGATGACACGTGTCAAGCGCTGATTGGATGCGTAATTCTCTCTCCTTCCCTATCCGTGGGTTTTCCTGCTTCATTGGACACGTGTCCTCTTTTATTGGCTCGGGTCAGTGCTTGAAACCTCGCCCTTTGACTTTTGGACTTTCTCCCTTGTGACACGTGTCGTGATTTGATTGGTCCGCGGGTCTGCCGGCTTTTCGCGCCCTTCGCGTCTTTTTGTCCCAGATGTCCCAGTGTTGTTTGGGACAGAATCCTCTCGATCCACCCGAAATGGGCTTCCTTGTCCCTTATCTGCCGATGACACGTGGTACAATCTGATTGGCTCTCGGCTTTTCGGCTATCCGTGTCCCACGCGTCCCTTTGTCCCACATGTCCCAAAGTCACGAAAGTTCCCGTTTGGTGAACCGGCGGTTCATCCTTCACGTACATTTGTTCCCTGAAATGTCCTGACTATGCGGGACAAATTCTTCCAGTTCACCCGATTCGGCCGGTTCGCGTTCCTTTGTCCCACATGTCCCTTTGCAGTTAGTCGATTCTCTTCTCCTTCGGCCGAACCGGCTTTCTGCGTCCATGCGCGTACTTGGCTGCGACTGTCTCGGTGTTTTGTTCTCTATTTCGGCTGATCCGGGTGGTTCGCGTCCTCACGGCCCGAATGTCCCAAACTATTTTGCTCAGCAGTTAGTCAATTTTGCTTCCTCCTTCGGCCGGATCGGCTTCTCGCGCCCTGCGCGTCCTTCTGTCCCAGATGTCCCTTTGCTTCGCGGGCCACCTGGAGGCTTTTCGGCCGATCCGCGTCTCGATGTCCCTCACGTCCCTACTATTGTGAGGACTAGGACTTAGCCAATTTTCACAATTTTTCTGTCCCAAGCTTGTTTTTGCGCTTTTTTCACCTTTCCTCAGAACTTGCTCTTTTCCTCCTAGACAGGAAAGTTAGAAAAATTATGAGGGGACCCTGGAAACATGATTTTTGTCTGGATCAATCAATTTGCCTAGGACTTGAGAATTCTGATGTATGCTATCAAATTAGCCCAGGGGAATTTGGATAACGAGGCCCATGAAAGGTTTGAAAGAACTATCTATACAAGAACTACTTAGAGCCACGGAAGAAATAGAAGACCTTGAGCTAAGTCTCAAACTCTTGATGCAAGCCATGAATCTACAAGACAAGTGCAAATCTGATTTAGAAGCCTCAATTAGTGTGAAGGTTGGCCATGTTGAAACAAAGCAAGATGAGAAATATGATGCCCCTCCTGAGCCAATGGTTGATGGATGCAACGATGAAATCGAGGTATTTTCTTTCCCATTTGAAGAGGAAGACTCTTTCCATGATGAAGAAATTGAAGCAAGGATTTTTAGGCCTTTGAAGTTGAAGCTCCTCTTGAAGAAGGAGTGATAGAATGCAGCGATTCCCAAGATGATGAAGTAATCCATCTAGATAGTTTCCTTGAGCTATAAAATAAAGATTCTTCGAAGATGTACAAAGATGAGCTGCTAGGAAGTAACAAAGGAGATCTCTGTGTAAGAAATATTGGATGTAGTTGAAGTTGCGAAAGACCTCGAGATGATTCTTTATCTCTTAACTTGTGTCATGGATTTACAAGACAAGTATGAGTTTTCCTCTGATCCTCCCATCAGTACTCAAACACCTCACAGTGGAGTAGAGATAAAGGATGAATCTAAGGTTTCTCATGGAGAATATGTCAATGAGCATAGATCCGAGAAAGAAAGTAACTCAAAATATTTAAGAAATTTAAATGAAAATCAGCTTTAGGGTAGTGATGAGATGCTCAATGAAGAATTAGCTATGTGGATAAACACGGAAGGCAACTGACACTATGAAACTAATTTCAAAGAGTGTGAAGGAAATGGAATTTCTAAGCGAAGGCCTGAGCATCAAAAAGCTCATGTAGATTCACTCCTACCAAGTACAAAAAAACATGGAAGCTTTGACATTCATAAATAGTTAAGGAAAGGAGGCTACTTTCTAAAACCATTTAATGGATTTGTAGAACAACATCACTCTGTGTTTCCCACTCACTGGTTAACTTTTGAGGAATGAAAAGTACTTCGAGAGAAAGTGGGTTATCCCCACCTTGTACCATAAGCAATTGTTAGGTTTGTTTCCCTTCTGTTGTGTGTGTTTTTTCCTTTCCATGTGTGTTGTGTGTTTCCTTCCATCATTTTTGGTGTGTGTGTGTGTTTCCTTCTTCACTCTCTCTCTCTCTCTTGTCATAATTTGTACACATTGCATAGGGCCCAACAGATAAGGCACTAGTCAATGGATCATATTGTCTAAAGTTGAGATTCTAGATTCTTCATGTCATTTATTCATTTTTCTTAGTACATGTCATGTCCCCATGCTTTAGAGCCAATTGTTGTCATGCAAATGTGCAACAAGGAAATTCACAATTTCCAAGAATGAAAATTATACCCCTATGTTAATTTTTTCAAGTTTTACCCCTCCAAGACACCCCAGTTTTTGTAGTCGAGTCCAAGTGACCTAATTGATGTTAGTTCATCCCCTAGGTGATTTATGAAATTCCATTCATTCCCCCTAGGTGATTTTAGGAGTTCATTGAAAATTGCAAGCTTCAGGAAGCTGTGGGAAGGGATATCACTGGCCTTCCTAGGGCTGGAGCAACCCCATAGAGCAGAACAGAAAAACCAAACTAGACATGGAGGTGAATAAAATGCCTAGGAACATCATGGAATTGATTTAGGAAGATTCAGGAAGGATCTAGAGAAGTTGGGATAGTTTCACTAAAATCAGGGTTCACAAGCCTAGGCAATGCATAGGCCAAAACAACTGTTGAGCTTCCGAAGGTGATTTTGGGAGCTCTAGATGGAGTTAGGAGAAAAATAAAACATCATCTAAAAGGGAATTCTAAGCCCTATAATATGGTAAAATTATTTTTTCACAACACTTTGGTGCGATGGGATTACAAGAAGTATTTCTCATGCATAAGTGGAGTACCAGATCCAAAATCCACTTTTTTAGGGATCAAGTGGAGTAATCAAGATCTGATACCACCACCATTGTATTTATAATGCCATTTTTAGTCAATTTCATATAAAATTTCATCAAAAAAGTCCATCGGGAGCTCAAGTTATCGTCGTTTCAAGTTGCCCTCTTGGAGCGAGTTCGGGAGTTAGTCAAATTTTGATAAGGACACGTGTCAGCTCTAGGATCTTGGAAAAATTTTGTGTCCCTTACATCCCTCAAGGTCAAGGACATCAAGGTCAAGAAAATGTTCCTAGCCCCCATAATCCCTTTGGACCCTCATGCAACTTTCAGATTGTCGATTCAGCTCCCAGTGCTTATCGAGACTCATTCTCCCACTCACTAGGATTGTGACAAGTGGCGAGATTCTGGTGTGCTATGAAATTTAATGTCTCTTTGAGATGAGAGGCATCAGAGTTTAAAAATGTTCCTAACCCTCATGATGTTGCAAGGTTCCTCATGCGACTACTTCTCAACCCTTCTAGTGCTTTAAAGCTATTTTTTAGCTTTAATCCCCTGTCGTTGGATCTCCGCCACATGTCAAGCTGAGATGCACTTTAAAAATTGATGTCCCTCACATCCCTTTGAGGTGAGGGATGTCAAGGAAATGAAAATTTTCCTCTCTTCATGCCTTTGAAATTTCAAGTTTTAAAAATCCCTCCGCTTCTAACATCTAACATTCTTGTGCACAACTTGCTCTGCAAACTCCTCTACAACTTCCTACCACCACTTTTCCATTTCCAAAGATCAAACTAGATTTTCCATAGAAATGAAATCCTCTAACCCATGGTGATACATAGGTCCTAGGAGAAATATTGAACAAATGAAGGAAAAGAAATGAAGAACGAAGAAGAAGAACATTGGAAATCTCCATTGCGCAAAATAGAATTTTGAAGAGATCTTACAAATAGATGCATGGATTAATGAACCATATTTTTATGTCCATTACTCTATAAAAAAACCAGAAAAAAATCTTCAGACCCTTCTCTCATGGCATAAAATATTCAGGGTGAAGAAATCCTCTTTCTGACACAATGGAGAAAAAAAGCTTGATTTCCCATCAAACCGGTAGTTGGATCGAGCTAAAAATTTTCCCTTAGACTCCAAATGTAAAACCTATCAAAATGGATTTAATTTCATCATTATTGGAGACAAACACTAGACCTGTAAATTTCAAGCTCCATTAATGTCCATCATAATAGATCCGTGCCTGAAGCCACTACAGGTGAAAATTTTAAATTTTATTTCCAAACATTATAATGGGTGAAATTAAGTGAAATTTGGGGGACGTGACTGTGATGACGAGTCGAGTCCAAAAAAATATGTTCCATCATAAACCAAGCTAGTTGAATTCCACTATCTAAAAATAGTTAGTTTTCTTATACAAACTTGCTATGTTTGGGAAGTTACCATCAAAAGCGTCTATGGCAAAGGAAATGTGCATTGAAGATCACCAGAATCCATAATGATTGTCTCAGAGTCGAAGATAGTGAAAATGACCACTTACTAAAAATAGTAAGCCCCCTATATGGGTGTTTACTAAAAATAGTAAGTCACCCCAAGAAGTGGTCAAGGCGAAGGTAGTGTGTGCAAAAGAAAATGATGGAGTTCATCACATCACGATGGTTAAGAAGAGGCAAAAATAAACTCGTAACAAAAATAGTAAATTTCCCATCTAGGCACTTGCTATTAATAGTAAGTCACACTCAAAGGGTAGTTTTGGCACAATGGGACATAGAGGGATGATCATTCAAGTCAACATCATCATTCAAGATCATCATAGGCATTTCTCACAGGGCATTCGAGATCCATGTCGAGAACTTCGATGATGTTTTTGACACTCACTATGTGGTACAGTCATAGGTATATCATGTGCAGGGTGGAAGTTGTGATCATCAGTGAAACAATTCATTCAACTTGGAACGATTGGTTCTACGTTCCTATCTCTTCAGAAAGGATCTTTATGAGTCAATGTTTGTGGTCATCATTGAATTCATTTGATAAGTGTTTTGAACACTTAAACCTAGGTTTCTAGAACCACCACGAAGGAGTTTCTCAAGGTGCAAGGAGTTCGAAGATTCAGAGTTTCACTACATTTGGAGATTTCCATCGACAAGGATCAACAAACTTCATTAGGAATGACATCTCCTCTTCTTCTCTCTTTTCTCTTCATACCCCTAACTTTCTCTCTCTTCTCAATGTTCTAATTTTGCGTTGGGGTTGCAATTTTTCATATGTATTAATGCTCCTAATGTAATAAACTCACCTTTATGTTATAAAAAGGGACTTAAGAGTTTCCTAGGAAGTTGAAAAGTTTTAATTTGTGCAAGGACATATGAAAAGGCATTGGGGGTAGATGAAGAGTCATATCTCATTCTATAAATTATAAATCCATTCCCATTTTAAGGGGTTGGTGATTGATTTTCTAAACTCAAGAGTGTATTGTAATTTTATAGAACAAAGGAGATAGCCATTTTCTTACATCCCCCACTATTTTCCTCCATTCCCACACTATGTACAAATTTTGTTTAAAAAATCAATACAAGAAGAAGGATTTTCTAGTTTCATTTGACTAAGGGATTTCTTGATACTTTGTGATCATAAATTCTATTTGGTCTTATTCTTTATTCAGAGTTGTTTCTTCTCATAAATGCATGTGTTGAAGTTTCTAACTAGCATGTTTATGAATCTTATTTTATACCTGTAACATTAGTTCTCCTATCTCATTTCTCACTCCCTTTTCCCTCCTTATAGAAAAAGTCTTATCTAGCGAGAAATTGCTAGCTTTTTCGTAGGGTCAGTGGAGTGCCCCTGTTGGATCCCCAATCACAAGGTCACCAAGAAAATCCAACTTTACTCGTGCTTGCATATACAAAAGTTGTACTAGTTAAGTAGAGGGACTTTGATTTCTAGAGTGTTGGCAAAAATATACAAGTTTGTCCACTTGAAAAATTTTATCGCCAACTATATTGGTGGAATTATAATTTTAGAACAACATATATTTGATTGAACCTGATTTATTTGAACCAGCTTTGGAGAGTTAAATTTCCCATGGATTAGGTCATTGGGGGATAAAAATGTGAGAGTTAGAGATTGTATTGCACTTGGAATAGATTAAAATTTATAATTTCAAGTGAGAACATTTTGTAGGATTTGAATATTGCTTTGTGATCAATTGAAAATAGTGTGGAAGTGCAGTGTGTGGTTATATACTATGCGTTGGAAATTTTATTAAATCGTTAGAGGAGGTGTAATAGGATAACATCAAATATTTTCCCCCTTTCAGCGAATGGTGAGAAGCGATATGATGATCCATGATCCGAAAGAAAATTACATAGAGTTTTTGGAGAGGGGCTAGAAATGTATGGAATAAAATATGAAGTGGTAAGTGAAATAGAAGCGTAATGTGTAGAAAATTGTAGGAAGGGTAGTATTCAAAATTTTAATAGGGTAGACATCAAATATATAGTTCTAAGGCCATTGAAGATCTTGAAGATGAAAAAACGAGGTTTAAGCTATGGTTGAAACAATTTTGGTGAATTAGTTCTATAATAGTCATAATGACAATAAGATGTTACTATAAATAGTAAGGTTGGAAAATTTAATAGGGGTCTCATTTGTAAATTTAATTAGTGTGTTTTGAGATTTGTCTTGTGACGATGCCACATGCATGCGAGAAATTCTGGACAAGGCTCGAGAGGGTTGTGGAGCGATGTATCAGCGTAAAAATGGACCCGTTAGTAAGTATTATGTTGCTGAAGTAGACTAGGTAGTATTATAACGACTTTTATCCTTTTTACATTTTTGAATTTATGTTAATTTGGGAGTTTCTATCCAATACGGATCTGGTGGGAACATTTTTATCCTTTGGATGGTAGAATCTAGTTCTAGGTGTTATTGTCTAGGTAGTGGGTGGTAGTGTTTAGGATAATCAAAATTTCTATCTAGAAGTTTGTGTGATCTTTGTATCGTGTTTATGCATGAGTAAGATATTAACTTGTGGTTTTTGTGTTTTTTTGTGTCATGCAAAGAAATAAATTTGCAAGAGTTTTGAGGAGGGTGACATTTTTCAACTTTGTTAGCATTCGGTCTAGAGGAGGATGAGTGGTACATATTATACGTCGTGTCAGGTTGTAGCACATCACACGATTGGGGAGGTTCCCATAATATGCATTTTATTAATGCAATTTATGAGAGATGGTGTGTCGATCCACATACTTGTTGGTTATCTACTAGATATATTACGGACGACTTTTGAGGATGTGTATGGGATCTTGTGGTTACCATTTTTGGGAGATCACCGATACGTTATGCTCTAGGTGATACGCATGATAGCAACAGAGAGTTGCGAGAAAACATTTTACTGATGTCTTAGACACATGATGAGTCATCAATTAACCCTGGATGACATTGTGAGATCGGAGTTTTACGTGGTTGTAAAATTTCATTGCATTTGTATTGGCCTCTTGTGTAGTTATTGAAGAATTATGTGTATCCATATCATATAAGATGTATGATATTTTTTATGAGTATAGATAAGCATGGGACATGGTATGCTTGGAGTTGTTGCATTTTGGATCATTTATATAAATATTTGTAAAGGTTTACCTAAGAGGATTATGGTGGAGGGATTGGTGATAATAAACTTTTTGTATGTATGGGCATATGAGAACATAAGCGGTGGTGAGGTTGTTAAGCAGTCTGCGATTGGATTGGGCATAAGTAGAAAATTTAATAGCTAGATGGGTTGGATTGATGGGTCATGGGTTTAATACCATGACATATAAGTATATTAGGATAGAATGGGGCGGTATAGTTATTTGTAGACCTATAGGGAATATGGTGGCTAGCTCAAGGACCATCTTAAGATATGATGTATGCAATGAAGTATGTGGTTCGAGGAAAAGTTTCCAAGAGTAGAAGTGTTTTTCAAGTATGAGCTTGACAAAAGTTTGGGATAGTCTAGGATGTTCCTCCGAGCCATATGTATGGTATAGATTTATTATTTCTTCGAGGATAACAAGGGCAAGGCCAAGTCTCATAGTATCCCGATTACACTTGTTAGGTTTGGATGAGGTGTATGCGAAGACGGTTCAATTCAAGAAAATGACACATGACATAGCTTAGCCTATACTTAGTGGTGGGGGAGCACCGATGGGTGGTATTGTTTCCTATAGTAGGAAAAGAACTAGGTGTACATTTAGGAGGAGAAGGGCTAGTAGGAGGTCAGAAACCTACCCCCCGAGGATGATGTGGTGGTGAAAATAATTGCATAATATTGTATACACCCAAAAATCCCCATTACACATTCTGATGTCAATAATAATATTTGGTTCCCTATTACACTCATACCCAATTCATATCACTCTTGTTATTAATCCCCTATCCCATTAGCTAATTTCATATTAAAATAATTAAATAAATCCTATACATATCCATTTCCACCTCACCTCTTATCCACTTTCACTTCACTAATTAACATCTTAAGTTAACTAGAGTTAAATAAATCAATTAAAGATAAAATCATTAAATATATGCAAGAAGACAAGTTTAGATTAAATCAAATAATGCATTTAAGTTAACTAAACATATCCCACAAAGCATGGCATTCCAAAATTAAATCAAATCTCCCCAAAGATAAAAATCACATCACTTTTTTGAGTGAATGAAAAAAATACATGAATTTAATATTTCAATGCAAAAGCTAAAAATATTCAAAAGACATGCCACCTTTGCCAACTCAAAGATAAATAACTCAATCAAGCTCAAAACAATATTTTATCTTACCAGTCAAGTTAGAAATTAAAAAAAATCTCTCCAATCATGCTTTAGTTAGCTTAATATCAAATAAATCAATCACAAAAATCAAATATTTGTGATTCTCTTCACTCATCTACAAATAAAAACTCATTCTTTTCCATTTTTCATCTTTGGAAGCTTGATAATATATGTTGTTATTGTGTCAAATTTCCATTCAATTCTACACACCATTACATTTTCCATTTGATCACAAATCCAACAATCAATTCAATCATCAATCATTTGCATTTCTCGTAGCTAAAATCCACTTCCATTCGAGAACATTTCTTGGAGCATCCACATTCAATTGGTCTAGAGATTCAACAAGCTCAATACATCATTTCAAGATTTAGTAAATCTCATCAAAGGTTGTAAAGAGGTACGAAGGAAGGTCTGCTTATTTTTTCTTCCTTTATATCACATTTTCTTTGTTTACATTTTTGGAGTGCTTGGTGGGACATGCACACATTTATAATACGTTTTATCATTCTAATTTTGTTTTCAGGTTATTTTCCTTGTTTGAGGACTACTAACCAAATTTCAATACATTTCATGTAGTAGATTGTAAGTAGTTTAAAAACATCAGTCATATTGGCCATGATCAAACTTTTTTTGTGAAGGTACATGTGATTTGTGCTTCTATGACATTATTTACACTAGTGTAACACATAATTTGTGCTTTAGCATCACCAAATTCATGTCTACATCACACAACATGCACTAGCGCGTGTTTACTTGGATATTTGTAAATAAACCTAATTTTCCATCATATTATATGCACTCTTATTTTATACTAATTTTCTTTGTTGTGTAGATCTAAGTTTACGTCATGATCCTTATGTACGTGTGATGAGAGGTTTATTTTGTTGTATTATATGCATCGTGGTTTCAAATATTATTAAAATCTACCCTTTTTATAGATTTACATCTCCATCGAGTCCCCTGCATCAATATTACTTTACCCACACCTTCATCAAATAATCTACACTAACGTTCTTGATAACCATGTTTCCATTATAATACAAGTGTGTTTCTATATATATTAAATGTGTTTCCATTCTAACCATGTGTGTTCTTTACTCAATGTTAATTTAAAATTTATTTTTAATTTTTTTATAATCTCGATTTTATTCCCTATTATTTTACGTGTAATTCTAACATTGTTCTTATTGTAATTCATAACGAAATAGAGCTAAATTTTATCCTATCATTTCTTTCATGATTGAAAGTTGTGTATGCTATTCTCTCGCAACTTTAGGTGATATTGAGAATCAAAATTGATCAAGATACATTTTTAAATTATTTATTAATCAATTTTTATGATCAAAATCCATATATGATCTTATCTTGCACCTTTGGGTGATCTTGAGAATCGAAACAAACACAACATTTTGTTTCTTTTTACTTTTAACTTTTTTTTCAGAAAACTATTAATCATATTTGTGTAGGACCAATCCACTTGGAAACTATTGTCCAAACAAGCAAAAACTTCTAACAAATTTGCATCATGCAAGTTTCCTTTGTTAAATAAAATTACAAATTTCTATAAAAATTGCTAAAACTTATGAATTTATTTTATGCATTTTAAGTTGGAAAGAACTTGTGTTTAATAACTCATACTTGTATTTGTAAATAGTGACATGTATTTCATCACCACTTAACTACATTGGTGATGTGGAATTCATTAGCATGCCCCGCTCATACTACATTGCATTGCACTTGAGACTTACTCTCAAAACTGTGTTTGGCACTTTCCTCTCCTCTGTTCCCCACTTGCATGTCAAGCTATCGTGATTGGGGTTACTGTGAGTATATACCTAAAATAGTCCCTGTAAATATTTATGGAGAAATAAGGACACCATACACAAATCATTCCCTCATTACCTTATCAACTAGTTGTAAAACCCATAATTGGAGTGGAGATTCATTCCTCTAAGAGGGTACTAATTTAGTGACTCTCTTTCATTATTCCAAGGGTTCCTTGTACCACTCTTGTCCTCGTAAAAAATTGGTATATTGGGTTTGGGATATATTGAAAGATGCATCTTTTGGAGTGATAAGAGCCTTGCGTCCACCCATTCAAATCATTTTGATTTTTGCATTTTTCATAAAACATTGCATTACATGAAAAGTTTCAAGCCTTTAAAATCCAAAATGATCTAAAATCATATCATAATTCTATTTGTTGTTTGTAAACAAGAAAAATTACGTCAAGTTACTATCTCAAAAACTTGTCTTATACAAACACCATTTTACATTCTAGTTGAAATTAGAAGTTGTGTTCCACAAACACAAATCCAATCCCATTGAGATAAAAAACTAGTCTTTCCAAAATCTAAATCCACTTAAAATTAGAACTTGTGTTCTAAAAATCAAATTCAACCCAATCCAAAAATGAAATCTAAAAATATTATCCCTTGGATACTCACATCCCAATCTTAGTCAAATATCAAATCAAAGAAAATCCATTCAAATATAAATTTTACCCTTTGGATATATCATCAATTAAAAATTAAAAAACATATAATCCTTATCCTTTGGATTCACCAAATCCAAGTTTAAGCACATCAAATCAAACCAAATATAATCCTTGTCCTTTGGATACACAATCCAAGTTTAAGAAAATCACTCTAATTATACTCTAAAATCAAACTATTCCAAATAAGTCCTAAAAACTCTAAAATCAAACCAATTCATATCAAACCAGTCTTATACATTGGATACAAACATCCAAATTTAAGAAAACCAATCAATAAAATCCTTATATGTTGGATACAAAAATCCAAATTTAAGAAAATCAGTCCAACTAGACTCTAAAATAAAACCAATCTAATCAAAGATAAATCCAAATCCAAATCAAAGCCTTATATTTTCGATACACAAATCCAAATTTAAGAAAATCAGTCCAATTTGATTCTAAAATCACATCAATCCCAAATAAATTGAATCAAAATCATAATATCAATCTATTCAATTTGAAAAGCAGAATATTAACCTTCAATCAAATCAACACTCTTGGTTTCACTAAACATGTTTACAAGTCAACAACAAAAAAACCAATTCGGACATCATCCTTTGAGCTTGAATTTATCATACTTATATCAAGTTTATCAAGTCACAAATGAAAATTTTACTTTTAGCTTTTATCTTTAGTAAAATGGTGAGCCCATGAAAAACATAGAACGAGATTTATTAGAAAAACTTCATGAGATGTCAAAAAAAAATCTCATATGGCTTCCCAAGTCAATGAAAAATCACACAAACAATAATCATAATCTCTAGTAAAGAAACTACTCTATGTGAATTCAAACAAAGATAATCACACATCTTGGAGAAAGTCTTTCTAGTGTACTCCATAAATTATAAAGTGCTAATATGGTAGCCTATCCAATCACAAGACCCTTTGAAAAGGGGAACAGAAACCCATGTGATATAAAGAATCATATTATTATGAATACCATCATATCAACTACCATCTCAAAGACCGTTGTTTGTGACTCGCCATTATATCCAAGATTTAATTGACAATGAAGATATTGAAATCGAATACACCTCTAGTACAAAAATGTCGAATGAGACATTAAAGGTATTTTAGGACCACTTTCCACATCATGGTATAAATTAAATATTTATAGACAAGGTCCAATCATCGAAAAATGTTGAGCTTGATTCTTTCATTTCATCCCTAGGTCCTACGTCTAACAATGTGGCCACCATCATAAAATCAAATTCTATCCTTTCTCGTATCAACATGACAAAAACAAGTTTGGAAATTGTCCTCAATACCTTAAAATCCAATCCTAAGTATACTACTATTCCAAAACAACCATCAATGCAAAATATTTGTTTGATTCTTATGACATTATCAAAAAATTAGAGAATACAATTGCAAAAATATCTCTAATAGAGTTACACCAAACTTCACTTGTACTTTAAGACATCCTTACTCATACACACCATAATGCACATGTTATTAAGGATATCAATACAAAAAAATTAAAGTTTTAATCACAAATATTTCATCAAACATTCTAATCATATCATTTAATCCTCATGACCTTTTGAATCTTAACATCATAAACACCAATTTATTATACATTGAAGCATTCATCACTAATCATAAAATCAAAAGAGTGTTTATAGACGATGGAGCAATATAGAATATATTATTAATAAAACTATTAAAATGCCTTGGATGCCCATCTACAGATCAATCCTTCACTCCCCACATCATTCCATTCACAAATAAAAACCACATTGATGTTGAGATCCTTTTAAAACTCTAACCATCTACATATTCTACTCCACCTACATTAGAAATCATTGACAAAGGTATTGGAAAATATGAACTCCAAAATGCTCTCCACATCAAAAAATTACCTTTATCCACACATAACCTCTTTAATGATCTAGTTGATACAAACTTATTCATCAAAAACCTTTCCATCCATAACATTGACTTGGACCTCATCCACCCAAGTTTCATAAATCAAGACCAATCAAATCACATAACCATGGACCTCTTCCAAAAGGATGAGTCCATTCAGAAACCCTAATCCAAAAATAAAATGAAAAAAATGAAAAAGTGAAAAACTTAAAAAAGGATCTCCCATAGCCAACACCTCATAAAATTACTATTTCAAAATAAAAAATAGAAAAGAAAAAACTAATTATCCTTTGATTCTCTCCACACTAGGGGGGTCGCTTGTCTAAACAGTTCTAAATTTTTCTTCCATTGGCTTATATTTCAATCATAGGATTATCATATATTCATGTTCTTTACCTATACGACACAAGTTAATAATATTCCTACTTCAGTATTGTGTATCTCATCCCTCTTATGGTTTCTCCAGTTTCATATACTTTCACCTATGATCTTATCTAGAAGCTTATTCATGGAAAAATTCTCTTTTTACAGAATCTATATATAATAGTAAAGTTCTAAATATTCTTTACCCATCTCTTTTGTATTTATCTTAGTCTTTGGTGTTGAACCATTGCATCCTACTAGTCATGTGGGGCTGAGATTTTGAGGCCCAAATTCATTCCCCAAAAGAACAATACAAAAAAGGCATAATCAATTGAAAATAAAAGAAAATGCTAAATCGTTACACCTTTCATCCTTCATAGTATTTTGTGATGAGCCCATGTTTCTTTCTGGTAGCATGAGGCTGGGAATGGAGAAAGGAAACCTTACCTACCTAAATGTTTTCTTTGGTGTTAAGCCCTTTCCTATTTCTTGGTAGCATGTGGTAAAACGTAGGGGTCATTTCAAAAACAACAAATACAAGAAAAATAATGCCTTCAAAATCACAAGTGCTTAATCCTAAAAATCCCAAAGAAGCAATTTAGATGCTCATGTTACAAGATAAAACCATTCCTTAACCGAATATTTCAAATCGGTAGCCTACTTGTGGGTCTAAGTCTAGACAGAAACCTATAAAGTAAAAATAATCTTGGAATTGGTTAGATAATCTTAATTAGAGTGAGTCACATTTTCCAAGCTGGATAATTTTTACACCATTTGTTTATCTACGTTTATCATCTTCATTTACATATCACTATCTCATATGTCTCATGTCTTCTTTAGATCTCGGTGTTTAACTCTTGCATCTTGCTAGTTTCATGGAATCAAGAGTGGAGTAAGAAATTTTATCAGTATATCATCTACAATCCATTCTTCCAATGGAGTGAAATCTTTAATATTTTTAACATGATTTCATATAGTATACCCTTTATGAGTCAAATATCCAATAAAAATTCAAATAATCAAGAAAAAATCCTTTAAAAATTAAAATAATTAGTCAAACATTTATAAAAACATTCATATAATCAACAAACTCACATCGATGAAATATAAAATCATTCAAAACTCTCAAAAAATATTAAATCTATAAAAAAATCTACAAAAAATTAGAAAAACTATCCAAACATCTACACAACACATCAAAATAGAAATATACAAAAATATCTAGATATATGCAAAGAAATTCAAACCATCTCAAACCAAAAAAACATTTGAATATTTTCCTTGGTGTCCATTCCAAATATCATACAAACATAAAAATATTCTCAAATCAAAACCCTTGCATGTAACCTTGCTTGGGAAATCTCGATTCTCATTTTATCCACTTGTATGTATCCTTGCTTGCAGGAAGTGACCCAATCAAATCAACATTCCATCTAGATTCAACAAGAGTTTCGGTCAACACCGGTCTTCATTCATATCCGATCTTACCCATTACGAATCCTTTCTTGGGGAAAATCAATCAATCATCATTGTGGAACACATTAAGGATAAAGTTAAATGTCTTTATGTCAAGTTGTTTTGCATTGTTACTTGTTGACCAATTACAAGTTTATTGTTTGTCATCTTGGCTCATTTATATCCATGGTGCATACATTTACTATGTACATTGGGTTTGTTTTTTTTTTAATTTTTGTTTGTTGTGTGTATGTTTATTTACACACATAATGGGTTGATCATCATGGTGCTAATTATCCGTGAAAAAACAAAACAAGTTTATCCAAAATAAAAAATTTGAATGGAAACTTAGACTATGAGAAATGATAGTGATATCATCATTACATTCATTCATACATCTCAAATAAATACATCATATCAACATAACTCATTAATCACTAACATCTCATCATATGTTTAATCTATATCATCTACTATTCTCAACATCATATCCCTTCTATTTAACCATCCACCCAACCATATTTCACCTCCAAAATCATGTAAAAGCTGGTTCTTCCTCTAATCATGTGCATATACACTAATTTATCACTTCATCCTGTTTCACACGGAATGTTTCGGCTCTGCAGAATAGACTTGCTTCTATCCTATCATTCCTTTGAGAAACAGATAAGGGTTAGGGCTAGGAGGAATACCTGTTGAATGTTGAGATGGTGTGCGCGTACCATAGAGAAAGATCAGATCGACTGCGAAGAACTCCTTTTTGTCTTGGAAGGACTACCTGCAAGTAAGAATACAAGACCACCAGATTTTAATTAGACAATAAATGAGGGAGCTGCCTTAGGCCCAGGAAATATAAAACTTCCTTTCGAAGGTGGTCAGTTCCCCTTTTAATACGATTTAACACAAATGATAATAAAGAAAGCTATTGCAAAATCACGATTTAGGTATCTCGTTACAAAGCAATAGAAGCTAAACTATCAATAATAAAGCGTCACTTTGTTTGTTCGGTTACTGGTCGTTGATACATTCAGGTTGAGTTAGAGGGATAAACCAGACTGGATCTGAGGTTGTTAGGTGGCAAATAGGTGAGAAAAAGGTTTTGGGGTATAAGTCACAGTGACCGACGCCGGTCACTGGATAACCGACCACGGTTAGAGAACCGCTGCCGGTAGGGGATAAACGATACCGGTAGGGTCAGCAATCTAAGTGCTTCTGGATAGGGGTTGGTTGCAAGGTGATTGTGGGGTTATTAAGATTGGTGGATGGCTGAGGGGAATGATGGGAGGATAGGGAAGACTCAGAGTGTGGTAAAATGGCCTTCTGGGCAATATCAGGATGTATGGGTGAAGGTTAAGTGTAGTATGTTGCTGGTAGTAGATCTAGGAATAAACTTATGATTACTATTAATCAACAGGCTCAAGAAAATGGTGCTTAGAAACATATAAAACACTACTTACTCGTCCCTAATGCAGATGTAGGTTTCAGGACTGTGATGATGAAGACAGGACCCAAGTTGGATGATCTGACAATCCAAGATGAGTTATCTCCTCTTCTGATGCTCGGATGGGTGTTACTGGGCTCTGGTTATTCAGTTGCAGTCTTGGGCTTGATGTCCTTCTCTGCAAACTCTTCTTGTTTCTTCACTTGTCTCTGCTCGGCCAAGCAAATCTGGATCCTCTCAATGATTTCTCCTTCTTTCGATCAAATGAAAAATCTGATGTTTGTTTTTGGTTGGAAGTGGTCATTTACTGGGAACCGATAAGCGGTTACGCAACCGGCAAGCGATCGAGTAGAACCGGTATCGGTCAAGGTCAAACCGGGCTATTTTTGGTAAAATAGCCACTTTCCCTCCTTTTCTTAGAGATTGGTAGCGGGCTTGGTCAAGTCATTATGAAGTTGGTTTTGGTGCGGGTAAGGAGTAATTAGTCATAGGTGTGGATTTGGACCAAGTTATAGGTCTTAATTAGGTTAGTTTAGGGTTAAGACTAGGTCATGATGAGGTGGCAAAATGAGATGGCAGGTATGGCGATGTGGATTTATTAATTATAAGATAATTAATAAATAATTGTGTAAGGTTTAGGTGGTGAGGTCAGGTTGTGAAATGAGATGCGGGTCACAAGGGGTTGTAAGACACAAATTTGGTGTCTACATTAGCCCCTTATTGTCGTGTAGTTTGTTTTGTAAAGCTGCACAAACAATAATAAGAAGTGGTTACCCCTGTTAAGGGTATAGGTAATCCCCCTCAAATCTATCATAGATTGAGGTAGTGTGAAAGTAGGGATAGGGTTGATAAAGGGTAAATGGTGTTGAGATAACGGTAAGAGGGTGGGGTAGGTCCAAGGAAGTAGACGCACGTTGAAATGCGATAGTGCGACCGGGGTATATGATTTGAAGAGCAAACAAGAAATTCATAGGCAAAGGTCGATAGTTTATCCAAACAAGGTTGATATAATCTGGTATCCAAGGCATAGGAAGTAGCTCCGGGGATATAACGGGTAAGGTGCGGGAATGTTTAGGCATGTTCGGCGGTACCAAATGGTTGGTTTGGTTGAGATAAACGTCACGGTCTTGGTCAGGCAAAGTTGGTCATTGATCAAGTCGAGGACCCTAATCATGCTAAAACACGAATAGGTGAGCTCGATTGAACAAAAATCTACATGATGGGTGGATAAAATAAAACGTTGATTGTGGGTATGGTATTTAATTGGTGCGGCTTTGAGGTCGGGCGAAATGGTTAGGTGCAAGCCTTGGGTTGGGCCAAATAGGTTGGTTGTGGCCGTGGGTCGGGCCAAATAGGTTGGTTGCGGCCGTGGGTTGGGCCAAATAGGTTGGTTGCGGCCGTGGGTCGGGCCAAATGGGTTGGTTGTGGCCTGGGGTAGGCCAAATGGTAGGTGACGGCCTTGGGTCGGGCCAAATGGTAGGTTACGGCCTTGGGTCGAGCCAAATGGGTTGGTTGCGGCCTGGGGTCGAGCCAAATGGTAGGTGATGGCCTTGGGTCGGGCCAAATGGGTTGGTTGCAGCCGTGGGTCGGGCCAATGAAGTTAACAAAGGGTTTTCAACGAAGGTGGATATAGGTGATGTTGGTATAAAGGGCTATTAGTAAATAAGGGGCGAAATTGGGGTAGAAGTTGGAATAAAACCGATGTCGATTATCTATGACCGATATCGGTTAGGGGACCGATACCGGTTCCTTAGGGCATAATAAAACCGATATCGGTTATAGGTCAAAAACCTATAAAAAGAAAAATACGGCCTGTCATTGTCACATTTGCAATTTGAAAACCGATTTGGGTTGTCTGAGGTGGATTATTGAGATTGGAGCATTTGTTGGTTGAGGTGGCGCTATTTGAGTGGAGGAGTGAGTGATTAGTGGGCCCGAGTGAGTAGGAGGCAGCAGTTGATTGGTGGAGGACCCAACAGAGGAGAGGTGGAGCTATGGCACAGCCAGGAGGAGCAGGAGGAGTCTTTGGACCCGGTGGACCACCACCACCCATCCCACCACGACGACGTGTCATCGTACGGTTAGGTTGAAACCCTTCATTGTGTGAATTTGATGTTGTTAGGCTATTTTTGGGGGTTTGGGTAGGAATCCATGTTTTGGTAAAATAATGAATAAATTGAAGTTATTTAAAAAACGAAGAGGATAGATGGGTAAAATAGGGTAAGGTGGCAGGGTGGGTAGATTTTTAGGGTGTTTGGGTGGGTAAATAGGTATAAATAGGCAAAAAAGGATTTTGGGGGGCCGCGTCGGGTTCGGCTCCGTGATTTTCAGTGACCGATGCCGGTCACTAAGCGACCGGCATCGGTCAAGAAATTTCGGGGCAGGGTGGGTTTGCGGGTGACCGGTGTCGGTCGTACATCGACCGGCGTCGGTGGAGAGGGGACCGGTTGTGGTCATGGGTGACCAGAGTCTTGGTACATTTCTTTGTGGTTGGGGGTGTTTTGGTGGTTGTTGGGGCTGTTGTTTGGGTGTTTGGGTATTAGTGGTTTGGGTGTTGTGTTTGTGGGGGTGAAGAGGGAATGGGTAGAGGTTAATAAGAAGGTTGATTGGTGAGTGGGGGGAAAAATGGGGCGATTGTGTGGTTGGTGCGGTTCGGATAGAGTAGGTGTTGGGCATGAATGGGGAGGTGTTAAATTGGTAGGGGCATAGGTAAATGGTGAGAGTAGAGCTGAGTAAATGGTAGTGTGCGAGATAAGGCAAGGGGATATCGTAAAGTTTTTAGGGTAAAATAGGTGGGTGTAGGTGTGTGTTATAGAGTCGGGTTGTGGTTGGGTGGGTAAAAAGAGGGTATAGAAGGTTAAAGTAGTAGTTGTTTGAAAGGGTAGGTCTAATGCAGTGGGTGATTTTGTGTAGGCACGTCAGCAGCTGACTATGCGGGATAGGATACCTCCGGCTGTTGCCCAGAGACGGATGCGGCCACACATGTCCAGCAAGCAGATGGGGTATCATGCGCGAGGTGGACTCGGCGGAGTCAGCTGATACTGAGCGGTGTGAGGATCACAGTTTGATGGTCGCCCTCATCAAGAGATGGGATCCGGCGACCAATGTGTTCCATCTCCCGACTGGAGAGATGACCATCACATTGGAGGATGTGTATCGCATCCTTCGATTACCGATTGATGGAGAGGCAGTCTTTCGAGTTGTGGCCAGAGAGATGTAAACCATGGATAGCATCCTACATGTATTCGAGGGGATGCAGCTGCGCTCATCGACATATCACACCAGTATCACGTATGGGGATATGTACCGAGCCCACCGCCATGAGACACGGCTTGCCATGCTGATGATGATCGGGATCACCTGCTTCGCCTCCCGAGACTCAGAGGGAGGCCACTTTCCACGGGCACTTATGGGGGTGCTACATGAGATGGTGGAGGAGCACACATGTTATGCTTGGGCACCAGTATACAGTGCGATTATACCGAGAAGCGTGGGGCTATCACCGGATGAGGCGATTTGGGATTTGCTCGATGTTTTTACTTCAGCTTTGTTGGGCATATGAGCATATCGTATGCATTAGACAAAGTAGGGCTGCCCCGGCCAAGGGCCTGAGTCATCTAAGGGTATGGTTTTCAGAGGTGGTTGGGGGTCTTGGGTCAGCCACGAGCAGTGCTTGCCGGATGAGATGTAGCATACTACCGGCATGTATTAGAGGGCCTGACAGCATTAGACATTGTATGGAGACCTTATAGAGGTCATCACCCCCGCGGAGGAGCCCGAGCACAGTTGCAGTGGATCCAGTATACGTTTTGGATTGCAGGACGGAGGCTCGGGGAGTATGAGAGGATACCCCTGGAGAGGGTACGCAGGCAGATGGGGCTACGACAGGATGAGCCACCTCACTTCCCTCAGTACCGGAGGGATGATGTAGAGGCTCCACTGCCTGCACCACATCCTATGGACCCAGATTGGGTAGAGAGGCGGCAGGACGATATAGTGGGCGGCCCTGGTACATGCGGATCATTTTTAGTATGGTGGGCAGGAGAGAGAGCTGCGAGGATAGCACTGACCCGCACGGCCGAGACTTGGCAGCCGTGAGAGCGAAGAGGACCAGCTCGGGGCAGTATAGTTATTACGAGGGCAGCTTGCACGCACTTGCTGTGCACATATAGGTGTCTTACAAAGTGCTAGCCCACGAGTGCAGTAGCAGCACAGTACCACCACTGGGCGGTACACAGTACCAGCAAAGTAGCACCACAGCCCGGCAAGCACAGGCTGACCCACAGGCACCACCAATGCACGGCCGGCACATTGCATAGGGAGGCCTTGGTAGTAGGAGTTAGGGACCAGCCCCAACACCTACAAAGTGGCTCGTGATCGTTATATGGAGGCTAGAGCGGAGGCCTAAGTACTATCGGGATATTCTTGATGGTACCAGGGCTGATTATCAGCCATATGCGGCACATAGAGCAGAGACCTCTCGGAGCCAGAGATCTCAGGGAGGTGCAGCCACAGCCGGTGGGTCTGTGACAGGCAGGAGGCGAGAGGCAAGCATAGGGACCAGCGAGGCGAGACAGCAGAGGTGGTGGGAGAGAGCCGAGGGTCCCTGCATAGTTTTATATTGGTTCATTGGATATGGGCACCGCTCTGCGAACTAAATATGTTTATAGAGGCCTACGTGCCTAGATATTATGTATTCATTTATTCATTCATTCATTTATTGTATATACCACTGCGAGTGAGTGCAGGTTACAGTGGATACCGGCCCTGCGAGCCGAGGATGTTTTTGATATGAGAGACCGGCTGCGAGTAGCCGAGATTATTAGCGATTATTACGGCTGCGTGCGGCTTTGTTGTATTATGAGATCACGGAGGCCCCATGCAGGCACATTGTATATTTGAAACTTTGTATATATATATAGATATGATGATTTGACCCACATGTTGTGCGTAAAAATGTGTTAAATATTTTGAAAATGGTTTGTGATATTTAATGTATGATGAGTTTGATTTACATGGTGTTATATATTAATGATGTTGATGTCTTTTGTTGATGGGATGTATGTATGTATATATAAATGATGAGTTGAGTTGACATGTTGTATTATGAAATGTTGTATGTTTTGTCGCTAGTTGTGTGAAATTGAATGTATGTAGCTATTAAGTTGGATCCAAATGGTGTATAGTGTTTCGCTCGGAATGTTTTAAGCCACGGGAATAGAGTTGCTTCTATCCTTTCATTCCTTTTAGAACAGATGAGGTTAGGGTTAGGAGGAATACCTGTTGAATGTCGAGATGGTGTGCGCGTACCGTAGAGAAAGATCAGGCTGACTGCAGAGACTCCTTTTTGTCT
The DNA here is from genome assembly GCA_018340775.1 of Taxus wallichiana var. yunnanensis. Taxonomy (NCBI): domain Eukaryota; kingdom Viridiplantae; phylum Streptophyta; class Pinopsida; order Cupressales; family Taxaceae; genus Taxus; species Taxus wallichiana. The sequence continues at coordinate 642,178,036 of CM031242.1, read as the reverse complement.
GGGAAGGACTACCTGCAAATAAGAACACAAGACCACAAGATTTTGATTAAACAATAAATGAGGAAACTGCCTTGGGCCCAGGAAATATAAAACTTCCTTTCGAAGGTGGTCAGTTCCCCTGCTAATATGAATTAACACAAAAGACTGCAAAATATTAATTAAATTATTTCGTTAAACTGGGTAGGGGGAAAGGCTGGTTTTCTGGTTTTTGATCAGAGGAACCGATGCCGGTTACTGATAACCGATGCCGGTCACTGATAACCGATGGCGGTTACTGATAACCGATAGCGGTGGGTTCTACGATCTTCTTGGCAGCTATGGTGTTTGTAATGGCTGGTTTTTGGATGGTATTAGGAAATGGGATGATTAGAAGCAAAAGAATGACAGTTAGATGCAATGGCACGTTGGGTAGTGGATTCAGAAACGGATTTAGGAGCACTGAGATTCAAGAAGCATAAGAAATGTTATAACAAAGGACATGCAAGATGTGACTTACTGGTTTTGGCACAGATGCAAGTTGATCTCCTTGGTTGTAAACACTTCTGGTTTCTTTACTCGTCTCTGCTCTGTCAAGTGAAGATCTGGACTCTATTCCTCGCTCGCAATGCTCTCTGTTGATTCAGAAATCCTTTGACTGATCTCCAAAATGAAATTCCGATCCGTTGTTTTGGTTTAGGGAGCCCATTTATAGGGAGCGATGGCGGTTGTGTAAGCAGACGGCGGTCGAGTAGGAACCGGCATCGGTAAGGAAAAAGTAGGCTATTTTTAGTAAAATAGCCCACCTTCCCTGCTTTTCTCCCGAGAGATCAGTTGCGGGCTTGGTCAAGTGGCTAGAAGGTCGGCTTTGGGTGCGAGTAAGGAGGCATTAGTTATGGATGTGAGTCTAGACCAAGTCACAGGTCTTAATTAGGTTAGTTTAGGGTTAGGGCTAGGTCATGATGAGGTGGCAAAGTGAGGTGGCGGGTAAGGTGATGTGGATTTATCAATTACAAGGTAATTAATAAATAATTGTGTAAAGTTTAGGTAATGAGGTTAGGTTGCGAAATGGGATGCGGGTCACAAGGGGTCGTAAGACACGAATTTGGTGTCTACATTAGCCCCTTATTGTCATGTAAGCTTGTTCAGTAAAGTTCGCGGACAATAATATGAAGTGGTTTCTCATGTTAAGGATATAGGTAATCCCCTCAAATCTATGCAGATTGAGTGAGCGGGAAATCGGGGATAGGGTTGATACAGGTATATGTTGTAGAGAGGATGGTAAGGTGGTGGGGTAGGTCCGAGGAAGCGGACGCATGTTGAAATGCAATAATACGACTAGGGTACATGATTTGACGAGCAAACCAGCGATGTATAGGCAAAGGTCGATAGTTTATCCAAACAAGGGTGATATAATCCACAGTATCTAAGGCATAGGAAGTAGCTCGGGGGTATATAACAGGTAAAGGTACAGAACGTTTAGGCATGTTCGGTAGTACCAAATGGTTGGTTTGGTTGAGATAAGCGTCCACGGTCTAGGTCAGGCAAAGTTGGTCGCATGATTAAGTCAAGGACCCTAATCATGATAAAACACGAACGGTGAGCTCGATTGAACAAAAGGTACATGATGGATGGATAAAATAAAACGTTGATTGTGGGTATGGTATTGGTGATCGACCTTGGGTCGAGGCCAAGTGGTTGGGCGGTGGCCCAGGTCAAGTCATAAGGGTAGAGTGAGGCCTTGGGTTAGGTCAAATTATTAGGTGAGGCCTTGGGTCGGGCCGGATGGGTAGGTTGAGGCCTTGGGTCGGGCCGGATAGGTAGGTTGAGGCCTTGGGTCGGGCCTAATGGTTAGGGCGAGGCCTTGGGTCGGGCCTAATGGGTAGGGCGAGGCCTTGGGTCGGGCGAATGGGTAGGTTGAGGCCTTAGGTCGGGCCGATTGGTAGGTTGAGGCCTTGGGTCGGGCCGAATAGGTAGGTTGAGGCCTTGGGTCGGGCCAATTGGTAGGTTGAGGCCTTGGGTCGGGCCAATTGGTAGGTTGAGGCCTTAGGTCGGGCCAATTGGTAGGTTGAGGCCTTAGGTCGGGCCGAATAGGTAGGTTGAGGCCTTGGGTCGGGCCAATTGGTAGGTTGAGGCCTTAGGTCGGGCCGAATAGGTAGGTTGAGGCCGTAGGTCAGGCTGGACAAGTGAACAAATGTTGTGCAGCAAAGGTGGATAGAGGCGATATTGGTGAAAAAGAGGCAAGGAGTAAATAAGGGCAAAGAATGGGGTGAAAGTTGGGTTGCGAACCGATGTCGATTCTGCATGACCGATATCGGTTAGGGTACCGATACCGGTTCCTTAGGGCAAAATGAAACCGATATCGGTGAAAGCCGAAAAACCTATAAAAAGAAAAATACGGCTTGTCATTGTCACTTTTGTTATTTGCAATCCAAATCGACTTGTCTGACGTGGAGACTTGGGATTAGAGGCTGGATTGAGTGAGGTGGAGCTATTGTATTGGCGGAGAGAGTTGATAGTGGGCCCGATTGAGGAGGAGGCAGCAGGTGATTGGCCAGGGACCCAGTAGATCAGGATTGGAGCCATGGCACAGGCAGGAGGAGCTGGAGGGGCTGGACCAGCTGGACCGCCACCACCCATCCCACCACGACGACGTGTCGTCGTACCGGTAGGTTCTAAACTCGTGATTTTATGCATTGAAATGGTTATTAGGCTAAATGGGGGGTTTGGGTAGGAATTTGTATTTTGTAGGAAATAATGAGTAAATGGAGGTAATTTGAGAAAGGGAGAGGGTAGATAGGTAAAATAGGGTAATGCGGCTAGGTGGGTAAAATTGGAGGGTGTTTGGGTGGGTAAATGGGTAGAAATAGGAAAAAATGGGTTTTGGGGGCCGCGCGAGGTTCGGCTCAGGAAAAACAAACGATGACCGATGTCGAGTCGCTAGCGGCCGACCGTCGGTCGCTTTTAATCGCAGGGTTTGGTTGAATTGGGGTGACCGGCGTCGGTCGCGTATCGGCCGGGATCGGTGGCATTGGGATGGGTTGAGGTTTGGTGGTGGGTTAGGTGGGTTGGGTGGTTTGTGGTGGGTTAGTGTGTTTAGGGTTTAGGATGTGTTTGGGTGGTTTGTGGTGGGTTAGTGTGTGGGTTTGGGAAGCTTGTTGGGTATTAGGGTGTGGTTGGCCGTGTGAGTGGGTTAGGTGTGGGTTTTGGGTTGGGTTGTGGGTTTGGTGGTGGGTTAGGTGGGTTGGGTGGAAAGTCGGGGTGTGGTGGGGGGATACTGAAAAAGGGGTTTAGATGGTAAAGTAGATGTTATAATAAAGAGTAGGTCTAAGAATGTGGATTGGTTTTGCGAGCACGTCGGCGGAGTTGATGATGTGTGATAGGATGCCTCCACTATTGAGTCGGATGAGGCCACACGCATCTGCGGCGCATTGAGCCATCATGCGCGAGGTGGGACTCGGGGGTCAGTACAGAGCGATAGAGAGAGGATCACGGCTGATGGTCGCCCTCATCGAGAGATGGGATCCGGAGGCCAATGTGTTCCATCTTCCAACCGTGAGATGACCGTCACATTAGAGGATGTGTATCGCATCCTGCGGCTACCCGATCGAGGAGAGGCGATCTTCAGGTAGGTAGAGACTGCCATGGGCAGATATCTGCAGTTTTGAGGATGCGGCCATGCCGCTTCACTTACGTATCATCGCGAAGCATTCGATATGGTGACATGTACCGCGCACTGAGACATGAGACACGGCTTGCCGTGTTGATGATGATAGGGATCACCCGCCGCCTCCGGATTGAGAGGAGGCTGCTTCCCACGAGCATTGATAGGGGTGCTATTGGAGATGGTGGAGGAGCACACTGTTTCGCATGGGCACCAAAGTGTATCTAGTACTGATTATACGAGGAGTTATGGGGCTATCAGGAGGAGGCGATTTGGTATTTGTTCTACATTTTGTTGCCTTTGACGTTGGGCATACAAGCACATCGTATGCATCGAGCCAGTGGGCTACCCCGGGACGAGGCCACAGTCGTATATACGATATGGCTTTCGAGAGGTGGTTAGGGTCGTGGGCCAGCCACGAGCGATTGTTGCAGTCGGGATGTGGCCTATTATAGACACTTGCTAGAGGGCCTTACAGAATAGACATTGTATGGAGACCCTACAGAGGTCACCGCCCTAGCAGAGGAGCTCGCGTGCACTGCGCTTTGATCAAGATATACATTACGGATAGCAGGATGGAGGCCGGGAGAGTATGAGCGGATACCCAGAGAAGTACGCAGGAAGATGGGGCTCGACGGGAAGAGCCACCTCCCTTCCCTCAAGCACTGGGGAGGGATGACGTAGAGCCCCACCGCCAAAGGCGCCACGACCTTTGGATCCAGGTAGGTAGCAGCAGAGAGACCAGCAGTGAGGTGTGGATGATGCCGTGTGCAGGAGCATACGGGTGTGGTGGGTAGGTGCAGTGAGAGCGGCGAGATAGTCTTGCTGCTGTAGCTTGAGACTTAGGCTGCATGAAGTTATAGGAGAGAGGATGAGCTCGGGGGTGGTGCAGCTCTTACGGGCAGCATTAGGCTGCTGCGCGAGGCACGAATAGGGGCCTTACAGTGCAGCTAGCCTGAGCTCAGCACGAGCACGAGTAGCACCACCACAAAGACCACAACCACTGACCACGCAGTGCAGCATACGAGGCGTCGTGGCACCACCAAAGACCACGACCCACAGTGCGAGTGCAGAGTAGTGCGCAGGCAACACCACCACCAAAGGCACACGCAGCCACGAGTGCAGTACAGAAGACGACAGCAAGACTACCGCGGCCACAGCAGTGCGGAAGTGCGAGGCTCGGGGTATTGGTGTTAAGTGCCAGAGACCAGCCCCAGCTCCTTGATGGCGTGAGATCGCTATATGGAGGTTAGAGCGAGAGGCCCGATATTATCGAGATATTCTTGATAGTATCTGAGTCGAGTATCAGTGTATGGCGCATAGGGCGAGACCTCGCCAACCAGAGATCTCGGGGAGGGCAGCCACACCAGTGGCGTGTCCGTGATAGGCGGAGGCGAGAGGCACCACGAGGACCAGCGGGAGAGGTCCGTGGGCGGTGGGGAGAGCTGATATATCCCAACATGGTTTTGTATAGGGACACGGGCACGGTGCGCGAACCGGTTGTATTGATAGAGAGGCTGCGTGCGACACTTATTCATTGTATTGATTCATTTATTTATTATATACCGCCTGCGAGCGAAATGCAGGTTGTACATTTGATACCGGCTGCGAGCAGTATATTTTTGATATGAGAGACCGGCCCTGAGCGAGTTGAGATTTTGGTAGGTATTGCGGCTGCGTGCGGCTTTGGTATATTATGAGATCACGAGAGGCCCCGATGTAGGGCACATTGTATTTTGAAAACTGGTATATATATATAGATGATGTTTTGATCCATATGTAGTGTTCAAAAAATGTGTTTAAATATTTTGTTAATGGTTGGGTAATATATAATGTATGATAAGTTTAGTGGGCATGTTGATAGATGGATGATGTTGATGGTTTTGTTTTTTTTTTTTTTTACGTATATATGAATGACATGTGATGTGATGAATTGTTGGTTTTGTGACATTGTGATATATGTAACTGATGAGTTGGATCCAAATGATGTAGAGATTGATAGTTTCTTGAAATTCGTAGTTGATGGTTGTGTATTTGTATAAAATAAATGATGTTTAATGAAATTGTAATGATATGATGTGTGGTGGATGAACAAATGTGGTAAATGGTGTGGTTATGCAGGAAAAGAGGCGGGCGCGACAAAAATTTATGAAAGAATGAAGAAAAGAAACCTGCGTTTCAAAAAGACAGTAGTGTAACTTAGGTATCAGTTAGGTAACCAATGTCGGTAGTTATATGACCGATGATATCGGTTATAGGACCGATACCGGTTATTTAGTATGAGCTTTTCTAAAAATAGAAAAGCTAGGTGGCAAACTTGAGTTTTAATTTTAGAGCCATGCAAGAGGTTAAATACGCGAACGCGACACTTTTTGGCGATCGAGATGATGTATTTGCATGAGAGATTTGGGTGAGAAGGAGAAAATAGACAAGGAAAGTGAATGTGATCCGAGATTCAGAAGGCAGAAAGACAAAGTTGAAAAGGGTGGTGATCATGGCAGAACGAGGAGAAGCATCCAGCAGGCAAGGACAGGAGGGAAGACAAGGGCCACCTCAAGCTGCTGCAACCCAAGAGGTATCATTTTGTTTGTGATTTAACTACTGCATGTTTTTGGGAATAAGCTGGAAAAGAATAAGGAAGTAGATATGAGAAAGACAACATGATAGCCGGGGGTATAGATGAGGTGAGTGTTATGGGGTAGGTAATTCGGGGTTGTTGGTATGTCTGTGTATATAGAAAGGAAGAAACGATCAATTTATTGTCGTAGGTGGTTGTTTTAGGCAAGATGTATGTAATTGACAGTGACCGGTAGCGGTTAGGGAGAACCGGTATCGGTTACTCAACCGATATCGGTTATGTATAACGATACCGATAGCATCTTGGAGGAATTTCTTGAATGTTTGAAAAAGCCCCTGCAGCTGGTTGAATGGTTGTTTGTTGTTTTGGTGTACGCAGCAGAGGCGTGGATTGCGGATGAATGATGTGCGTGGTCACTGTCATCACGAATCGAGTGGATGTAACACCACTGAATGGACATTGATAAATCGTTTGGGGTTAAGTGGAATCCGCTATTATTCACGAATCACACGTAATCATGCTATGTTATGAGGCATTGATTGAGAGATGGAATCCCGAGACAAATACCTTTATCCGCCAACAGGGAGATGACAAGAATATTGGAAGATGTGTTTGATTTTGAGACTCCCTATTACGGGAGAACCAAAGGTATAAAGTGCACTACCTAGCGTAGGCACGAGGAGCGATAACAGCAAAGAGATTTGGTCCATACGCCTTACGAGATTTGACAACGAGGTTTATCTTTTACATATGGGGTAATGTAATGCAAAGACACCCCGAGGAGACAAGGTTAGCAGTGATATTAATGATATGCGGTAGGGTATTATGCGTTACCGAGGCGGAAGGGGGAAGATTTCCAAAGGCATTGATGTGTGTTATGTAGGAGATGATAGAAAGAATGTGACTTTTGCAGATGGGCACTGCATATTTAGGCGGAGCTATACTGAGGTTTATGGGCTTGTAGGCGAAATCACAGGACGCTGACACTTTGGATAGTTCATACTTATTACTGCTTTGTTGGGCCTATGAGCACATTGTTTATGTGCGACCAATAGGCCGACCCATCCAAATGGGAGAAACCGGAGTGCAGAGTGGGATTCGGAGACGATGGGTCCGAGGCAAGCAAGAGGCCGAGATCCCAGGCGTGACAGTGATATTGAGTATTACAGTGCGGTATGGGAGAGAGTGACGGTTGCGGATATCTATTGAAGCCATACGGGAACTATATGGTGACAGAGCATAATTTGAGGAGTTGAGGGGTGTAGAGCGATTGAGGTGGATCACGAGGCACAGGGTGAGTATGAGAGGATTCCTATAGATCGCATGCGACACACAATTTGATTTGTGTAGGATATACCCCGACTTATAGACCATATATGAGGATTGATGCCGAGGCAGCATTCTCACCTCCTCGGCAACACCTCCGAAGGGCTCGAAGAGGTAGCAGCCCGATCGCAGGTAATGGATGCGGGGAACGACGAGGCCTATAGATTATGGTGGGTAGCAGACTGCGAGGTGTACGTGAGCGTCCGACATAGCAGTGATTACAGTGAGAGAGGATCATCGTCAGCGTTTGGTTCAGCAGCTTTAAACGCAGTGAATGAGACAAGAGGATTGTTAGTGGTTGCGGAGTCACGGGCGGGAGACTAGAGAAGTGGAGTCCTCCATGCGAGAGGCGTATTCATATGTTACAGGAGAGATTGGCAGATCGGTGGGCGGTACCAACAGTGTGGTACCCTTGAGGACATAGAGGCCCGGCGAGAGGGTCGACGATCACGATCATCACCTAGTTCGGGATGAGGCGTGAGGGTTTGAGTAAATGTTAGCAAGGTATAAGAATAAATAAGGATGCTTACGACTTTGCGTGTCGATGATAGAGAAGATGTATTTGTTTAACATCTAAATAAACCGAATATGTATGTTGATTTGAGTTATGATAATAATAAGATTGTTTGTGTTTTGATTTTGGTGTTTTGAAAAAGGATAAAGAGGACTCGTGATTAAATAGAAATACACAAAAATATTTATATTCACCACACGAGATAGGTTATGGTAGGGGATGGTCGAGCTAACCTTGGGAGACCCCATGTCTCCGAAGTGCTGCCTACATAGCCCATTGCACAAAGCAAGGAGGGGCCTCAGACCGATGTAGTTCTCCCTTAGGACCAGGGAGAGGTGAATTCAGGCAATTTGGGTATGGTTAGGCAATTTGTTGGTTGATAAGAATTTGATGTTGATAGGGTAATGTTGTTGGTGTTGGTAAGGTATGGGCGATGTTGATGTAGGTATAGGTAAAGCGAAAGTTAGCTTACCCAAATAGTAGGGAACCGTATCCTGATTAAGGTCAACACACAATCCTAGAGTCGAGCAAAAGAGGCAAAAGTGTCCCGTAGTTGAGAAGAGCTAAACAAACCACATATTAACATAGGATGAGCTTGAATCCCTAGGTACCTTGCATAGGCGAGAAGTTGATAGGTGAAAAGAGTTGTATAATCACAATATATCGGATATACATCACGTCCCTTGAGTTTTGTTGCGTTTGACAAAGGGTGAGGTGAGGTGGTTGATATAGGCGGGAAGTCTTTGAGAGCTTGTTACAAGGTGATTATTTTGACGAAAGAGAAACTACCCTAAATAGACAAGTCCGTGACTCAAAAGTGCTTTTGAATGCGGCTTCTTTTTTTTTTTTGTTGAATATAGACTGATCGATGCGGGAAGTCTACAAGGGATATGTATTGTGTTACTCTTGAGGTCTTCACGAAGCTGATCAATGCGAGAAGCTTCTGATAAAAGCTGACTGTGTATAGCTGTCCTTCGAGGGAGCAGTCTATTTATAGTAGCAGATATGATTGTAATGCATAGCTGTCCTTCGGGGGAGCAGTCTATATATAATAGCAGCAATAGTTCAGCATATAGCTGTCCTTCGAGGGAGCAGTCTATATTTAATTTAGATGACTAGATGTTCATTTGGCGTGAAGCATCTAGTTTAGTAGGAAGTTTGACTCAAGAAAATCCCATAAGAATACGGCTTATTTTAATATTTTGAAGTCATGGACTAGACTAAAAAGGGGAAGGCTTCATCAAGGGGAGGTGAGGATCAAACTATGTGAGCTTGATTGTTATTATGAGGTGTAGGAAACAGAGTGTATGTAGTGGTAAGTGAGCTCAAGGGACGAGCGGAAGGTAGATAAGAAGTGATATAACACTAATTTCAACAGTAGAATGGTCGAAGATGCAAGGCATTAAGGGGTTCAGGCTCAGGTTTACCATTAAGCGAAGCTAAACGATAAGTACCAGATCCATAGGTATGAGTGATTATATAAGGCCCAATCCAATGGGAGCAAATTTTCCATGTTTGCTCTTTTCTAGTTTTGTTACATGTTGATTCTCTTTGAGAACAAGATCACCAACCTTAAAGGTACACTCATGAAGTCGCTTATCATAAGCACGTTTAATGCGTTTTTGATAGATTTGAAGGTGATCAAGAGCCTGTAAGGCGGCGTTTGTCAAGAAGCTCAATTGGGCTAACCGCTCTTGGCGGGAATCATCGTTGGTGAGAATATCCTCAAGAGATATTCTAAGGAGGGTATTTGTATTTCGAGAGGCAAAACAGCCTCGGTACCGTATACCAAAGAAAAAGGTGTGGCATTAGTAGAGGTACGAATACATTTAGTACGATAAGCCCAAAGGGCAAAGGGAATGTGATCGTGCCAATTTCTTCGGATTCATTGACAACTTTCTGCGAGGATTTTGGTTAGTGTTTTATTAGAGGACTCGGCTTGCCCATTGGCTTGTGGATAGTAAGGTGATGAGAAACTAAGTTTGATACCAAAGTTGTCACAAAGGTCTTGCAACAACTTGTTTTTGAAAGATTTTCCATTATCCTGTTATCAAGGCGATGAGGAACACCAAAACGGCGAGATAATGTGGTGGTTAATGAACTCGACAATTTTTTTCTTTTTTGATTGAAATGAGTGGAATAGCCTCCACCCATTTTGTGTAATATTGGTTGCTGTGATTATCCAACGGTGACGTTGTGAAGAGGTTGGATGAATCTCACCAATAAGGTCTAAACCCCATTGTGAGAAGGGCCAAAGATCTCGAGCGATCCGGAGCGGTGGCTAGGAGTATGTTGAAGGTTGGCATGTTAGCGACACATAACACAATGCTTAACATATTACCGTGGCGGTCGTTATTGAGAGTAGCCAATAATAACCAAGGCGAAGGATTCGCTTTGCACCACAGCAAGGCCGCCAAAAATGTCCACCACAAATACCATCATGGACTGTTGGATGGTATGAGTGGCCTCCGCGCCTTGATTAGAGGCGAAGGAGGATGCCATCAAAGCCACGTTTATAGAGGAGTCCCCCATGACAACATAACGTGAAACACTTTTAAGAAAAGCATGTTTGCAAGTTACTTAGTAAGGTCAAAGTGGGAGGACAGAGATTGTAAGGTAGTCGTGAAATTGGTGGTACGGGTATCCTGTGAATTAGTAGACACAATATTTATCATACAAACTACCGGGGTTGAATAGGATGGGGCAAAAAGTTGCTGGACCACAACGAATAATTCAAAGTCGTTAGCGTGGCGAGGAATTTATGAGGCTAAGCAAGCCATAGTATCCATCCGAAATTTGTTAGTGGAAGCGGGGGATGGTTTGTATATAATAGTGGGTAAATAAGGCTAGAAGTGAATCCACGTAGTGTTTGTATTTTTGAAGTTCCTCGTTTTTGCATTTGTAGACGCCCATACAACTTGATTGACTACCAATTGAGAGTCGCCAAAAATGTTGATAGATTTGATACCTAAGTGTAATGCAACTTGGAGACCCGTAACAAGGGCCTCGTATTCCGGCTTGTATTATTAGTGCAAGGGAAATCAAGTCGGAATGAAAGAGGCATAGGTTCAGCGTTGAGAGGAATGAGAACAACGCCGGCTCCTCCGCCATACGGCATTTAGATCCGTCGAAGAAGAGGGTCATTAGTACGACTCCTCCGTGAGGGAAAGAGTAGTGATGAGTTCGTCGGGAAATGTGAAATTGGTAAATTGTTCCCAGGTAAAGGAGCTTCGCAAGTTGGTCTCGCGATGGTTTGTCCTTTGATTGATTTCGGTGGATAAACTCAAGGTCGAGGTCGGCGTAGAAGCATGAGCCATCCGCAATGCGTTGGTTCTGATGAGGGTTTGGCATACATGTAATGGATGGGGTCTATATTGGTGATGACGAAAGTATTGTGATTTAGAAGGTAGTGTCGGAGTTTGGTGGCCCACGAATGATAGGCAAGGCACAATTTTTCTACATGTGTGTACCTAGTCTCATAGTCCACCAAAGTAGGACTTATATAATAAACGGCTTGTTCGTGATTCTCGTGCAGTCACGATGTGCAAGCATGGCTCTGCGTGGTCGGTGGCGAGTAAAGGTAAAGGTAGAAAAGGCGGTCGTCTTAGGGTGGGATAAGCACGGGTGGTGCAAGAGATAGGATTTGAGAGCTTCAAGGCTTGGTGACATTCTTTGCTCCATTGGAATGTAATATCCTTTTTAAGGAGGTGATGGAAAGGTTGACACGATCCGAGAGTTGGGAGATGAAACGCCAGAGATAGATTGGAGCTTACCTTGTAAACTACGCAATTGTTTGAGATTTTTAGGTGGGGGCATTTCTAGGATAGCTTTGACTTTAGATGGATCGACCTCAATGCCACGCAGCAAAGAGACGATAAAGCCAAGAAGTTTTCCCGAAATAACACCAAAGACACATTTCTTCGGTTGAAGGTGACATAGAATATTGTAACAGGTGATAAAAATAATGGTTAAAACATCGAGATGTTCACTACGATGTTTAGACTTGCCGAGAAGATCGAAATCGATATAGTCTTCAAGGATAGTGTGAATAATGTCATGAAAAATGTAGGTCATAGCCCGTTGATAGGTAGACCAAGATTCTTAAGGCCAAATGGCATGACACGATAATGAAGGTTCCCAAGGAGTTATGAAGGCGATTTTGTGTTGATCGGCGTTGGGCAACCAAAATTTGGTTGTATCCTAAAAGCCATCCATGAGAGAGAGCATCTCATGACTGCAGTTAGATCAACAGTTGATTGGTCAATGCTAGGTAAGGGGAAGTCATCCTTAGAGGCAAGCGAGGTTAAGATCCCGCAAAATGCTGCATATCCGAAGTCCCCTGTCGCTTTAGTAACCAAGTACGATGTTAGAAATCCATTGAGGATAGTCAATAGGCAAGATGAAGGAAACAGAAAGGAGTCGTTGGAGCTCCTCTTTGACCAAGAGAGCAATGCGTGGATGCATTTTTCTCAATTTCTGTTTGACTGGTTTGGAATCGGGGTTTAGGGTGATGTTATGGATGGTGATGGTAGGATCAATTCCTGGCATGTCAGCGTAAGACCATGCGAAAGCTTGGTTGCGAGCACGGAGAAAGGTAGTAAAGGCGGCTTGTTCTGATGTGTTAAGGGATTGTCCAATCTTCACAATGTGAGGATCCTCCTCCGTGTGGATATTGATTTCTATGGTAGATTCGTTCAGCATAGTTTGGGTTTCAGATGGTAAGGCTCGTTGAATATAAGAATCATCCGCGCCAAGGTAAGTGAGGATGGAGTCGTCATCCTGGCATTCAACAACATTAATCAAAGGCGAATCCTCTTCGATCATGTCTGGATAAAGAAGGGGCAAAGAAGATGGGTCGTCATTATCGCGTTGATAAGTGAGAGGACCTATGAAGATAGCATTTATGAAAAAAAAATTTTTTTAGGAGGGATGGATTCGTGGTCTATAGATTCTGCGGGTGATGATGGTAAAGTGGGTGATGATGATTTGGTAGGGGCGGCGTCTTCTTCTTCCAGGATACAGCTGACAGGAGGTGTCTCCTGTGTAGGTGTTTCGGGAAAACCGAGACCACTGCGATCATTGTGTTTACGGGTAGTCACATGGGAATGAGTGTATGTCGGCCTTGTTCATAAAGGCCAAAACCAAAGCCTTTCCACGCACATTGCAATGAGTCAAGAAGGTGAGGCGAAACGACGATTTGTCAAGTATTGAAAATCGGATTGGAAAGAACCACACCAAGAGGAGGTTCTGGGGGGTAATGGAGGATGCGTCAACACCCCATACGTTAGGTTAGTGCTTGCAGAATGGGGTGGTCCGTAGAGATTATCTCCCCACGCGACGGTCGTAGGTGGGATGTGCATGTAATGTGTCTGTACTCTTGTGGGGTAGGGAAAGAACTAACGTTATATAGGCGGTACTCCCAGCGTAAGGCGCGAAAAACATCTACTAAGGGGTCGGAGGTTGGAATGTTATCTCATGGGAAGGGAAGTGGCTTTTGCGATGGTGGTTTCATCAATCAAGGCATAGGCGCGGTTGAGGTAGATGGTTGAGGTACATTTGAGGAGGACGGTTGGGTTGAATGTATGGGTGTCTTGATTGGTATAAGCACATCGTTAGGGCGGTATAACATATTGCAGGTTTTAAAGGGAGGAGTCGGCTTTACGGTGTAAGACTTCCCCTCGTACTCAAATTTTATGCATCTATGTAATGTTGAGGGAACGCATCCCATGGCTCGGATCCAAGGACGACCCAGCAATATATTATATTGGAACTCTCCCTCAAGGACATAGAAGAGTTTGGGTAAATTACGTGGTCCTACGTGAATGTTGAGGATCACGGTGCCTAAGGTAGAAGTAATAGCGTCATTGAATGACCGCAACATGATGGGGTTGGCACACATGCAACTAGAAGGGATGTTCATCTGTTGGAAGGCTTTTGAAGAGATGATGTTTAGGCTAGCACCCCCGTCAATCATAACCCGACGTACTCGAATGTCTCGGACGTAAGCGGAAATGAAAAGGGCAGGGTCAGGGTCTTCTGTACCAAAGTCAACAATTTCATCTTCAGAGAAACTGACTGCAGCAGCTTGTGGTATAGAGACAGAAGTGATTGGAGTAGTGGGCTGTTTAGTGAGAGAGGCAACGTGATTGGGTGTTAGAATGGAGGCGACAGGCAGGGTTTCATTAGGTAAAACCTCTATCCCTTGAAGGATCTCAACGAGAGCTTGTCGATGAGATTCAGAAGTCTGAATGAGATCATACAGTGTCATTTTTACGGGCGATTGGTGAAGCTGTTTAATCATATTTCGGTGGGAAATACCATTAGAGGCGGATAGGCGGGTCGCGAGAATGACCACTTTAGGTGGTGGTGCAATCAGGATGTTTGACGGAGAAAGAGATGCCGCAGAGTGTGTTTTCTTTGCTTTCCCATTGTTTTTACGCCCTCGAGTAGCGACACTAATCATATTAATCTGTAGACACGAGATGAGGAAGATGGTTAGGATAACTCATGGTCTTCAAGAGGTGGGGTTGTAATAATGACAGATCTTGGTGAGGTGGGACAGATGGTATAGAGAGGAATGGAAACTAAAGGTCTCTCCCTTCGTAAGTTGTCTTTAACTTTCGTAGGCCCAGGAGAGGTATCGACGAAGGATGGTTTTAAACTTGGCATCCCTCTACATCATGTCCCGGTGTCTGGTGATAGGCGCAGATTTTAGACTCATCATAACTTATCGGTCGAGGTTTAGACGGGTCATAAGGTCTAAGTGAAGGGGAAATGGTCGCATTCTCCACCAACATAGCAAGGATTTTAGTGGCGTAAGATCCTTTGAGTGGGTCAAAATCGAGAAGAGGATGAGGGTATTGGTCATGCGGGTTTTGGTAATGTTTGGGCATGATTGGTTCGCATGGGTGGTGGTTTAGCCGAGGGGTGTTGATACATGGTTTTACTAAACGTGATTTCTTTTGCTTGCGAAGCTATGTTGGATGATGAGGCCGCGAGATGATGTGGTATCGTAAAACAACCACGGGAAATAGGAGTGACTGAAAACAAATCTTTTGATGATGGAATTTGTTTAGGGTTGATAGGTGGACAGATACGCGAGTGGCGGTGTTCTATACTACGAATTTCTGTATAGGTGCGGAAGGCGTAGTTGTTTTGAAGAAAACGTAGGAGGTGTGATATATTGATGTAAGGTAGAGGGATGGGGTCCCAATATGGAAGGTGGGTATGACGATGAGGGTTTTGATTTTGATAGGGCATGGATTGAGTTTGTCTCCTAGGTGGCGGGGTGGATTTATTTTTGGATAGATCGAGTCGCCTTGGCGGGGTGCATTAGACTGGGCATTGGTGAGGTCCCAAGCGTAGGGGAAGATCTGGTTAAGTTGATAGAAGTGGGCAGGGCATTTGGTAGAGGTGAGGGGGTGAAGGTGAGAACAAGGGCATTTTAAGCACGCAAACACTTCGGGTATATGGTGGAGACATCGAGGATCAGAGTCATTTGCATTTGAGTAGAAAAAGGGGTACTCAAGCGTTCCCATGCAGGCTCCAGTCTTATCTTGTGGAATGACAGTCTCAGTGTGATTTGTAATTTTTGTACGGAAGAAAGGTGGGTTGTAATTCCAGGTCCACTTTGCGGTGTGACACGGGGAGGTAGATGAGGTACCGTATCAATAGATGTTAAGAGGTCAATCGGTCGTTGAAAAGATTTAGGCGATGAGGAGTAATAGGTAGGAGGGCGTGTTCGAGGGATCTATCACGTTTAAAGAATGTGGTGATGTTAGTGTAAGAGATTTCTCGGCTAAGGATGTCGAAAAGGAGTGGTGAGCCTTCCTCTTGTGTAGCTTAAATTGGTAGAAGGGGACGCTTTGGGAAATAGATAAATTAGATAGC